>JAJJWW010008615.1:0-430062 GCA_023531295.1 Papaver armeniacum | reverse complement strand
GTGTAGTGTAGGTTTCTGCAACTACATTAGGTACTTTGAGGAAATTTGTAGTACCACGAAGATTAGAAACCTTGATGATGATGCTTTGAAACTCGGGTTATTCCCCTTTTCCTTGAAAGATAAAGCCAAATCGTGGCTATATAGTTTGGCTTCCGGTTCAATTGAAACATATGAACAACTTACATCTCCTTTTTGAACAAGTTTTCCCTAGGCACAAAACATCGTCTATTAGGACACAAATCTGCACGTTTTCTCAACAGGAGGAGAATCTTTGTATAGGTATTTGGAAAGGTTCAATGATTTATTAGCCCAATGTCCTCATCATGGTCTCGAAAAGGTTAGGTTAGTTCGGATCCTTTATGAGGGTTTAGATTATTCCACTACAACCACAAAGTAGAATCTATGTGTGAGGTGGGTTTGAAAACCAAACATTGATGAGGCGATGACATATTTGCATGAAATCGCCGAAAATACCCAACAATGGGAAAATAATAGGAACCCCAGAAAACAATTCTTAAAGAGGAAACGTTAATAGGGTAGAAGGAGGCTATGAATCAGATGCCAAAATTGCTGCAATAGGGAAAAGGTTAGAAGCTTTAGAAATGGGTCACACTAGTGGTAGATTGGAGCCTTTTTGGGAAGGCCAGAATAATGAAGAGCAAGCCAATGCTCTCTATAATAACACTAGATTTGATAAAGTCAAAAGTTTGACCCATATTCGAAACCTATAATCACAGTTGGAGAAACCATCCGAACTTTTCGTGGTCTAAGGGCCGAGAGTCAAGGTCAGTTTAGTAATTCTAATGCTCCCCCGGTTTTGGTTACACTAAGAATTCTTGAGCCCGAGAAAATAAAACGACTAGCTTAGAGGACTCTATTAAGATGTTAGCAAAACTCGGGATATGTTAGCATGAACCAACTTAGTTTTCAACGAGAAAACCAAGCGAGAACTTTCAAACTAATGCTCGAGCCTTGCTAAGTTAGAACTTCAAGTGGGCCAAATAGCTAAGACCTTAAGTGAAAGAGATAACGGAAGGTTCCCTAGTCGACTAATCCCAATCCTAGGAGTTCATGAAGTAGGTGCAAAACCATCGAATCGGTTGAATGCCATTAGAACCCTTAGGAGTGGTAGATTAGTAGACAATCGAGTAACCATGCCCGATAGTGAACATACGTAGTTCACTCCTCGGGATCTCACCCTCGGGACCACCACTAGCCGAGGAGACCTGATAAAATTTACGATGATGCCAATTCGGTTCTGAGAGGTCGATTAAATGCCTAGAGCCCCGTTTCCCCAACTATTAGTACCAACAAAGAAGGAATCGAACTTTAATGACATATTGGAGGTTTTTAAGCAAGTCACCATAAACCTTCCTTTATTAGATGCAATTAGGCAAATTCTGCTTATGCCAAGTTCCTTAAGGATATGTACGCCGAAAGCGAAAACTTAGCGTCCATAAGAAAGCCTTTTAGCTAGTCATGTAAGTTCAATCATTGAGAACACCACAACTCCAAAGTACAAAGACCCGAGGTTCCCCCACCATTGCTTGTACAATAGGTAAACACCGGGTAGAAAAAGCTTTACTTGACTTAGGAGCCAGTGAACTTACTGTCGTACCATGTGTACTTACAGATAGGACTTGGTGAAATGAAACCTACTCAGATGACATTGCAGTTAGCTGATAGGTCTGTAAAAATTCCTCGAGGTGTTATTGAGGATGTTCTTATTGAGGTCGACAAGTTTATTTATCCAGTGGATTTCGTGGTCCTAGATACCCAACTTTGTCCCGACCCGAGAGAACCGGATACACGTGATATTAGGTCGCCCATTTTTAGCTACGTCTAATGCGATCATTAATCTGTCGAAATGGTGTGATGAATTTATCTTTTATTAATATGACTATGGAGATGAACATTTTTAATGTCGATAAAGCTACCCTATGAGCTAGATGACACATGTGTTGAAGAGGTGAACATGATAGAAGCCTTAGTTCAGGAGTCATTACCAAACATCTTCTCTGAGGACCCATTAGAAAGTTGTCTATACCATTTTGGTTTAGATTTTGACGACAATAGCACTATTGAACAAGTGAATGCTCTATTAGATTCTACCCACTGTGTTAGACAGCGATAGATGGAAAGCTAGGTTCGAACCATTACTGGTTTCGAGACTACCCTAATTCCTTCTTTAGAAGAGCCTCTAAGTTAGACCTAAAACCACTACCCGACACTCTAAAGTATGTGTTTTTAGGCCCATCCGAGACTTACACATGATTGTAGCTTTCGATTTGGATAGTGATCGGGAAATTAGGCTAGTAAAAGTACTTCAAGACAATAAGGAAGCTTTAGGGTGGACTATAGCAGGACATTAAGGGTATAAGTCCTCTTGTGTGTATGCATCGATTCATTTAGAAGAAGACTCCAAACCTTCTAGGGAGATGCAACGTCGACTAAACCCTAACATGAAAGAGGTAGTTCGAAAAGAGGTGCTTAAGTTGTTAGATGCGGGTATTATCTACCCAATTTCGGACGATAAGTGGGTCACCCCGTTCGGGTTGTCCCAAGAAATCGGGTATCATTGTAGTCCCGAATGATAATAATGAGTTAATCCCAACCCGAGTGACCACGGGATGGCGTGTCCTGTATTGACTACGGGGAAATTGAACAAGGTCACAAGGAAGGATCACTTTCCCCTTCCTTTTATCGATCAAATGCTAGAGAGATTAGTGGACATAGTCATTATTGCTTCTTAGATGGCTACTCCGGTTATAATCGGATCGTTATTGCCCCGAGAAGACCAAGAGAAAACCACTTTACCTGTCCCTTTGGTACCTTTGCGTATAGACGCATGCCTTTCGGGCTATGTAATGCCCTGCGACTTTTCAACGTTGTATGATGAGCATATTTTCCGATATGGTAGAACGGTTTCTAGAGGTCTTTATGGATGACTTTTCAGTGTTTGGTTCATCTTTTGATGAGTGCTTGCATCATTTGACATTAGTGTTGACTAGGTGTAAGGAAAAGAATTTAGTGCTTAATTGGGAAAAATGCCATTTTATGGTTAAATCGGGAATTGTGTTAGGGAACATCGTTTCTTCTAAGGGTATAGAGGTAGATAAAGCCAAAGTTGACCTTATTAAGACTTTACAGTCCCAAAACCGTAAAACATGTTAGGTCATTCCTAGGGAATGCAGTTTTTTTACCGTCGATTCATTAAGGATTTTAGCTTGATTTCTAGACCTCTTTGCAATTTACTTGCAAAAGATGTTAAGTTTGTCTTTGATGATGCTTGTTTAGAGGCTTTTGAGAAGCTTAAGAATTTACTCACTACTGCCCGATAGTCCATGAACCTAACTGGAACCTACCCTTTGAAATTATGTGCGATGCTTCGATTATTATGCTATAGGTGTTGTGCTAGGTCAACGAGAAAACAAATTACTTCATGTGATTTACCATGCTAGCAAAACTCTGAATGATGCCCAAATGAACTATACAACTACCGAGAAGGAACTATTAGCCATCGTGTTTGCCTTGGATAAGTTTAGATCCTACCTATTAGGTTCTAAGATCGTAATCTATACTGATCATGCTGCTTTAAAATACCTTTTGTCTAAGAAGGATACCAAACCTAGATTGATTAGGTGGATCCTTTTGTTACAAGAATTCTGTCCAGACATTAGAGACAAAAAGGGTGCTGAAAATGTAGTAGTGCAGACCACTTGTCTAGGCTAGTTGTTAGTTTCCCCTAATGATTCCCTTCCTATAAGGGATAGCTTTCCGATGAACAATTGTTCTCTGTTTCCCAATCACCTTGGTATGCGAATATAGTGAATTATCTTGTTCGGGTCGAATGCCTCAACATTGGGGTAAGCAAGATCGTTCTAGGTTTTTAGCCGAGGTTAAGCATTTCTTTTGGGACGATCCTTATCTGTTTAAGTATTGTCCAGACCAGATTATTAGGTGTTAAGTGCATATTTTGCATATATTTTGTGTCGAATTCATGCTAGTATTTGCTATATTTTCTTGCAAATTATTGTATATTACGTTTGTTTTCTCTTATTTGTGTTTTGCTAGGTGAATCATCCAAAAGAAGTGAATTGGCACTTAATTGTGCAATAAAAGAAGTTAGCCGAAAGCGGAGAAGGACCAAAGACCAAGTGGAACTCGTTCAAATATAGGAGTCCTTGATATCATCTTGAAGAGGACGAAAAGACGAAGGCAACGGCGAAAGAATGAGGCCATTCCGAATTCATATGAGAAAGTTACGTGCAATTGAAGCAAGTCAAAGTTGCGACGCACAGAATTTATAAGGGCACCCGCCAGGATTACTCAAGGCTCATTGGCGTATAAGACCTGAACTGTCGGTTTTCCAAGACCGACAAAAAACCCATTACTATCACCTTCTTTCCCCACGTAGCCAATAAGACCAGCCGAATATTTCTTCTCTCCGGTTCATGGCCAGTTATCTGGTGGGTTTTATGACGCAAGCATGGGATGATGGGTGAGTTCAAGCTATACTGAGAAGATGAAAGAAGCTCGAATAAGTTATATGCCGTGAACCGGGAGGAAACAGAGAACTAAAATGATGTCATGGAAAAGATGGTGGGAAGTCTCGGTGATTGCCATTGATGGGGGCTGAGATGGCTATTGCCTGTGGAGCTAACGGAGATGGGTTAACTATAAAACAGGACTGAAGGTGATGTTCGAAGGTGGATGAGTTGCTGATAGTGAACGAGAATGGAGCTATTGTTTCCTGGCGTTAATGGCAGATGCTGGAGTTTTGTGAATGACTGATAAGGAACGAGGATCAGCGATGGAGATAATGTAGTTTGCTTGGCAGTGAAGACGATGGCCATTCATGGTTTTGCTCGATTTGTTGGTTGCAGTCAGTGGAAGTATGATGGAAGCAACAGCGAGAGGTTGAGCTCGAGAAGATTCAGGGATATCGATGGGGTTTGCTGGTGATCGGGTTTGAGGTCTGTGGTGATGCTGATAATTCAAAACAGAGGGTGATGGTGGCTTGCTGCCAGTGCTAGAAGGATCGGTGATTGGTGGTGATCGGGGCTGGCTGGGTAACTCGATGTTTATGACAAAGGATAATGCTTAGAGCTCGAGATAGTGGATGCTTGATGTTGTTCACAGCTCGAGTAAACAAATACTAAAGACGATTAATGGGTTTGGTCAGTAACTAGGAGCTCGAGTTGGAGTAATGGCGAGAGAAGGAGTCGGGAAGTGCATGATCGAATTAAGCAAGTCGGGGAGAAGAGATGCTTGGTTGAGCTCGTGGGGAGTGATCGAAGAGAACCCGAGCATGGCGATGTGATGGAGAAGGAAGATTCGCCGTTGGAGACGAATCAGTGGTGCCCGCCATTGATTCTCGAGGTTGAGTTGGGTTCAACTAGGCTACTTTGCTAACATGATGACCAATTGATGCCATTGGCGATGAAGATAATGGTGATGGCAACGATGTCGGTGAGCTATGGATTGATGGAGAAAGTTTCGATGGTGGTTGGCCGAGTTAGTTAGATGGAGCCGAGAGGAATTGGCGGCGATGATAGATAAGGAGTAGTGGTATTTGCCATTGATGTCGGTTGAGCTTAATGGGAAATGGGAGATGATAGTCTCCGCAATCATGTCTCGATGATTAGAACTGGTAGTGACGCTGTGGTCTTGAGAGCTCCAAAAGGTTTGGAAACTCGGGGAAGGAGTTGGATCTGTGAACGAGTTTGAGAAGGAGAAAAAGAGAGAGATTGGGTTTGAGGTTCTACAAAACTCTAGAGAATTGAATCTTCACGGAAAGTAGAGTGTCTGAGAGACTTTATGACTGGAAACCAAAAGTCAGGGAAAAATTATTTTCACGGTCATGTATCCGTCCGTGATTCTGACGGGCGAAACTAAAAATCCAGGGAAAAAGAAATTTCACGGAGACTGGTATGTCCGTGGACTGAGAGTTAGGATATAAGTTGAGCAAGGGAACTGAGGTTGTCAGTCCCAGCTGACTGGTAAGCCAAATGCGAATTGGGCTGGGCTTTTTCTGCTAAGTGTGAGAGCCCACTTGGTTGTTCATGAGTTTTGGTCGTGAAGCAAGTATTGGGCATGAGTATACTTTTGGAAATTCGGCCAAGTTTGGCAACTGTTCTGGCACGGAATTAAGCACGGGCACTTCTACAATTTGGAGACATATAAAGAAGACTTCTTAACCTAATATAGAATATCATATATCTCTACAATCTCATAATACACTTTTTGTTCTTCATTAAAAACCTAGGGTTTACCCCTTTAGGGGGAAACCGAGAAACGGTGTAAACATGAGAGGCTAAACTTTATTGATTAAGGATGAATTCAATGTTCTAGCGTGAAGCTCTATTATTATACAAGTTTGTTCGGAGTTTTAATCACATCATCGTTTGTTTTCACTATTTGATCTTTATGAGTGATTCTTAGATTGATTTGGGATGCATACTAGATTAGTCTATTAATTGTTCTATTGCTAGTATTGGGTTAGGAGATAAGTAATCGTCGAATAATTCATACACAAGTAGAAATCGCAAGACCTTGCGCAGAGGATTCGTGGAGCAATTGCGGGTGAATACAATACCAACAAGTGGACCTTGAGCTAAGAGTTTAACTATCGGGATCAACCTAATTCACAAAGCCTAAGCGTTCGATCGGATTACACCTTGAGTGAGCTACTACTTGGTGGTTCGGTTGGATAGAATCTGATATTGGAGAGCTTCCGTATCCGTGGTAAAAGGAGTTTTGAGGATAGCACTGAGCTAGCTGCTTTCCTACGGTTGGTGATGAATGGTTCTAACGAAGATAGATAAGTATACTAATCCAGTTATCGCTTGGTAACGGCGAAGGATTCCTTGATCATCTCTTTCTTTTATTCATTATTCTTTTTATTTCACTTTAAAACAATCCCCCTTGTCTTTTATTATTTTGCTGAACCAAATAACATATCAATTACACAGCTCTCTGTGGGAACGATCCTTACTACCGCTATATTACTAGTTAATTAGTGGGAAATATATTGATTAATTTGTTGTGGTTACGACACGCATCAAATTTTGGCGCCGCTGCCGGGGAGCGGTTGTTAATTGATTTGTTATTTGTTTAGCTTGTTTTTGTTTTTAAATTTTTTCTTGTGTTCTTGTGAGTCGTCATGCTTCCTTATGGACATAACATGTACGGAGCACAAGACCAATCATCATATTATTGTGGTAATCAATTTGGATTTCAACCTCATTCATATAACAACTACCAACCATACCCTACTTGAGCCTTATGGATACTCTCATACATATCAACAACCTTATGACGGGTATGTAAGTGAGCAATCAAAGGGATGGGAGGATAGTTATGCTTCGATCGCTTGTTTTCTAGTAATGTGCAGAGATGACGGAGAGTGTGGAAAGACCTACTCCTCTTTATCATGTTCTTTCGTCATTTATGTCAAAAGAAGAGATACGGTCTGAACTTTCCATCGTGAATAACGGCATGAAAACGTATTAATATCCGGAAAACTTTCTAAGCAATATGATCGATTAGAAGAAGTCGGAGCATCGAGAAAAGACTCTAGAAGAAATCAACAAGGTAATACTGAACGGAACTTCAACGTCGTTGGGATATTGAAGATTATGAGGTTGACGAAGACTCTGATGAAGATGAGCAACCTTTGGAAAATCCTTGCAATAATGGTAATGTTATTTCAACTCCGGATCATAATAACGATCACTCGCCTATTCAAAAGGAGGAGAATGAATATGACATAACCGTTGTTATAAATGGTGTAACGTACTCAAACAATGATTTTAAGATTTGCACCAATGAACTAGAATTTCTAGGAGATGATTCTGATTCTGATGACGAGTTTGTTGAAGAGATAGTGATTGAGAATGAAACCAAATTGGTTGAAGTTGTGGAAGACCCAATTAAGCTAGCCAAGGATTATAATGATGCTGAGATTTTGATTGAAGCAGAAACTGATGAAGAATGGCTAAATAGTTTGATAGAGGACCACAATACAAATGAGGTAAATAATTCATTGCAATTCTTTAAGAATGATGAGGATCCTGTAATACGAGAGATTGTGGAAGGTTTGTCTAATCCTTTGCATATTTCTGAATCTTTTGATCCACATCACTTGGGATTGAGTATTTGTGCTTCTAAAATTCTTAAGGATTATTTTACTTCTAAGTATATACCACTTGATGTGTTTGATTCTAGTATTGTGCAGGTTCATCGAGAGGAACCTATAGAAGTTCCCTTATTTTATGTTCTCTATCCACTTCCGAGTGTAGAAAGGACTAAGTGTGGGGAAACTTTCAAGCTATAACAATTTCATTATTCATATATTATGCTAATCATTGTGTGAAGTTGTTACTAGAATTGCAGATTGTTTTCTGGGAAGACTACCAGATTTTCAGATTGTTGGTATATGGACGATAACAAGAGAGTCGGGCTGACGACTTTAAACCAAGCGCTTAATGGGAGGCAACCCATAGGTTTTGTATCTTAAACCCTTTTATTTATTTATTTATTTATTTTTTATTGTTTTCATATCATATTTGCATCCCCATGTTTAATTTCATTGAGTCCGAATTTATCTTAGAAGAGAATTATGACGAATACCTTTTCGTCAGAAAATTCAGACTGCGCGTAGTTCAGTACAGAGACCATAACTGTCAGACCGTTTATCGAAACACTGTGCCCTTTTGACACTGTGTAGAAAACACGTATATGAACAACTTTTGTGAAATGGAGTTTTTCCAAATTCCTTACCAATTTGCACAGTTTTTGCGTTTTATCTGCTGTTATGACAGAATTCAGAACTTTCGGTTTTACACATTGAGGACAATGTGAAGTTTAAGTGTGGGGGAGCATTTATATGTTTGTATAGTTTGTTTTAGTTTGTTTTATGCCTTTAAAAAAAAAAAATCAGAAAAATAGAAAAAACCAAGAAAAATTGTGCTTTTTGAACTCCGAAATCTAGAAACTTGTGCATTTAGGATGACACCATTAGTGGATTGAACCATTTTGAATGCAGGAGTTGAGGAACCAATTAACTAAAAGGGACGAACACATAGCTCAGAAAGCACAAATAACATGATAGTTGTTACCATATCTCGGAATATCACCATATCACATTCTATTTTTATTTTTCCATATTTATCTATTGTTCTTTAAGTGCTTTGGTGGGTCACTAAACATCGACGTGTTATTACTGCTAAGATGAAATAGAGTGATTGAGTTGCTAAAAAAAAAAGAAAGAAAAAAAAGAGACCGACCAATTAGACCAAACGGAATAAGAATGACACTTGGGAATAACGGATGTGTGAAACGTAGTCCCCGTCTCCGTCGCCTAAACAAGCGTGGAATGCAGATCCAAGGCAACTATCACGTACTTGCCGACAAGAAGCATGCGCTTGGATCCAAAAGATCTAATCATGCCGTCTAAAAAAAAAAAAAAAAAAAAAAGTGAAAAAGAAAAGAAAAAGAAAAGAAAGTAATATATTTGGTGAATAAAGTCACTCCCGGTTCCCTTGTATATGCCAAAGAGTTGATGTAGAAGTAAGTTGTTGGCCACTGGTTCCCTTGTATATGCCAAAGTGTGTTGACGCTAGAGTTGACCAAAGAGCTCAATCCAATAGGCATAGGTTCATCTTGGCAGTGGACCTTGAGACAGATATGGGAAACATTGATCACTTGTGAACATTCGCCAACATCTACATCTATATTCATCTTCTTAATCTTTTCATTGTGATTGTGGTTTGTTAGTTTCCGAGTATTGTGGCTTGTTCGACTATCTAATTAGAGCTTTATTTATTTGAATATGAACTGAATTTGCGCAAGGTACCTCCTCCTGTAGTCATTTTGGATTCGTTCATGAATTTGTCACAAATAGACGGAGTTGGAAATATAGCTTTTGTAGGTAGACCTCTTGTAAACCTTCACGAGACTATAACTCGTCCACTAGGGACACCTAGGGGTTTAAAGGCCTCGTTATTCATGCTAAGAGTAACCGTATCCTCGCCGACATGGAGTTGTTGTATTTTAGATAGTTTGCTCGAGGACGAGCAAAAGACAAGTGTGGGGGAATTTGTTAAGTGCATATTTTGCATATATTTTGTGTCGAATCCATGCTAGTATTTGCTATATTTTCTTGCAAATTATTGTATATTACGTTTGTTTTTCTCTTATTTGTGTTTTGCTAGGTGAATCATCCAAAAGAAGTGAATTGGCACATATTTGTGCAATAAAAGAAGTTGCATTCAAGTGGAGAAGGGCCAAAGACCAAGTAGAGCTCGTTCAAATATAGGAGTCCTTGATATCATCTTGAAGAGGACGAAAAGACGAAGGCAACGGCGAAAGAATGAGGCCATTCCGACTTCATATGAGAAAGTTACGTGCAATTGAAGCAAGTCAAAGTTGCGACCTTACGTAATTTATAAGGGCACCCGCCAGATTACTCAAGGTCAGTCAAGGCGTATAAGACTGAACTGTCGGTTTTCCAAGACCGACAAATGAAACCCATTACTATCACCTTCTTTCCCCACGTAGCCAATAAGACCAGCCGAATATTTCTTCTCTCCGGTTCATGGCCAGTTATCTGGTGGGTTTTATGACGCAAGCATGGGATGATGGGTGAGTTCGAAGCTATACAGAAGATGAAAGAAGCTCGAATAAGTTATATGCCATGAACTGGGAGGAAACAGAGAACTAAAATGATGTCATGAAAAGATGGTGGGAAGTCTCGGTGATTGCCATTGATGGGGGCTGAGATGGCTATTGCCTGTGGAGCTAACGGAGATGGGTTAACTATAAAACAGGACTGAAGGTGATGTTCGAAGGTGGATGAGTTGCTGATAGTGAACGAGAATGGAGCTATTGTTTCCTGGCGTTAATGGCAGATGCTGGAGTTTTGTGAATGACTGAGAAGGAACGAGGATCAGCGATGGAGATAATGTAGTTTGCTTGGCAGTGAAGACGATGGCCATTCATGGTTTTGCTCCAGTTTGTTGGTTGCAGTTCAGGGAAGTATGATGGAAGCAACAGCGAGAGGTTGAGCTCGAGAAGATTCAGGGATATCGATGGGGTTTGCTGGTGATCGGGTTTGAGGTCTGTGGTGATGCTTATAATTCAAAACAGAGGGTGATGGTGGCTTGCTGCCAGTGCTAGAAGGATCGGTGATTGGTGGTGATCGGGGCTGGCTGGTAACTGATGTTTATGACAGTGATAATGCTTAGAGCTCGAGATAGTGGATGCTGATGTTGTTCACAGGCTCGAGTAAACAGTCACTAAAGACGATTAATGGGTTTGGCTGTAACTAGGAGCTCGAGTTGGAGTAATGGCAGAGAGAAGGAGTCAGGGAAGTGCATGATCGAATTAAGCAAGTCAGGGAGAAGAGATGCTTGGTTGAGCTCGTGGGAGTGATCGAAGAGAACCTGAGCATGGCAAGACGGAGAAGGAAGATTCGCCGTTGGAGACGAATCGGTGGTGCTTCTTGCCATTGATTCTCGAGGTTGAGTTGGGTTCAACTAGGCTACTGCTAACATGATGACCAATTGATGCCATTGGCAAGTGAAGATAATGGTGATGGCAACGATGTCGTTGAGCTATGGATTGATGGAGAAAGTTTCGATGGTGGTTGGCCGAGTTAGTTAGATGGAGCCGAGAGGAATTGGCAATGATGATAGATAAGGAGTAGTGGTATTTGCCATTGATGTCAGTTGAGCTTAATGGGAAATGGGAGATGATAGTCCTGCAATCATGTCTCGATGATTAGAACTGGTAGTGACGTTGTGGTCTTTGAGAGCTCCAAAAGGTTTGGAAACTCGGGGAAGGAGTTGGATCTCGTGAACGAGTTTGAGAAGGAGAAAAAGAGAGAGATTGGCTGAGGTTCTACAAAACTCGGGAGAATTGAATCTTCACGGAAAGTAGAGTGTCCGAGAGACTTTATGACTGGAAACCAAAAGTCAGGGAAAAATTATTTTCACGGTCATGTATCCGTCCGTGATTCTGACGGGCGAAACTAAAAATCCAGGGAAAAAGAAATTTCACGGAGACTGGTATGTCCGTGGACTGAGAGTTAGGATATAAGTTGAGCAAGGGAACTGAGGTTGTCAGTCCCAGTGATCGGTAAGCCAAATGCGAATTGGGTGGGCTTTTTCTCGCTAAGTGTGAGAGCCCACTTGGTTGTTCATGAGTTTTGGTCGTGAAGCAAGTATTGGGCATGAGCTGCTTTTGGAAATTCGGCCAAGTTTGGCAACTGTTCTGGCACGGAATTAAGCACGGGCACTTCTACAATTTGGAGACATATAAAGAAGACTTCTTAACCTAAGATAGAATATCATATATCTCTACAATCTCATAATACACTTTTTGTTCTTCATTAAAAACCTAGGGTTTACCCCTTTAGGGGGAAACCGAGAAACGGTGTAAACATGAGAGGCTAAACTTTATTGATTAAGGATGAATTCAATGTTCTAGCGTGAAGCTCTATTATTATACAAGTTTGTTCGGAGTTTTAATCACATCATCGTTTGTTTTCACTATTTGATCTTTATGAGTGATTCTTAGATTGATTTGGGATGCATACTAGATTAGTCTATTAATTGTTCTATTGCTAGTATTGGGTTAGGAGATAAGTAATCGTCGAATAATTCATACACAAGTAGAAATTGCAAGACCTTGCAGAGGGATTCTGTGGAGCAATTGCGGGTGAATACAATACCAACAAGTGGACCTTGAGCTAAGAGTTTAACTACTGGGATCAACCTAATTCACAAAGCCTAAGCGTTCGATCGGATTACACCTTGAGTGAGCTACTACTTGGTGGTTCGGTTGGATAGAATCGATATTGGAGAGCTTCCGTATCCGTGGTAAAAGGAGTTTTGAGGATAGCACCGAGCTAGTCGCTTTCCTACGGTTGGTGATGAATGGTTCTAACGAAGATAGATAAGTATACTAATCCAGATTATCGCTTGGTAACAATGAAGGATTCCTTGATCATCTCTTTCTTTTATTCATTATTCTTTTTATTTCACTTTAAAACAATCCCCCTTGTCTTTTATTATTTTGCTGAACCAAATAACATATCAATTACACAGCTCTCTGTGGGAACGATCCTTACTACCGCTATATTACTAGTTAATTAGTGGGAAATATATTGATTAATTTGTTGTGGTTACGACACGCATCATTAGGAGATGTATACCTGAGAGTGACCAGTCCAGTATTATCTCCTTTTGTCATGAACATGCATGTGGGGGTCATTTTAGTGATAAAAAGACTGCTGCTAAGATATTGCAAGTGTGATTTTTACTTGGCCTTCGTTGTTTAAAGACTCCCATAGTCATTGTGTTTCTTGTGAGCGTTGCAGAAGTTAGGAACCATTTCCGTAGAAATATGATGCCTTTGAACCCTATTTTAGTGATTGAGGTCTTTGATGTGTGGGGCATTGATTTTATGGGTCCATTTCCTAATTCTTTTGGTTATCTTTACATACTTGTCGCTGTAGACTATGTGTCTAAGTGGGTTGAGGCGGTTCCGTGTAAAATAAATGACCACGGTGGTCGTAGTCCAGTTTTGAAAGAGAACATACTTACACGTTTTGGTACGCCACGAGCTATAATTAGTGATGGAGGTTCACACTTTTGTAATAGACCGTTTGCTCTTTTAATGAAACAATATGGTATTACCCACAAAGTAGCAACCCCATATCACCCACAAACTAGTGGTCAGGTAGAGGTCTCCAATAGGGAAATTAAGCGTATTTTAGAGAAAACAGTTAATCCTAATAGGAAAGACGGTCGTCGAGGCTTACCGATGCCTTATGGGTTTACCGTCTTGCGTTTAAGACACCCATTGGAATGTCACCTTATCGTTTAGTGTTTGGCAAGGCATGTCACCTTCCCCGTCGAGTTAGAACATAGAGCCTATTGGGCTATTAAGAACTTAAACTTTTCACTTGACAAGGCAGGAGCTCACGAAAGCTCCAAACTCAATGAGTTGGACGAGATTCGTAGAGATGCATACGATAGTGCTAAGGAGTATAAGAACAAAATGAAACTTGTGCATGATAAGAATATTTTACGAAAGTCATTTTCTCCGTGTCAAAAAGTTCTTCGTATGACACTCGTTTGCATCTATTCCCGGGAAGTTGCGCTCTCGGTGGACCGGTCCTTTTGTGGTCCGTCTTGTTTTTCCTCATGGCGCTATTGAGATTGAGACACCGTATGGTAGTAGTTCTTCAAAGTTTAACGGTCAGCGATTGAAGCCCTTTTAGAGCCTTTTCCTACAGTGTGATGTTGAGGAGGTCCCTCTCGGAGGACCCCGTTTACCTTGATTGACCATCGAGGCGGTTTTGTATGTTGTATATTATTTTTGTAGGTTTTTGGTTACACTTCACCCAGGTACTATCTTTCCGACTTCTCTCTTTACTATTTCCTCATGTTACTTATATTGTTGGTACTATTCTTTAATTAGAAACATTGAGGACAATGTTAGATTTAAGTTTAGGGGTGGGGTAGAAACTTTTGTTACCTTTTTGTTATAATAAATAAACTCCAGAGCCTAGAAATTTATGCTTATTAAGGATGGCACTAACCAATCTAAGTGGATGGAAGCATTTTGGTTGTAGGAGTTGAGGAACCAATCTGATTAGATGGCAACATCTAAAGAGTCTATTCATAAAAGCACAGAGCTCAGGTGTTAGAAATAACATGATAGTTTTACCATATCTCGTTGAGTCCTTTTCACTTTTGTTTTTATTTTTATTTTGTTTCTAAACTATGTTTCTCTAAGTGATTAGGTGGGGCCCATGAATCAAGTTGTTACCAATGCTAGGGTGAATTAGAGCGATTGAGATACAAAAAAAAAAAAAAAAAAAAAAGTGAAAAAGTGAAAAAGAATAAAAAGTTGAAAAAAAAAAAAAAAAAAAAAAAAAAAAGAAAAAAAAAGTGAGACCAGACCATCTGACCAACCTAATAAATTCAATAAAGTCGACCACTGGAACCCTTGTATATGCCAGTTGTGTTGACCTAAAGTTAGGTTTATCGACCACTGGTTCCCTTGTATATGCCAGTGTGTTGATATTAGTCAGACTAGTATCTCAGTCCATTAGGATAGGTTCATTTTGGCGGAGGCCTTCAGACAGATATGGGAAACATTGATCACTTAGTAAACATCAAAACCATCTATGTTTTTCTCTATATCCATCTTCTTGATCTATCCATGTGATTAGTTTTGACTCCGGGTATTGATGTCCATAGTGTAACTATCTGAGTAGAGCTCTGTGACTTATATATGAATTTTAGTATGCTTGAGTGCAAACTCGTGTACAGCAATTGGAATTTCGCATCAGGGTACTTCCTCCTGTAATCAATAAGTATGCCAACCAAGGAGACTTTTTAGTGCCTTCCAAGGTTCTGCGTAGATAGCTAGGGTCTGGAGTATAAAGGTTTTGTGGGTACACCTCTGGTAAACCCTCTCGAGACTATAACTCGGCCACTAGGGCCACCTAGGGGTTTAAAGGCTTATTGCATACGCTAAATGCAATCGACGATGCCTACGACAGTGAGTTAGGATTTTATTTTATTTTTGCTCGAGGACTAGCAAATAATAGGTTTGGGGGTATTTGATAGACACATTTTTGTGTCTAATTTGTCTCGATTCTATATATTGATAGTGCTCATTTTTGTACGTATTATGGTGTTTTATGTGTGTGTAGGTATTTTTGGCCAATAAACATTTTTTGGAAAAATCGGCTCGAAAAGTTGCGCCCTAGAGGACATCTACTATTCGGACCCTCACTACGGATAAGGGGTACCCAAATTACTAAGGGGCACCCTCAGACACCCCAAGGCATCTGCTAAAGGCACCCCTACTGGGATAGGGGCGCCCATCTTCAACAATTCAAAGATCAAAAATTGGCGGGAATAGTTAAAGAATGGATTATTTACGGGAGGAATTATGGAATAGATTTCGTGAGATTTAATCGCTTATTTTGGATTGGTATTACCCTGTTTTGGTCAAACAGATTGGTAATCTCCCAGTTCGCAAAACATGGGATGTATCACGGGATTTCATCGAAACAGGGGAGGATAAAAACTCGGGCTCTGTTGGAGATTTTGTAGAATCAGCATTGGATATCGATGTACCGGTCTTATTTGAGTCCCGAGAGGAGTTTGGAAAGTTTGGATAACTGGAGACGCGTGAGAAGCAAAACAGAGAGAATTATTCTCGGAATTTTCTACCGAAGAATAGAAGAGATTAACTCTGGTTTGTGAGGGTCTGAAGGCTATATAAGGAGTTGATATGAGTCATAGAGAGGGTACGCAAACTTTGGGGAGGTTTATAACAACACAGAGAAGAAAATCAAAAGTTTCAGAGAATTGTTTCTGCTGGTGTAGCTGAAGAACACGAAGAACAAAGGGCTATCAAAGACCGTCGTTTTCGGTGTCTTAGATACAACGACAAATCAACAGTGCATAAGTCGGTCTCTGTAACGGTCCATTGTAACAGCTTCTTTGTAACGCCATTACAGCGTTGCAAGCAGTCTGTTTTATTAATTTTCATCCTTTTAATCATCTTTTGAGCCATAAACACATATTTTGAGATCATGATTAATATGAGGAGCTAAACCCCATTGCTGAGGCGATAGAGGAAGCTATTTTTCCAACAAAAAGTGGTATATTTTATTTTATTTATTTATTTGCAATTATTATATGATTATTTGCCTCGATTGAAAATTGTTTGAATGATTCTTGTTAAGCAATTGTGATTTCTTTTGATAGAGCATGCTCGGACTTAGGTTTTTGATGTTCTATGCTTCGGATTTACACTTGTTATTTTGAGAATCTACTTGTTGCAATAGTTTAGAATCAACTTGAATGAGAAAATTGCATGAATATAAATATTGGATTAAATCACTTTGAACTTGGAAAATAGTGGAATCTTAGCCTCAGTGTTTCTTTTAATATTGATAACATCTTTTTCAAAGTTTGCTATAATTTCTAGTGAGTTTTCTATTTTTGTTTTGAATTTGAGTCTAAAAAAATCCTTCACAAGTCTGAGAGGAACGACATCTTTCTTACCATTTTCTACAACAACATAAAAATCACATCAGTTCTTAAATGAATTTGTGCTTAATTGCCATATCTTTGTGGGGAGTGCGGCTGTGAAATATTATAGGTGTTATCTGGTATCTTTATAAACTCCTTGATGAATACACTAAGTTTCGACTATGTGAAGTCATCGAAACAAAGTTGATATGTTCTCTTTTAGTCATGAATTATCTTTTTGATAATTTCATTATGATCCCATAGTTTTGGCAGCTTTGCCAATTTATATTGACAAAAAAGGGGGAGAATTATTTGGTAGTTCACACTACATACATATGGTTTACGGATCATTATGTAAGGGGGAGTGCTTTTCATTAGAAGATGGAAGTATTGACTAAGGGGGAGTGATACATATCACCATGGTATTATTTCAAAATTGTGATGCGATTGGACTTTGATTCGATATAATATACTATGACTTTGCATAAAAATGATTGAGAATTATCGTTATGGCTACGGATCTTCAACAACAATGATGCTGAGTTGAACATGTTCAGAATCGCTGGAGTACTTGGAGCAAAGAAGAATTCAAGGAAAGCTGAAGATCCAAGGAAATCAAGCATGATGGATGAGAAGCTACAAAGTTTATTTATTTTGTAATCCATGTGTATTGATAGTTTTGTCAATAAAATTGACAAATGGGGAGATTGTTAGAGAACTGATCGGTCGAACTCGTAAGCGTTGCTATGTCAATCTTGTTTTTCAAGTTTAGTTGATCAAAACTATATACTTGATTTCCAGTCTACTTATAGCCATGTCTCGGATTAGGATAAAATTTGTAGTTGAGCTTTTGACTTCACGGCGTGCACTAATTGAAGAAGAAGATCAACTGAGGAGCTTGGATGAACTTCATCAACTAAAGGTATGTGAAGACTATAACTTATCTATCAATCAGAAGTCTATTTTATTATATCTTCTAATGAGACTAAGTCGTATATTATACACATTTGATTATTTAGAGCTGAGTTTATCTCGCTTATCTATTTCTCGAAATATGGGTTGGAAGATTTTTGCTTTAGCTATGTTCATCATATTCTTGACGAGTTTAGTTGGAAACAATCTGTTTGTTGAAAACTAAATATTAAGTCAAAAGATGATCATGTGAAAATTACCTTGAACATCTTACATGATTTGTGTGAGACAATTATTTGATGTTAGCTTGGGAAGTTTTGTATTGATCATTTGATCTCTTGAAAATTACTTGAAGCTAATGATATGTGAGATTACCATTGTCGTCTTCAAAGGATGTTTCAATGATTGAAATGAGAGTTTAGAACAATTACCCATGTCTGGATATAACATGGTATGTATATCCAGTATGCAAACAGTATTGTGATGATTCAGGTCCGCAACTCTTGTTTGCATACCTAGTATGCGAATTTATTTTCCTAAGAAGGTCCAGAACTCTTATGTGCGTACCTAGTATGCGGACGGCTTAACCTGAGTTGGGTTAGGAACGGTTGTTCGCGAATCGGGTTTGCGAACGTCTTGACTATGCCAAGGTCCGGAGCTGTTGTTCGCGTACCCAGTTTGTGAACACAATTGTTAAGTTCTAAAATCAGTTATGTATGATTCTCATACTCATGAACTAAAACATTTATAATTTAAAAAATTCAAATTAACTTTGCAAACCGTGGCTTAATATTCATGAATTGATTCTTGTATATAAGTAATTTGTACTGATTACTGAATCAATCCGATTTTGTTTCAATTTGTTCATGAATATTTCTAATAGATAGTGAACAATTGAACAACTCTATTTGAACACAATTAGATGCATTTGGTTATCTATCGTGATTGATTGATCATCATATTTGATCTAGAAGTGTTAGATGAATATGGATAAGTCAAAAGTGTTCATATGGCTAACTTCGGTTAACTATTATTGAGCCAATGCAATATACACGTTTAGGTACGGTTACCCATATCTAAATATAAGTATATTTCATTTGTGTGTAACAAGCTAAGACCATCTAACGGTGGAGATTGATTGCTTAATTTTTAAGTAGACTTAACTTGAATCTTAAATCAGGAGTTCATCTACCGGTGAGTGTTGAATGCTTTATTACTAAGCTATCTTAGATCTGATTATAAGCAACCCTTATTTGAATGGCTATATAAGGGAGAACTCTAGCAACTGGAAAACCTAATCTCGTAACTTTTCTTGTGTCCTAGTTGCAAACTAGAGTCGATTCTCCTTTAACCTAGGTTTTCCAAAACCAGTATTAGGTTAACGACTTGAAGACTTCATTTGCGATTCGTGAAGCCAGATCCAACTATTTTATCTGTAGTTGCGTATTATGATCGTACTTGTTCTATCATATTGAGTTTTATCTTCTTTAATATTTACTCGAGATTTATCTCCGATAGGTAAGATATAAAAAGTAATCATAACAATTCTTCGTCTGAAACTCTTGTGATTCCGCAATAACTTATTTTGTTAATCAGTTAAGTTATTGTTAGGTGACTAATATTTCTAGGCTGCTCTTTGGGAATATAAGTCCGGGGTATTAGTTGATTTCATTCACCTTGATATTTGTATCAAAAGACGGAATAAAAGAATAAGGGATAAACATATCCGTGGGAGACAAATTTGTTTATAAGTCTTTGACTTTGGGTCATATCAACTCTTAGTTGTGGGTGAGATCAGCTAAGGGAATCAAGTGCGTGAATCCGGCGTGGTTCGAGGCGTAAGGAGCGCCACCGTACCCTAATCGGTGTGAGACTCGGTTATGGCTCAACTACATTCCAGTCCGAAGTTAACTTGTAGTATGCTACTATCTGTAGCAGATTAATACAATGTGGTGTTCAAAGCTGTACTAGGTTGCGGTTTCCTCGTTAACAAAACTTCTGGTGTCTGTATAATTTATTTTCCGCATTATATTTGCTTATATAATTGAAATATCACAGGTTGTGCGTAGTTCAATCACAATTGATAAATCCGACCTTGTTAGTCGAATAGAACTTGATTGACACTTGGGTATTGGTCTTTGGTACCGTCCAGGTTATTCTCATATCAATCAGTCTCACGGATTTCTATTCTAGTTGATTTACTAATTGTATTGAGAAAGAGTTAAAGCTTTTTGATATATTTCTTGATTGAGTCCCCCTTTTAAGTTGGTGCTCTAGGAATTATATTGGAGTTTAGTCCATACATATTTATGAACAAAATATTGGGTGTGGTTGTTATACCCCCGCTTTTTCAGTAGTATTACTTCGAAGTCGTGATACAATTGAACTTCGGAAATGATAATAATATTAAGTTTCCATATAACGACGATTGAGAATATTTGTTTTCAAAGTTGTTATCGCTACGAATCTTTAACAACAACGATGCTGAGTTGAACATATATTCATTGCAACTTGAAGTAACGAAGAATTCAAGGAGTTGAAGAACCAAGGAAATCAAGCATGATGAATTTTGTATTTTTGAAGCTTTATTTTTTAATTCATGTGTATTGATAGTTTTGCCATTAAAATTTACAAAGGGGAGATTGTTAGAGTATTGCTCGATCGAACTCACAAGTGTTGTTATCTTAAGATTGTTGTCAAATTTAGTTGATCAAAACTATATCTTGTTTCTCTAGTCTACATTTATTCAAGTCTAGGATTAGGATACAAGTGTGAAGTTGAGAATCGGATATCACTGAGTTCTACCGTCTGAAGGCGAAGATCAACCGAAGCTCTGGAGAACTTCTTCAACAAAAGGTAAGTGAAGACTGAACCACCTAATTCTCAAGTTTTCACCTTTCTATCTATGAGACATTGTCGCATGTCTAAATTAGACAGTACATGCATAATAGAAATTTCGAGTCAAGTTTATCTTGAATATCGTTCTTGAAATATGACTAACTAAGATTAAGATCATTTGTTCATACTTGATAAATTTGGTTAAGAATAATATATTGTTTATGACCTAAATTATGATTCAAGATTTAATCATTTGAAAATAGCCTGGAATAGTGATATGTGTCATTGATATTATTCGGGAATGTTTCGAATTGATTATTAGAGAGATATAGAACTACTGTTAATCTGGATACATGACAGTATGCATACCAATTCACGTATTGGGAGAACTGTTATGAGTCCGAAGCTGCAGTACATATACCCAGTACAAGTACCGACGTAGCTATAGTTCGGCAACAAATTTTTGTACGCATACCCAGTATCCATACCACAAAAAGTCTGTTGACTCGTGAACCCGGAAATGTACGCATATCGTATGCAAACCGGAGAAGATATGTTGATTTGAAAACTGAAAATGTACGCATACCCAGTATGCAAACCATAAAATATCTGTGAGTTCCTGAAACCATTTTTGTATTAAGAGTACTCATACCCGGTACACGTACTATGACAAAAGTATTCGCGAACAGGTATTGTACATGTACCAGGTACACGCACTTACCCTGTCAAATATTTTCAGATACATCAGAATTATTTCTATGAGATAATAGACATTTCAAAAACTCTCTAAAAACACTATATAAACATGATTGATCACAAGTATGACTCAAGATTAAAGTCTTAAAGTATTATATAATAAAGTTTTATATGAAAATAGTTAAGCATATAGTTCGATTGGCTAGTTTTGGCTAACCTTTCATGAAAAATTCATTGTACATGGTCCGGTTATGGTCCATCCTAACCATAGTTTATATTCTGTTATGTTAATATCAAAGTCAGGTTTTTCATCTAATGGTGATTATTGATTACTTGATTCCAAATCCACCTTAGCTTAAACCCAAAGCAACCTTTACTTTGAAAGTCTGTATAAGGAGAACCTCAAACAAATGGGATTTTTGAATCCCTGACAATATTTTTGTGTGTCCTAGTTGTAAACTAGAGTCGTCCTCTCCTTCAAACCCTTTTAGGGTTTAACTACTAAAAAGACTTCACCTAGGATTCGTGAAGCCAAGTCCAACTATCTTTATCTTGATAGTTCGTGTATCCTGATCTTGTTTTGATTGTTGAGCTTGCCCCAACAAACAAGATAGATAGAAATCACAAAGTTTCTTCATCTTAGACTTCGTGATTCCACAAGTTTATAATTGTGAGTCGAATAATAATCTAGGCTGCTCTTCGGGAGTCATAAGACCAGATTTTAAGGTTTGCTAGACTTTGCCTATTGCAATCGATTTCCTAGAACGAAAATCACATATAGGCCTATCCGTGGGAGGTAGATTGGTTTAAAGTCTTCAATTGAGTTGAAGCAACTCTTAGGTTTTATAGGACGTCGCCTAAGAGAATTAATTGCGCGGAATCTGCTGGGATTCAAGATGCGTAAGAGCGTGGACAGCAGTAAATTTACGTGACAATTTAATTCGGTCTCAACTACATTCCGGTCTAAAGTTCCGATAGTAGGTTAAAGTCTCAGAGAGACTTGATACGATTTGGTGTTCAAATGGACTAGGTCCTGGGTTTTTTTTACGCATTTGCGGTTTCCTCGTTAACAAAATTTAAAGTGTCTATGTTATTTCTTTTTCGCATTATATTTTTTTATCCTTATAATTGAAATATCACAGGTTGCACGTAAAACAATCAAAGTATATATAGTCATCCTTGTTTGTTGGATACGACTTGATTGATTTTGGATATTGATCTTTAGAACCGTCCAAGTATTCTCTCGGAATAACCAGGTTCACGGACTTGTCGCTGTTTACATTCTGATTGTGAGAGAAAGAGATATAAGCTCTTCATATAATTCCTGATTGAGATTCATTAAGTTGAACTCTCGGAATCGTATCCGAGTTTAGTCCATACATGTTGCTTCAGAAAAAGTTGGTGGTGTATTTTTGTACACTCGCGTTTTCACTATTTAATATAAAAAGTAATTGATAATGAATAAGTTATTTAACGATTAAACTAAAAGAGAAGGAAAACCTAATGCATCGCAGAATTGAGTAGATTTTGATTCAAATTATGAAATTTCCAAGACAATATTTGGTAACGAGCATCAGAAGGGGAAAAAGTGGAAAGGATATATAATTCAAAATGTAACAATGAAGTCTAGAAAAATAAAATAAAAAGTACTACTGTAGTATTTTTAAAAGCAAACCGAAATATGTAACCCGAAACTTTTCAGTTTTCAGTTACCTAATACATAACCCACTGACCCTAATGTTATATCGGAAATCAATTTTTTCCTTGCGACAATATTTGCATTATGAGTTAAAATTTCGCATCGTGAACAATAGTCTTTTTTTGACTTAAGAAGTACTTCATGACTCAAATCCTCCTCACAAATATAAAATGGAATTTATTCTCGACCAAAAATATACCTCCTGTGTTTGAGAGGAATATCTAGAAAATTTTAAAAATTAATCCAAATTAACATAGATTTTATATTTCGGTGAAAAATTTGATGCATAAAAATACTATATATCCTCTACTCCAAAATGTACCTAGTGATCTAAAATCTGCTTGATGGTGCAAAATGTGACTAAAAGAAGGTCGTAAGCTAAAATTTATCGGCATTAACAAAGATATGCCTCACGACTCAAAATATGTTGACATTATTTCAAATTTATTCGTATATATGGAAGTTAACAGAGACCCAAGTTTTTATGTGAATCCAAATAGGCTCATGGTTACAAATCGGTATAAGATATACAATATGTTTGCTTACTCTAACTCATCCGAGTCGCATAAATATGGATCGTGCGGATCGCACCAAGGTAATTAATATCGTATCAATATCGTATTGGATGGATTTGATACACCTATACAAATTACAAACGTAATATCGGTTTTATCATGATACATCATTAAAACTATAATATTAAATATTTATGAAGGCTTCAATTCGAAAGAGATACTATGTGAACATGAGTTTGTAACACAAAGATGATAAACAAAATACAACATATCCATGCTTTAATGATCATATAATTGATGACTTCATTATTTGCAAAGCAACCATACATTTCTCGGCATACTAGTTCTGTAGTTTTTGTTAAATTACTTAAGAACATAAATACAAGGATGTCATTTTCATACAATTGAAATAAAAGGATGTCACTTACTAAATTTACTAGTCACCTTTGGAACAAAAACTCTAACAATATTAGATACCCTTAAATGATATTATCGGTTTACATGTAAAATCGATATATATGTATCGGCGATACGATTGTTTTTATCCTTTCGTTTGAATTACCGATATCTTCGATATTGTATAGGTATATTCCGATAACCGATAAAAAGTCGGTAATATCTTTCAGTCTGACCGATATTAACTACATTGGATCTAACTCAAATCACTTTGACTCATTTGAATGTGACTTAATATGTTTGTTTTGAGTCAGATCTGACTCAAAAACATGTGCATCAATGGTTTGGTTCCATGAATCAAGGGTATTATGTTACCAGACTCAAACGGGTCCGACTCAGGAGTTAGGTCTGCGAGTCGGAGGCCGAGTCGAATCCGACCCAACATAAAAATAAAAATATGACATCGACTCACGACGAGTCATGAGTTGACTTCGAGATCCAGTTCTTTGAGTCATGTAAACAAACATGGTTTTAGGGCAAAGTGGATGGCTTTCTCTCAAGTTAGATATGTCAAAAGCATTTGACAGACTTGAATGGCCCTTTCTTATCAAGATCCTCAAGAGTTTTGGCTTCTCGAGAATATTGATGTCAATTAATTCAACAATGTATCGGTACCAAAACTTTATCTGTTCTTCTAAATGGTTCACCCTGCACAGAATTTAATCCTTCAAGAGGAATAAGACAAGGATATCCCCTTTCTCCTTATCTCTTCATCTTAGCTACGAAGTGGTTTTCAAGAACTATGGTGGAGGCACATCATTCAAAAAGCATCCAAGGAATTTCAGTAGCTAGAGGAGCACCACCTATTAATCATCTGCTCTTTGCAGATGATTGTCTCATTTTTACCCATGCAAATTTAACCAGCGTGAATAATCTCTTACACGTATTGCAAGATTTTAGTTCACAGATCACCGTCAAGTCATTAATTTTGACAAATCTTCTATTTATTTCAAGAACAACATGGATCCCGAGGTTTGTGACACTCTAAGCAACATCCTAGGTGTTCAACCTATGACTAAAAATGAGAAATATTTGGGTTCTCCTTTAATTATTGGCAGATCAAAGGTAAAATCTTTTGAAGACATACAAGTGGCATTTAAAAGAAGACTAGGTAATTGGCAAGGCACCACAATGCACCAAGCTGGCAGATCCACTATGGTTAAAGTTGTTCTTAACTCCATTCCCATGTACCAAATGAGTACATTCAAGATGTCAAAGAAATTACTTAAGAGAAAGTTCAATTCAGAGAAAGTTCAGAGAAAGTTAGGCGGGGATTTAAAACTAATAAGGGCATCAATCTTATAGCTTGGCAAAACATGTGTCTATCTAAAGACTTGGGAGGACTAGCCTTTAGAGATTTAGAAATGCTAAATCATGCTCTACTTGCTAAATTAGCATGGAGAATATGTCACAACTACGATCAACTGCTTAAAATTTCTTAAAGCAAAATATCACAAGAGTGAGAATTTTTACATCTACATGGTGAAAAGAGCAATTCTTCTTGGAGTGCGGAAGGGTATAGAATTAGGTCTGTCAATAATTCAAAGAAAAGACCTTGTTGTATGGAGGTTAACAATGGCAAGTCAACTTAGAATATGGACATATAAATGGATATAGGGTTGAATCAAGCAATCGAGCCACTTGCATGCTTCTTATTATTAGTTTGTTTTTGTTAGTGAGTTGATTCTAACAAACTCAAATGAGTGGGATATACAATTGCTCAATATTCTTTCCTCGCGAGAAAATGTTGAAAGAATTACCGAGAATGAAACTCTCATTGTCAGAAGAAGATATTTTGAGGTGGTCTCTGCAAAACATGGAAATTTTTCGGTAAAATCTACATACAACAAATTAATGGAAATAAGGGTTTAACATCAAGTTGTTGTTTGTACAGTCCCCAAACAGGTTTGGAAAGCACTTTGGAAAATGCAGTTACCACATAGAGTTAAGCTCTTCATCTAGAGGTGCCTTAAAAATGCAGTTCCTACAAGACAAAGGCTATCTCAGTTCAACTATTTGGAAGAATATCATTGCAGTGTCTGCAATTTTGAGGAGGAATCCTTGTTTCATCTCCTTCTCACCTGTAATCATTCTAAAGATTTATGGAGACTTCTTAACATTAATATTGATCAAGTAATCACCAGTTGTCAGAGTATTACACAGTGGATCATTTCATGGTTTGTGGATGTAAGAAATACGACTGTTGAAGAGAATCAACACTGGATATCATTACTCATGATTGGCTGCTGGATTATTTGGAAGGAGAGATGCGATTGCGTATTCCAGGATAAATCTCTTAATCCCAATAAAAATGTTGCTAGAATAAATCATTATATGTCTCAACTTAGCTCAACTCATCCCAGTTTGAATAACTTAGTTGCTAATACTAGAACTAGCTCAGGTGTTCATAGTAATAATTCTGGAGACGTTGATGCTCTTACACTCTTTGTTGATGCTTCCTTTGATTACTCAATTGATGAATGTGGCACCGGTATGGTGCTTTGTGATTTTGCAGGTGCAGTCTCTGGCATCAAAGGATCTTATGCAACTAGAGTAAAGGATCCAGAAACAGGGGAGTGCATGGCTATAATGGAAGCTCTAAGTTGGGTTAGAGAGAAGGGTTTTCAGAAGATTCATATTGTAGATGATGCGGTTTCTGTTGTGAAATCAATCGCAATGGAAGAGAGTTTTGTTAGTTGGGAAAATAGGAAAATAATTAGAGACATTAAATCTACTTTATCTTCTTTTACTTTCTGGACTATTGCTCATGTTAAAAGAGATGGCAATTGTTTAACTGATGTCATTTCTAAGAAAACAAGATGTGACAAACAGTCAATTGAAGAGTTTTATAACTCTGGTCGTTGTATTGATTCTATTCTAGAGAGGTGTACTGAGCCTTCTCATAATTAAATAAAATTTCAGTTATCTTAAAAAAAAAATCTGTATGAAATCGGGTCCGATGTCGGATAATGTCAGTGTTCCGGATATGAACTCTCTTATCCGAATTTGGATAGACACATTAGGCCCCCATCGAGGTGCCAATCAGACAGAATCTTCATATCCTCTCAAGAGCTCAGTTTCCCTCGGACAAGTGCGATTCCAAAACCCTAATTCTTTTTCTTTTCAATTTTTCATTTTTCTGTATTCGTTTTGTATGCAATGCATTCTGTCGAAACAGAATCATCAATAGAGATCCGAAACCATTTCTTGTTCTTCATATCAAGGTTAGATTTGTTTCTTCTCCTTCCTCCATAGATCACGAAGATTCTTCTTCTTCTTGGTGCTGTTGTTCTAGGTTCTTGTTCTTACTCAGATGTCATTATGTTGTCTAAGAAGACGAGTTTAATGGGAGTAAACCCCAATATTTTATCCACTCAGCATTTTGATTCATTGGTTGGATCATGGGTTTTGTTTGCTTGTAGAGATTATAAAGAGAGGTTATCATCTTGATGTTATCACTTTTTCTACACTGTTGTGTATCAAGGATGAGACTGAACCAGCCTTTGAACTGTTTGCTAAAATGACTCACAAAGGTATTCAAATTTCAACCTACTGAGGTTACTTGAAATGCTCTTACACATGGCTTTGTAGAGTTGGTGAAGTGGGGCGTGCCCTTCAGCTAAAAATAACATGGTGAAATGGAACTGCATCCCAACTGTTGTTTCATATTGTGCCATCATAGATACTCTTTGTGAAGGAGGTTTAGTTGATCAAGCTTTGGTGCTCTTCATTGAAATGGATAGAGATTCAAATGTGGTACCCAATGTAGTCGTTTACAGTTCTTTGATCAATGGGCTTCGCAATTCATGCCGGTTGAACTAGGGAAAGAGAGTCTTTGACGAGATGGTTCGTAGAGGAATCTCTGTCAATGTTGATTCATGGTCATTGCCTACATGGTCAATGGGAAGAAGCAAGAACATATTTCGATGAAATGATGGATCGTGGGATATCACCCAATGCAGTAACTTCTAATACATTAATAGATGCATATCCTAAAGATGGGATGACGGAAAATGTATTGGGTTGTTATTTCAACTCATGGAAAAGATAAACAGAAAACCTAATGAGACTACTTACAGCGATAATTGTGTTTGGCTGGTCGCTTGAAAGAGGCTTTTGACTTGATGGTGGATAAGGGCGTAAAACCGAATGTTATTACTTACAGTATATTAATTGGGTATTGCAAGAATAGTAAGTTGGATGAATCTATGCAGCTATTCAAGAAAATGAAACAAAATGGATTGAAACCCACAACAGTCACTTACAATATTCTATTAAGGGGACTATACCGGGATGGAAGAATGAAGACTGCACAGAGGTTTCTTAATGAGATGCAAACTTTTGGTCTATCTCCGGATGAAGTGATATACGCTACCATGTTGGATGGTCTCTGCAAGAATGGAGGAGGCAATAGAATTGTTTGAATCCACAGAAGGTACATGAATCTCATATAATTTGTGTCAAGCTGCCCAGTTAGAAGAATTTAAGTTATTGCTTGTTTGATTGCATTTTTGTCACGGTTTAGTATTAGTGGACCCATAAAAGTACAATGTCTAGAATTTTCTCTTTATCATCAATGTTCGACTGCTCGTTAATTATGTTTTCCAGCATTTTGGCACTTCACTTGGTTTTGAGAGTTTTTTTTTTTTTTTTTTTTGTGTGCAATTTATGACTTTTTTTGCTTTCATGTTTTAAGTTATATATGTAAAACCTGTAATTAAGATTTGCTGCAAATTTTTAGTTATTTAGGTATCATGGAGGCGAGTGAAATTTTATTAAATGATCTACGTAGTCGAAAGTCTAGAAGATTATCACGATGCTGACATGCTTGATTCAGAGACTTCAGAAGAAGGGAAGTGTAGGACGAAAATTGGAAGTTTGCAATTGACTGAAACTAGTAAGTCTGAGGAAGAAGAGTGCAGATTGGAGACTTAGGATTGACAGAAATGGGAAGCAGAGGTTATGTTACAGTAAATCAAGCATCTAACAGCAAAACCCGCAAGCGTCGGGCAAAGAAGAAGAATAAAAACAAGAAGACTGGTCCTGCGGCAGCTATCAAAAACATGAGTAAGTAAGCTTACCATCAATTCTTACTATGTTTCTTTTTCTTGGTAAGGTAAATTGTCCAACTGACGAAGATAAAGAATACGTATTCTTGTTGTTTGTGTATATACTTTTGATTAAACAATTGAAAAGGAAATAGATTTATCTTCCGGTTAGAGAAGAAGTTGGTTGTTCTTATTAGAGTAAATTGGTTTCTAATTTTACCTTTTCTACATAAGGCGTGGGATCATTTAATTTGGTACAATACTGACTTAGTTCTGATTAGGTTTGGTTTTTCTGTGCCGTAGGTTCGTTATTGATACTTGTAAACGCTTGAAGGAGAAAACTTATCTGGTTTGGAGTGCTGTGGGTATTTAAGTGTATATGTTGTGTCGATCTTGGTTTCTAATCCAGTGACTCATTTTGGTGTTATTATCAACTATAGACTATCATTTGGAAAGTTGACAGTCGAGATTAAGGATTGTGTTTCCAATAGCTGTAGTCTAGAGAATTCTCCTGACTGTCGCAGCTATCCACGTAAAATGGTAAACTGGAGTTTCACCACACATTCTACATGTAAGCTTAGGTATGCAAGTTGAACATTAAGTTGAAAAGAAACCATGGAACAACGAGGAATACGTAAATCCAAATTTAAAGATAAGACCTTATTAGTTATGCAAAAACCTAGAGTTATTCTCAAGAATGAAGAATATGCTACTTTCTGTTGGATGACTTTTTTCACAATGAGATTCAGAACTAACTTATTTGTTACTATTTTGTCAGAATCCTCTTCGTCGTACTTTTCCAAGAAAGACCTTCTTCATGTTTATTCGTGTTGCAGGGAATAAAGATATCATACTCATGTTGCTTTCAAAGAGGTATTAATGTGGATATTACGAATGAAGTATGCTGCCACTGCTGGCAAAATTCTTCTGGATCATGGTGCCAATGTGAGTAGCATTTACCTTTTTCTTCATGAACACGTGTGGCTATCTGTTTAGCAAATACTCAAGTTATCTCTAAATATGATAACCGAAATGTCATCCTGATTAGATGTGAACTTTTTGATCATAACATATGTTTATTTTTAATTTGAAAAACTTTTTAAAGCTAAATCCTATATACATGATGGATTGTATATTGAGCTCTTTTGGTAAAGCTAGAAGCTTACATTTCCTATCGTTGTTGAGTTGAATCTCCGGCGTATGTTGCTTTATAAGTTTTTTCCTTTCAGCTTACTTGTGAGAAATCTAGTGTGATCATAATACGCCTCCTCTCTACATACATATTTGTTGCGTGGAAACAATGATAGCATAGATTTGCTCCTTTTACTTTCACAGTTTCTCCTTCTTCTTTTTTCTTTGAGCAAGGGGATCACTGAATCTAACTTCTGTTTTATTTGCAGCCAAATTTGGTTTTCTGTGACTGTGATATCTTTACTCCACTTCATGCATCTATTCGTTCAGAATCTTGGCAATGCGTGCTGCTACTACTGAAGGTAATATTTTTTGTTTGACGTAATTAATATCTATGTATGATTCGAGCTACTTTTGAAATATATACAGTTTGTATAAACTTTCTCCTTTTTTATTCGTACATATTTAGATGTAAATTAGGGAACTTTCCATGTCTCTCTTGGTTACTATCTGAGGATTATTTGGTGTCTGCTTGTGGTTGTTGGGTGTCTCAATATGTTTGCTAAACCATTTTTATGTTTGTATCCCTATCTAACTTGTTCTTGTAAACATCTTTTGTAGGGATTTTTAATAAAATGCCCATGTGGGGAAAGGCTTTTAAGAAAATGCCCACGTTTTTTTCAATATATATAAAATGCCCATACTTTGACCTTTTTCATCCCGTTTTTTTGAAAAAACGGCTAACGGCGGTTAGGCGACACGTGACAGTAAATCGGCAATGTAAAAAGACATTCTAGCCCCTGAATCGTTTTCCTAAGACTGAGTTAGTGAGTCGGATCCTAGTCAAATCGTGAATCACTTTACTAAGACTGAGTTAGTGAGTCGGATTCTAATCAAATCATGACTCAGCGCCGGCTAAATCCAGATCAATTCACTGTTTTTTTTTTTTTTTTTTAAATACTTGCCTCAGCACCATCCAGATCAATTCATTGTTGTTGTTAAGAAATTAAATCTAAACTACAATCTCAATTTCAAAACTGCACAGAACTTCCAATTATTTCAGCCAACACATAACTCCCATTCATTCATCACCGCAAAATCAGGCCTTGAGTTTGATTTAAGTCTATTAAAAACCAAATTCGAATCCAAATCGGCATGATTGAGAACCCATTCTTCCTTGTTGTTCCTTTGTAAAATATCAGAAATCAAACGTCTCATTTATTTGACCATCACTCTAATAACAAATAATCAAAAAATCAGTTAGTAACCATGTAGTCCCGATGGTATACCAGCCACAATTCTACTCGTATCTTCACCAACAACATTAATTCTTTCCTTGTATTTTATTATTTATATCAGTAGCAGTCAGGTTTAAAGAATGCTTGATCTCCTCTTCCTTGCATCAGCAGGAATACCCAAACAATCATCATTGGCCAACACCAATTTTAGCCGAATCCCACCGTATGTACTAAAGAAACACCACCGGCTGCAATTGAAATTGACCCATCAAAAAAAACCACCTGCTAAGAGAATTTCAGAACCAATTTCAGTTCACAGCAGACCCTCAACCATATCAAGCCAACAATAAAAGGAAATCAACGCCAATTTCACCACCATATCATGCAATCCCCCTTATACTCTCCAATTTAAGGCATCATACAAAACCCATGATCCATCTAATTCGATAAGAACCAAGAGATGCTGCTGCAATAAGATGAAAACTAAAAGTTTTCTTCATCAAATTCTAAAAAATAAATCAAAGTTAGGGTTCATCACAAACTTACCTGGGAATCGTCTTCTATTTCCCTTTTTTTTTTCTTCATCATCACGGATATATAAAAAGAGAGAATCTAGTACAACCCTAAAACTGAATCCTTCTTTCGATTTATCTCAAATCTTCAAAGAATTTTGTTCTTCCAGTTTCATCAGAGGAAATAGAGGGGCGGAGAAAAACGAAGAGAAATGAATCAGAAAAAAAAAAACCCGATCTTTTGTTAAAGATGATTAGCCTTCTAAACACGTGTTTGGATAATCTTGAATCGTCGGTTTTTAAACACGTGTAATAACCTTATCTAATTAATCTTAAGCCGTCGATCATCAACGCATGGACGACACAGGGGCTCTTTTAACGTTTCTAGAGTAATGGGCAGTTTAGTCATTGCGCCCACCAAAATCTCATTCTGTCAGGTGAGAAATTGACTAAGTCAATGAGATTTTACTGCTTTGGTGGGACCAGACGGAATTACTAACGGCAAGGGCATTAAATATATAATGAAAAAAACGTGGGCATTTTCTTAAATGTATTTCCTCACATGGGCATTTTTTTAAAGTCCCTTTTTCATTTGTGTAGGTAGGTACTGATCCAAATGGTGGACCAGATGGAATAAAATCTCGTCTACTTGCAGAGTAGGTAATACAGATTCATCAAGTTGCTGGTCGAATCTGGTGCAGATCCAAATGATGCAAATATAGTAAGCTGATATTACTTTGGTCTCTGTTCATCTAGTGGGCAGCATCTTCCATAACTGATATGAAATTGTACTTAAATGTTTTTATAATGGTACTTAATGAGCGTCTCCTTTGACTTTGTACTGCTCGATGGACCTCTTTGAGTCGAACAATCAAAAGGATTGTCTAAATTATTTCGTCCTTGCTCTAGAAAGGCGCAACTTTATTGATCCTCTGTTTAGTTTTTTTATTGCCGTTTGGTGGTACACTATGATATGATTCGTTGATGCCACCTATGGTTATCTGGGTAATGAAAGTCAACCTTTTCTTGTCACAGTACGGATTCTTGTCACAGTACGGATTAAAGCCAATAGAAAGTTATTATTAATCCTGGCGAGATTGGGTATACCCAAACTAATTGGGGTATACCCAATGAGAAGGGGACATGGTGTGTCATTATTAAAAAGTGTGATTTTTACTTTATCCCTTGAAATAATTAAATCTTAAAAATAAATTCATTTCTTAATTTCATTAACCATAAAATTAAAAAACTAACCAACTCTTAATCTTCTCTTCTTCTTCATCTTCATCTTCCATCAACCAAACCCATATAAAAATCTCAACTTTGATTTTCCAAAAAAATGTTGACTCTACCAAATGAAAAAGAAAGTATAAATGATGTTTAAACTTAAAACCCATCATTGTGTTGTGTGATTTGATTGTTATATCGGGTTAGAAATCGAAATTTATGATTTACGTGTCTTGGTACGGCAAGGTCGTGACATGCATATCTTGCTTGAGCTTTTCATAATGACCATGGCGGCGATTGTAAAAATTTCAACAATGCGTGCGGGGTATTTTTTGAAGACCTTGCTTATCAATAGGAAGGGTATTTTTGAATACCTTGCCGGCCAAAAGCAATAGGAAGGGTATTTCTTGAATACCTTGCCGGCCCGATAAATTTTTTATGTCATCTCCCGTATGTCAAAAAACAAAAGTCGGCAAGGTCGACGATGAAGATCATCTTGAAGCCACTTTTGGCCTGGCGAGTCAGCGATGAAGACCTTCCGGCCACTTTTGTCGTGATGAAGACCTTCTTGCAAACCACTTTGGCAATTAATCGACGATGAAGATCTTATCGGCCACTTTTGGCCGAGATGATCTTCATTAGTCGACCTTCTTGACTTTTCATACTTTCGGAACTAAAAGTGTTGATTTATTCTTTGATTTTGAGTATGATTTCATATAACACTGATTTGCAATCCCCTTTTTAGAAGTATTTTGGTTGTGTGCTTCATTTTTTTCGTTGCAAGAGATATTCTCAAAAAAAAAAAAAAATCATCAAAAATCATCCCACAAAAGTCAATCAAAAACAAAATTTCATAACTTAAAATTCATAAGTTTTAATCTATTCAATCAATTTAAACTTAATTAATTAATCTAATCAAACTTTTAGTGTTAATTAAACGAGGGCAATTTTGCCATTTTGAAAGTATTTGGTTAAGGGGTGACCTCTTTTACTTCAAAATGACCCTATTTTGTCTCATTGGGTATACCCCAATTAGTTTGGGTATACCCCAATCTCGCCAGGTTATTAATCATCAAGTTGTAGAAAGTTTTCAAGTAAATTTATTGTATTAAATCTTCATTACTGACAGATAATTCGTATAGCAAAGGAGTATTTCCTTGAGGCCAATCAACAAGAATAAGTGCATTCTAGAGCGGAAGTGCTACACTTCCCCCACTCCCTTCCACCACTCATTTCCCCCATTATGTGTCATCATTTTTAGCCCTTGATCCCTGGATTGAGATTAGCAGGGGGTCCCATTGTTATTAGATGTAACCGATAGATACTTGACACATAGGCGGGGGAAAGAAGTGGGGGAAGGGAGTGGGGGATAGGAAGCATTTCGATTCTAGAGGAAGGAGTATAGGCTGGCATTATATTGGCACTCAAAGATACCTTCTTCTTGTTTTTTAAACTGGAACACTATAAAGTTAAACTGGAACACTATAAAGCTAAGTGTTCGAGTGAATAAGAACCCGTACACCTTCCAAGGATTATCTACCGATTTTCAAGCATTCATATATGGGGTACAATTTGGCTCATTTGGGTATTGCGGGGAACATCTACATATATTCTAGAAATGTGAGTCTGCCAAATCATGATCTAGGAACGTATAGGCTACAAGCCTCATTGTTCTTTTTGTCAGTACGTAAAACAGAGCTTCTCTGTTCCACTAGAATCATTGCGAAAATGCTAGAAATCCCCCACTTTTATACCCAAAAAAGTTACACCCCTATGTGTCCATGTGTTATTGGCTCACTTTTAAAGCGGACCCCCTGTTTTTCTCAGGTGGGGTAGGGTGAGGATGAAATCTACGATAGATAAGAGTGACACATAGGGGTGTAAAATGGTGGTGTAGAAAAGTGGGGGATGGGAAGCAGCTTCGGAATCATCGTCACCTAAGCTTAATCTATAAGCAACTTAACTGGGCATGATTTTTTAAAGTTGTTACATAGTGTAGTCAATATGCGCAGAGGCACATGTTTCTCTTATAATAGAGGGGAAACGGGTACCACTAACATCCACATTTTCCACATTGTCTTGGCGTATTCTCAAATGTGGAAGTTGATCTTACGGATTTGTTGGTTCATAGTCTCTTTCTTATTTTTAGGGCAGCACTCGAACTGCTAAATCTACTTTTTATTTAAAGAAATCCTTTTTGATATACTAATAATCTTCGCTGCACTTGACGCAGAGGCTTGCTGATGCTGCAGTTGCCTTTTCCGAGGGTCTGAAACCGGATCCTGAAAATAGAGAGCTTCAAGATGCATTCAGGTCAGGTACCATTTCATTTATTACTTCCTGATTGCAGTTGCCTTTGCAAGTACTCCCTCCGTCCCTAATTAGATGAGCTATTTGGTTTTTAGTTTTGTCCACAAATAGATGAGCTATTTCACTAACCAAGGGGATATTTATAAAACTACCCTTTTAATTGATTATTTTTTCTATAAGAAATATGTATAATTTGATAGTCATGTTTATATTCGTTGCGTAGGTGTTTTAAAATGTTTTTCAAAGGTATAAAGTTTATAAAAAACCGTGGTATAGTTTAAGAGATAAATCGTTTCTAAATTTTACTAATTATTATTTATAGGGTATAATTGTAAAAAATACTTAAATATACTCCACTTTCCTCCTTGCCTTAAAATTTGTGCAAACTACAAGTAGCTCATCTAATTAGGGACGGGGGGAGTATATCATTAGAACCTGAACCTGTCCTGATTGGAGAGTGAAATTGAATTGCTAGATGTTTTGATTAGATGACCAATAATCATCGACACATTACAGTTGAGTTAAAACCCGGGTTGATTGGGGTAGGGTACCTTTCGTACTTGGTGGTTAAGATGGTTTAGTCTTGAGTCATCTGACCTTCCCAGATTACTCATAAGTTTTAACTTTCTTTCCTGTTTATAATAAAGAGTAGAAAAATATCGATAAATGTTGAAGATATTTGCTAGGCATACATAGTCTTAAGTTCAGGCCCTTCCACATGTTTCCACAAGTACGTGTATAGACCTTCATCTAACATGGGTCTTGAGAGACTGTTGTTTCTTGAATGGAGATAGAGGCTTAAAAGACACTTGTAGTGCTGGCATTTTTCAGTTCCGCGAGCCTTTGATTGAGTTCTACTTAGACCCAAGTCGCATTTGTATGTGAATGCTACTAATGTTTACTATGTGGCAACACAGAACCATGATAGTCAGTTCTCATCCTTCTCATATTGTTCGACCTTATCTCCTTTTATTTCACACTCTTCTTTCTTACTGGGAGATTTCTTTAAACAGGTAGAGGCCATCAATGTCCCACGTTAGATTAAAAGGCGGGTCGTTGACGTACTGCCTGACATTCTTAACCTTTTTCTGGTGGAAAACTTTTCTTAAGGTCATGTAAAACACTTGCTAATATAGCTCTTGAAAGTACAAGTCTTCTACAGCATCAGGCTAGTGTGATTGCGTAGCCAACTTATTATGCTGTGAGGTTTCCTAGTATCAATATTTTTCCTTTCTTATTTTTCGCATCCAAAAACTCTGTAAAGATTTTGCAAGTAGCTTTAGGTCGGTAGTTCCATATATTGTAACTACGGAAGGAGCTAAATTTTTACTCTCGATTCATTTAGTAAGAAACAAAATTAGTTATATTCCAATAATTAAACTAATTAATTTATAAATCACTTACTTGATATATAAATGATAGTAGAATTATTCTTGGCAATCGGCTAGGAAGCTGTAGAGGTTATTGCGCCGACCGACTGGAGGGCCCGAAGGATGCGAGTCCCTTTTATGGCTATTTTTTTTGAAAATTCAAACCTAACACAAATAACAAATGTGCAATTCAATTAACCAACAAAATGGCCGCATGATCTATTATGCAACTATAAAAATGCCTTTTTTTTTTTTTTTATCAGACAGCTGGGGTTAAGGGGACCCCACCCCAAGAAACAGAAAAGAAACAAAAAACAAAAACAAGAAGTAAAACAGCTACCTACGGGGATACAACTTTCCCTCACTATCCTCTTTAATAATCTATCAAAACTCGGACGAGAAGTCCTCAACACCAACATCAACCCATTTTATGGGAGGATGGTAAACTACAAAAATGTCTACATAACTTGTTATGTAGTCGAAAAAAATGACTTCATATTCCATTATGCAACCATTTTTTTTTTTTTTGTTAATGCTGAAGTCCACCTAAAAATGACTACATAATATGTTATGCAGCTACGGAAGTGCTTGTATAACCTGCTGTGCTTGCGAAAAATGGTTACATAATGTTATGCAACACTATTTTGTTAGCACTGAAATAGGAAAGTGACATAATCTATTATGCAGCAATAATAATGGATGCATTCCTTGTTATGCACCCAAGAAAATAGATGCATAAGCTATTATGCATCAGAAGAGATGGCTGCATAATTCATTTATGCTAGTTAACACTTAAATCAACAAAAGAAAAATAGTTGCATAACCTATTACTAATCGAGAAATAACTGCATAATTTGTTATTCATTTCTTTTTTGTAGAAATGTTACTTTTTAGTGTTTAGTGGTGCATAATCAAATTAGAGGATGTATGAACCAAAATATATGTTTTAGTGCATAATGTGTGATTTATACATGTTTTTAGTGGTGCATAATCAACTTAGTGGATGCATGAACCAAAATATGGTTGCACAATGTGTTATGCGTCTTTTGTTGTGACAGCACAATGTGTCATGCATAATTTTTTCTTCGTTAGAATGTTATTTTTTAGGCATATACATCGTTTTAGCGGTTGCATAACCTAACTTGTGGATACATAAACCAAAACATGGTTACCTAATTTGTTATGCATTCTTTGTGGTGTTTGCATAATGTGTTATGCATCCTTTATGGGGGCTGCATAATTGGACCGACCGAGCGAAGCGAGGGAGGACCTTTATATGGTGACTTTTTTTGTAAAATCTAAGCGGGTCAATTAACATAAAAAGACTGGATTTGGTATACATGGTTAGTCTTTTTCACTTAACACAATTATCCAAGCCTTTCAGTCCAATTACTATATCTCTTTACTAGCCCTTAACCCGTGCCGTAACGGCACGGGCCATGATGTTGGTTCATTTTTAATATATTGTATAATTTGTGTCTCGAATACTTATCACCTCCTTATGATTTAATATGGGTTTGTCATAAAAATAGTCGGGATTTTTCTCTCTTTTTTTCTTGTTTTTTTCCTTTAATATTTTACCGCCGGAGATTTGCTCAAACGAACTTCCAGACACTTTTTTATTTAGGTTCATTGCTTATAATGAAATAATGCTCTACATGAACATGGAAGTTTAAATATTTTTTGGAAATATGTCGTCAGGAGCGCTCATCTCAGTGAAATCAACTAATCAATATCGTCCATAAAAGTCTCCCCATGCTCCTATTTCGCTCCAGCTGACTCATCTATTTTGCTGGGGGTGTACTATTTTCTGATGAAGTGAAGTTTTGTCTTATATAAATTTTAGTACACCCTAAGGTAAATTGATAACCCATGTTAGCAATCTTTCTAACTCGGACTAATCCAACTAACATAACATGCTAACAGTGGGCAATGGCAAAAACGAATCATATCTCGGGCCGTTACGGCACGGGTCATTATCTAGTACTCTAATAAAACATAAAATCATGTTCCCCACCATTGTCTATACATTAAAATATGAGTGAGGAAGAATTTTCAACCTTCTATGTGTGAAAATAAATATGCAATTACAAATATATTATTATATAATAATATGTATACACGTGTCCGCGTCCTGAATTTTTAAGAATGTGGGCGAGTCCCCGTTGTGTTGTGTTCGCATCGAAGAGTCCATGTCTGATGCGTAATGGTATTTCAAACATACCATTTATGCCCTTTTATTTCACAATTACTCTTTTATCCTCTTCTTTCCCTTATTTCTCATCTTTGTCCTTTTTGTTTACTACTTATTGATTAAACCCTAGCTCTACTAGTTTCAAGTTTGGTTTTGTTTAGAAAAGTGGTGTAAGAACCCTAAATCCTTCCTAAGAGAAGAGCCTCCAACACTTTGTTATTTCCAATTTGTAATTGGGTAGAAATTTCAATTTGTAAGAGATGCATCTATTATCTTCTAGTTTCCAATCTTAGAATTGGGTAGAAATTTGAAGATTATTAGAGAAGAACCTCAAATCTTTGTATCTTCCTTGTTCCAAGTGTAGAAGAAGCATCATTTGAAGGTTGGTTATTTTTATTTCATGGTGTTTTGTTATAATTTAACATCCAATTTCAATTATAAGTGTTACTTTACATTAGTTGGTATCAAGAGCTTTGGTTTCTTTTTTTGGGAAAATTGTGGAGAAGATTTTAATTATTAGCTTGGGGGTTTGAATATTTGTATGTGCTATTGTCAAATTGGGTTCATTCTCCTTGTGATTTCATATGGCTCCAAGGAGAAGAGTTAATCAAGGTGAAATTTCTATGAAAGAAGAATTAGAGGTCTTTAAGCATGAAGTGTTTGATGAAATGCAACAAAGAATGGATACAAAATTTGAAGATTTTTTATTAAGAATTGGTAACTTAAATATCCATCAAGATCAATATAGAGCTCAACGTCATTATTATGAAGAAGAAGTAACGGATGAGGAGACCACTTCTTTTGATAGTCATGTTCATCAACAAGGGAAACGCCAAATGTTTGAAGAAAGACCGAGATACCACAATGTTACTACTTCAAACCGGTGGGAAGGTGGACTCAAAGTTGATATTCCGGAATTCCATGGAGGTTTAGCTCCGGAAGAATTTGTTAGCTCCGGAATTCCATGGTTGAGTATAGATTATCTAACCGAACTCAGCTACCAAAAAAAAACCAGAAGTTACAGAGTTGTATTCGGTTACCTGCAATATTTTTGAGGCAACCGAACTCCAATGTTCGGTTACCTGCAGAAAGGCAATCTAACCGAACTCATGACAAGAAAATTTCAAAAGTTACAAATGTAATGTTCGGTTACTGCGAGAAAGGTAATCTAACCGAACTCATAACAAGAAAAATTCAAAAGTTACAGTGATGTAATGTTCGGTTTACACGGTATTATTTTGCAATCAACTCCAATGTTCGGTTACTGCGAGAAAAGGTAATCTAACCGAACTCATAACAAGAAAATTTCAAAAGTTCTGATATAATGTTCGGTTACAGGTATAATTTTTCGATGTAACCGAACTCGATGGTCCAAAAGTTCGGTTGGTTCGATGATTTTGCAAACTAACCGAACTCACAACAGCTAAATCAAACAAAAGTTACAGTGTAATGTTCGGTTACCTGGTATTATTCTACAGGTAACCGAACATTACACTGTAACTTTTGAAATTTGGTGGTTTGCACTGTTCGGTTACCTATGATTTACAGAACCAACCGAACCTTTGAGTTCGGTATTCTCGATGCATTTGTTATTTAACCGAACTAAGTATTTTGAAATTTGAACTATGTATTCGGTTAGATATAGGGTTTGTATGAAGTTTGCGAACCAACCGAACTTATGGACCCTAAAGTTCGGTTACATGATAATTTTATCGGGATAACCGAACTCTGAGTTCGGTTTGTCAAGCAAGTTGACAACTAAACGAACTTTACGTACACTAAATCAAAATTTTATTGTACGTAAGTTCGGTTAGATAGTGGGTTGGTATGAAGTTTGTGAACCAACCGAACTTTATACACTAATGTGAAATCTTATTTTACATAAGTTCGGTTACCTACTGGTTGCAAACTAACCGAACTTATAGACCCTAAAGTTCGGTTACATTTTGGCCAAACCGAACATAACACTGTAATCCAATTTACAGAGTTCGGTAACATGTCCGTTAACCGAACTTCAAAAACCTCCATTAATGGAGAGTTGTTAACACAGCGTGTTTAGAAAAAGTAACCGAACTACACTTTCGGATGAGTTCGGTTACATGTTCTTCACACAAGGTAACCTAACAAGCCCAAATCTACTCTAAAAATTCACATTCTTTTGAAAATTTGGACCAATTCAACCAACATTATCTAAGTTTAGAGCATACCTGGGTACCCAAATAGTCTTCCTCCGGTTGTGGTTGGTAAAATCCATCGTTTTCACCATCTTGATATTGGCTTTGGGGAAGAATACATTCACCATCTAAGAAATAATCCATATCTGGATCATTGTGAAGATTGACATATACTCTAGGAGAGGAAGGAGATGAAGATTCAGATGAGCTATCATCAATTGAATCATCACTTGAATAGTCTAGATTAGTGAACTCAAAAAAAAAAAAATATTTTCCATGTTCTTCATCTTCTCTAACTTTTCTCTCTCAATAATTCTACTTCTTTTTTAAAAAATCTAATTTTTTAATCTCAAATCTTTATTCAAAATCATTTCACTAATCACACTAACTAATATTAATACTAGTATAACCGTTGTCACGGTGGGAGGGCCGACCAAAAAAGAATCTGAACATGGGGTTCGAAATCACGACTACTTTCGTCCCGTGTAAGAAAAGGTGATACTTTCCCCCCGTTTCTGAAAAAATGATACTTTCGCCCCGTTTCGGGAAAAGTGATACTTTACTTTTTCAAATGTGAAAAAAGTATCACTTTTCCCGAACGGAGCGAAAGTTTCACTTTTCCCGAAACGGGTTGTGAAAGTATCACTTTTACAGAAACGGAAAATTAGTCGATCCATAAACCAAAATATGGTTGCATGATGTGTTATGCATCCTTTGTGGTGGTTTGCATGATGTGTTATGCATCCTTTGTGGTGGTTTGCATAATGGCTATGCATTCAATTTTCGAGAATTGTGCCTAAAATGAAAGTATCATTTTTCTTGAAACAGAGGGAATACATCGTTTTATTAGTTGCAACGGAAAATTAGTTGATGCATAAACCAAAATTTTGCTACATAAAGTATTATGTATCTTTTGTGGTGGTTTGCATAATGGATATACATTTAATTTTCTAAAATTGTGCCTAAAATGATAAATATCTCCGAATTTTTCGTAAAAACTCTAAATTTGATATTGTTGTTTATACTTGTTGCGTAGATTTTTTTATAACCTTTCCAACGAGATAAATTTTGTAAAATTCCAAGGCACGGATTTTTAGATATGTTATATTAAATTTGCTTTCCAATTATACCCCTGAAAAGATAGGATACACAAAGAGCTATAGTAATTGGATTAAAAGTGAGGGACATTTTTGGTTTTTCGGCCCTAACCATTTCCAATCTTTTTGTGTCAATTGATCACTTAGATTTTACAAAAAAGTGGCCATACTAGATGACTGCTGCCACAGTGGGTGGCCGACCGACAAAAAGAAAAATACTCCCTCTATCTTTGGAAACTATATATTTTCACATTTTCATTTTAGCCTAAAAATAAACCAAATTGGAAAAGTGAAAGTATCAAGTGTAATTTGCACATAAAAATCACAATTCTTGCATCCTTCTTATCGCCCACCACCGTTCACTTGAATCAAATGTATTCTTATTCCACATGTTGTGATTCCACTTACATATCCTGATCTAATGCATGCTGAACACGTGCTCTAACATCTCTAACAAACAAGGGTGTATTGGTAAATTATGTTTTCTCTTTAAAAATACTGTAATTAACAAATACGAGAAGTTTCTTCTTCCTTCTTTCACTTCTTTCACTTTCTCCCCGTTCCCTTCTTTCTTTCTTCTCCAACAAATTATTTCACAACCTCGACCAGGTAATGTGTGTTGTTAGCGAGTTTTTTTCAATTGTTAAAAGAAATTTCAAGATGTAACTTATTTGTTTTTTTCGTTCGCATTGTTGATGAAGTTTGTGAATATAGATGCGATGTTTAGATGGTCTTAATTTCCTATCATGATGTTTGTATAAGTATGGGTTTTGGGATATTTGAGATTCGGATAAGAAACAGGTCAGTGAAAACATGAATGAGTTGTAATAGTCTAGAGTTTATATTTGAATCAATTGTTAACTCGACCCATATCTTGAACATCATCTTCTTCGTTGGAAAAACGCATCGGCCCTACGATTTTTTTCAACCTCTACTAATCGTAATTGATCGAATTATATCTACTAATTCTTCATTTTGGAACATGGGTTTGTTGTAATCGTATGAAACTCAAGTGAAAATCGTTTTGATTTGGTCAATTGGATTTGATTTGCTCAATCGACTTAAAATCGTTGTTATCGGATGGTTCGATTGAAATTTTGATGATTATGATCGGTAATCTCGTATTTAGGAGAAATCAAGAACTCGTAGAAAACGATGGTGGAGGATCTGTCTGGGGTTGATGATGATGGTGGTGGATGAATTTCTTGAACCAAAATCGAAGAAGAAGGAAAAAGAAAACAAACTAAAATTTGGGAGGTGGTTGGGGTCCGACCTGTGACCTCTGCCTCTGTTTTTACTAAAACACCCTCAACAATTAATAGATTCCCAACCTCCGTGTCCTTTTTCAATCCATTTAAGTTACGCGAATACCCTCATTTTGTGTTATATTTACGGTAGTTTTTGTGAGAAATAAAAATATAGAGGGGCTTTTGTGACATTTCATTGTTGATTGAAATCTGTTTGGGACACCAAAATCCAATCTTTTTCTTCAAATTGGAAAAAAAAGACATGAGCCATAATGACACAAAGTCACCATATATAGAGTCCTCCCTCGCTTCGCTCGGTCGGCCCAACTAACTAATCATTAACCAAAAATAATCATAGGGTAATTTAGGTATTATTATAAATATCTAGATAAGGGGTGACCTATAATTACTTCCAATATCTTACCAAAAATAAAACAATGGTCCCCAAAAAAAGTCCTCCCTCGCTTCGCTCGGTCGGCCCAACTAACTAATCATTAACCAAAAATAATCATAGGGTAATTTAGGTATTATTATAAATATCTAGATAAGGGGTGACCTATAATTACTTCCAATATCTTACCAAAAATAAAACAATGGTCCCCAAAAAAAGGCTGGTCCCCAGAAAAAGCACGATGGGTTTTGTAATTGTAATCCCTTCTTTAAATAGGTATCAGGCCCCACCAACTCGACTACGCGGATTGCGCCAAGAAAAGCAATTGCTTCCCCATTCGAACACATAAATCTAATGACAATGAATATGGAAGTTTACGCGGTCCATAAATTCATGTAGCAAATTGTATCAACAAAATTTCATTCAGTTTCTGCGATATCTTTTTATTTTTTCCTTTCTGATTAGCATCTTCTGAAAAGATCTAGTAGAAAGTTGTAACTTCATACTTAATTTCCTCTCTTGCTGCATCGTTCTCATGGACAAGCAATTAGTATCAGCAAAGCCGTCAGCGCCCACCGGTTCCAATGGCAGCACCTTGGCTTGTTTTCCCAAATGGAAAAGGTAGGAAATTCCAGAGTTTCTATAATCCTTGTGAACCCAACAGAAGAAACTGCATAAAGTCTATACCGGAGATGCGAGGAAGAGCATATTACCATAAAAGTTGTCATCAAGGATGGCTTGTTGTTATTGGTAATGTTGAAGATAAGGCTGAGTATTCTGTCGCCGATGCTACAAGCTTAGATGATTGTTTCTTGTGGAATCCTGTGTCCTGCGAAACCATTCAGTTGCCTAACATCGATCGTCGGTCTTTTAGTACCGAATCAGAAAAATATTTTATGTTCGACTTAGTGTTATCCTCACCACCGCTTTGTAATCCCGACAATGACGACGGCTGCACTGTATTCCTCATTTTTAGAGGTATAGATTATCTAGGTGAAGTTAGTCGTGATAAGCACATTCTAGTTTTTTGTCGACCCAGGGACAAATGATTTTTCAAAGTTTATTGATTCTCTTCTTTGCTTTCATGGTAAGTTGTATGCATTTTGTTCTACGGAAACTTGGGTCAATGAGATCGATATACAAAAACTATGGCATCATGTTCTCATGATAGCATCGACTCAATAAAGCTTCTTCAAGGCGATAAGCTCCAGTTAGAAGAGGCCATCACCTCAAACTTAAAACATTTAAACACAGAAAATGTAATTCACCACAATAAATTTCATTCGAATCAGCCTAGTTTTAGAGGGAGGAACCAAAAAAAATGTAGTAGTATGACTTGTTCCATTTGCAACCTCTGTTTCTATCAGAGATTGTGGTGCTGAAGCTCAGCAAAGAAAATTATGCGAAAAACTAGAATGTAGGTTGATTGAGAAACCTCCATGTAAGAAAGAAGAGTGTGAAATAGAATAAGATAAGGTCGAACAATATGAAAAACAAATCATAAGAACTGACTCTCATGATTCTGTGTTGCTACATAATATACATTAGTTAGATTCACATACAAATACTTGGGTCTAAGTAGACCTCAATCAAAGAATCGGGGGAACTGAAAACTGCCAGCACTACGAGTGTCTTTCAAGTCTCTATCTTCCTTCGAGCAACACAGTCGCTCAAGACCCATGTTAGATGAAGGTCTCTTTACACTTCTTGTGGAACACGTGGAGGGGCATGAACTTAAAACTATGTATGTATAGATAAACTTGCAAAGCAAGTTGATGATTATTGGTCATCTGATCATAACGCCTAGCAGTTCAATTTCACTCTCCAATCAGGATAGGTTCAGGTTCTAATGATATACTTGCAAAGCAGGAATGCTGGAAGTAATAAATGAAATGGTAGAACTGGTAATCAATGTTAATGGTTACCTAACCTGAATGCATATTGAAGCTCTCTATTTTCAGGATCCGGTTTCAAACCCTCGGAAAAGGCAACTGCTGCATCATCAAGACTCTACACCAAGTGCAGCAAAGATTATTATATCAAAAAGGATTTATTTAAATAAAAGAAAAGAAGAAAATTGACGAATATGTACATTTAGCAGTTTGAATGCTGCCAACAAGAAAGAGACTATGAACCAAAAAAAAATTGAAGATCAACTTCCACATTTGAGAATACGCCAAGACAATGTGGCAATTGTGTATGTTAGAGGTACCCGTTTCAACTCCATTACAAGAGAAACATGTGCCTCTGCATATTACCTACACTATGTAACAACTTTAAGAAATTAACTGAGATGCGCGGTTAATTTGCTTAGAATTAAGCTTAGGCGACAATGATTCGAGAGGAACTGAGAAGCTCTCTTTTATATACTGACAAAAAGAAAAATAAAGGGTTGTAGCCTATAGGTTCCTACATCATGATTTGGCAGATTCACATTTCTAGTATAAATGTAGATGTTCCCTGCAATACCCAAATGAGCCAAATTGTACCCAATATGATGATATGAATGCTTGAAAATCGGCACATAATCCTTGGAAGGTGTACGGGTTCTTATTCACTCGAACGCTTAGCTTTACAGTGTTTCCCGTTTAAAAAAGAAGAAGAAGGTACCTTTGAGTACCAATATATTTCCAGCTAATACTCCTTCCTCCACTTAGCACTTATTCCTGTCGATTGGCCTCAATTAAATACTCTGTTGCTTTACGAATTATCTGTTAGTAATGAAGATTTAATACAATAAATTTACTTGAAAACTTTGTACAACTTGACGATTAATAATAACAGCTACAACCGATTGGCTTTAGTCCGCACTGTGACAAGAAAATTTTTGACTTTCATTACCTAGACAACCATAGGTGACATCAATGAATCATCTCATAGTGTACCACCAAACCGCAATAAATAACTAAACAGAGGATCAAGAAAGTTGCGCCTTTCTAGCGCAGGGACGAAATAATTACGTCAAACAAGAATGTATAATAATTATTACCTTCAGTAATAGCGGGACGCATTGCCAAGATTCGGAACGACTAGATGCATGAAGTGGAGTAAAGGTATCACGGTCACAGAAAACCAAATTTGGCTGCAAATAAAACAGAAGGTAGATTCAGTGATTCCCTTGCTCAAAGAAAAAAGAAAAAAGAAAAAGGAGAAACTGTGGAAGTAAAAGGAGCAAATATATGTTATCATTGTTTCCAAAGAACAAATATGTATGTAGAGAGGAGGTGCACTAGAATTCTCACAAGTAGCTGAAAGGAAAAAAACTTAAAAAGCAACATACGCGAGATTCAACTCAACAACGATAGGAAATGTAAGCTTCTAGCTTTACCAAAAGAGCTTAATATACAATCTATCGTGTATATAGGATTTCAACTTTAAATAGTTCTTCAAAATTAAAAATAAACATATGTCCTGATCATGAAGTTCACATCTAATCAGGAGTAAATTTTGGTTATCATATTTAGAGATCACCCGAGTATTTGCTAAAAAGATAGCCACACCTGTTCATAAAGAAAAGGTAAATGCTACTAACATTGGCACCATGATATGTACATAGAGGTGTATTATGAATTTATGATCACACTAGCATCCGCACAAGTAAGCATATGGCGGAGATTCAACTCGACAAAAGATAGGAACTAAAACTCCCAGTATTATGAGCGTCTTTTAAGCCCCTTTCTGCATGCAAGCAACACAGTCACTCAAGACCCATGTTAGATGGAGGTCTATACATTCCCTGTGGAAACATGTGGAGGGGCTTGAACTCAAAAACTATGTATGTTTAGCCAAAAATTTCAACATTTATCGATGTATTTCTACTTTTTATTATAAACAGGAAGAAGGTTAAACTTATCAATAATATATGGGAAGGTCCGAATACTCAGACTAAACCATCTTAACCACCAAGTGAAAGATACCCTAGCCCAATCAACCCGGGTTTTAACTCAACTCTGTTGATGGTTATTGGTCATCTAATCAACATCTAGCAGTTCAACTTCACTCTCAATCAGGACAGGTTCAGGTTCTAATGATTTAGAAGTAACAACTGGTATAAATGATAATGGTACCTAACCTGAATTCATCTTGAAGCTCTCTATTTTCAGGATCCAGTTTCAAACCCTCGGAAAAGGAAACTGCTGCATCATCAAGCCTCTGCGCCAAGTGCAGCAAAGATTATTAGATCAAAAAGGATTTCTTAAAATAAGAAGAAAAGATGAAAATTAACCGGAAAATTATACATTTAGCAGCTTGAGTGCTGCCCTACTGATAGGGTGTAGAATACATCCTATTTACTATCTATTGTTTATGCTTTCTTCGCTATTTTTCTTGTAAATTATGTATTTTACGCTTGTTTTGAGTTTTGTAGCTACTTTGGAGTCACACGGAGGAAAAGAAGAAGAAATTACCCAATTTGAGCAAAAAGGCAAAAGGTCATTTCAGGGGAGCACTATCCGGGAGCCCAGTCCGGTTAAGGGGTAACTCTTGGAGGAATACTAAATACAAACCAGCCAAGGTTAAGGGGCTGTCCACTAGGGTATCCTTATCTAATGAGTGGGTTGGTCTTTATCACTGGGGTGTAAATATCCACCCAAATCAATACAACCCTAAATTCGAGAGTTCCTTCTCTCATTTCACTCAATCATCATTGAGAAATAAAACCAGACAGCGGCTGTGTCTGAAATTGAGAGGTGAAAATTTGAGAGATTGAGAAGATCACTAAATGGGGATCGATGAGGAAGAATTAATAGAAACCGATCAAGAAAGAAACAAATGCTGTGTTGTGTTTTGAGAGAGATGACGAAGGAAAGGAAAGCGGTGCGAGGTGCGATTCGAGAGAAATTGGAGATGAATCATCTACGAGATTCAAATCGGGGAATAAGAAGAATTAATGGGTTTCTAAAGTAGTCTCTGAATTGAAGAGTTGAAGCTCAAGCGAATGGGTGTGTTTCGAATCACGAGAGAAGGAATTAGGGTTTCGATTTGAAGAGGAGCTCGTAGAGGATGAATCGAGAGATGGGGTATGGCTAATTAAGGGTTTAGAAGTTGTTGTTGTTTGAATCGATTAGGGTTTGTTGGTCTGAGTTCGATAGAGAGATGAGTGACTGTTAATGAATGGGTCAATGGTTGAACCAAACATGGGATGAAAATGATGTTGATAAGATGCCGCTGTGAATTGTGAACCGGATGAAGTGATTCGAGCTTTCGAGAAGAATAAAAGATGGGGTTTGTGTTGATTTCTCATTGGACCGAGAGTGATATGAAGAACAGTAGAGAAGAGGAATGAGGGTGTTGGTTTATTGGCGATGGTGATCTTGAGTGAGAAATGGGTTCGATCTTTTCTTTGTCTGAGAGAAATTAAGAAATTGAAGGGGATAGAAGCGAAGAGACGCCTTTGAACAATTGATTGTGAAGGGTTCTAAAAGGTTCATCATGAAATGCGGGGGAATGAATGGGTTACGAGTTGCGAATGACAAAGCAGGTTGATCTTTGCAATGAATAGTAGGGAGTGTTTGGAATTGCTTTAGATGTATGTGATAGGAATTTTACGAGGATGTGAAGCCCGAGAAAGGCACGGAATTGGCACGAGAATTGCCACGGAAATAAAACGAAACTCGGCCGATTTTATGCTCCGACGAGTTGACTCAGCGATCCCGATGACCGATCCTTATATATGACTCAGCGAGTTAGACCATTCAGCTGAGTTACCGACTGACTGGGGAGCTGACTCGGTGGCTGACTCTCCTCCCCTTGACTCGCTGACTAACAGTTGACTGACGGTTGACCCGTTTGACCGTTAGTCCTAACGGAGGACTGACGGAATATTCCGTCGAATATTCCCTTGACGGGGAAATTTTCAGGTGGCCGGCGGCGACTATTCCGGCCACAATCCCAGTTTTCCGGCGAGCAAAAATTCCAGAATTTTCTATGGACTCCTCTCATGGGTGTGAAGACTTGGACTAGGAATTGGATGGAGAATTGGGCTCAAATTTGGAAAGAGAAGATGGAAGAGTTGAGAAAAGCTTGGATTTGGAAATTGAATTGCTAAAGGAAAAGGATTCTAATCCTTGGAAGATTTGGAGAATATTGAAGCCTATAAATAGAGAAGTTTTCTACATCTTTTACACACCTCTCTACACACAATAATTCTCTTTTCTTTATTCTTTGTGTGAACTCCTTAACATGAGTAGCTAATTTTATTATTGATTGAGGATGAATTCCTAGTTCTTAATACATGATTTGAGTTTTGTTTCAATTCTATCTTGAGATTTTTCACATGATTATCGTTTGTTTTTACTAATAGGAATGTTTATTCATTCATGATTGATTGATAGATTGTTTAGGTGCACTGCTAAATTGATTTGTTAATTGATCTAAATCTAGTATAAGTTAGGGAATACGTAATCGTTCTCGACACTTTACACAAGTAGAAAACACGAGACCTTGCGGAGGGATTCCGTGGAGCGATTGTGTGTAAAAACAACGCTAGAAAGTGGACCAAGCGAACAGAGTTTAACTACTAGTACTAAACCTAAATTCATAGATCTTAATTCATTCGGAGAATTACATCTTGTAAGCGAACCTCGGGGTGGTTCTTTTGAATAGAATCGATAACTAAAGCGGACTGTTACTCGGTGAAATTAGGGATTTTGGGGCTAGCTAAGCGGACCTGCTATCCTACGGTTGGTGATAATCCGTGACTAATAACAAGTAGAAAAGAACATAACTTTAATCATTGTTTTGAAACGAAGAATGATTCCTTGATCTTGTCTCTCTTATTGCTTTCAACTTTATCTTTTAATTGCTTTGTTTATTTTCTTTTGTTCTTTACACCCCCCTTTTGTGACAATTTTTACAACTAGAATCTCTTGCTCCTCGTGGGAACGAACTTGACTTCCATTATATTATTTTTAATTGAGTGGAAACATTAATTAATTTGATTGCACCTACGACACGCATCACCTACAAACCAACAAGAAGGAGACTATGAACCAACAATTTTTTACGATCAACTTCCGCATTTGAGAAAACGCCAAGAAAATGTGGAAAATGTGGATGTAACAAGAGAAACATTTGCCTCTGCGCATTAACTAAAATATGTAACAACTTTCTAAAGCTTAGGTGACAATGACTCGAGAGGAACAGAGAAACTCTCTTTTACATACTGACAAAAAGAAAAATGAAGGCTCATATACGTTCCTAGATCATGATTTGGCAGACTCACATTTCTAGAATAAACGTAGATGTTACCTGCAATATGAGCCAAATTGTACCCCATGTGATGATATGAATGCTTGAAAATCGATATATAATCCTTGGAAGGTGTACGGGTTCTTAATTCACCTTCCATTTAAAAGCTATTCAATTAAATTGAAATTCATTGAACGCTTCGCTTTTCAGGATTTGAGTTAAAAAGGAAAAAGAAGGTACCTTTGAGTACCAATATAATGCCAGCCAATACTCCTTCCTCTAGAATGCACTTATTCACGTTGATTGGCATCAAGGAAATACTCCTTTGCTTTATGAATTATCTGCCAGTAATGAAGATTTTATACAATTACAAACTTTCTACAACCTGATGATTACTAATAAAAGCTACGACTTCTATTGACAATAATAAGTTGACTTCCATAACCCAGACAACCATAGGAGACATCAATGAAGCATCTCAGAGTGTACCACCAAACGGCAATAAAAAAGTCAACAGAGGATCAAGAAAGTTGCGCCTTTCTAGCGCAAGGACGAAATAATTTAGACAATCCTTTTGATTGTCCGACCCAAAGAGGTCCATGGAGCATTACAAAGTCAAAGGAGCGCTCATTTCAGTACCATTTCACATCTAATCAGGATGACATTTGGTTATCATATTTAGAGATAACTTGAGTATTTGCTAAACAGATAGCCACATGTATTCATGAAGAAAAAGGTAAATGCTACTCACATTGGCACCATGATCCAGAAGAATTTCAACAGTATCGTGTTTGCCAGCAATGGCAGCATACTTCATTCGTAATATCCACATTAATACCTCTTTGAAAGCAACATGAGTATGATATCTTTATTCCCTGCAACATGAATAAGCATGAAGAAGGTCTTTCTTGGAAAAGTACGACGAAGAAGATTCTGACAAAATAGTAACAAATAAGTTAGTTTCTGAATCTCATTGTGAAAAAAGTCATCCAACAGAAAGTAGCATATTCTTCATTCTTGTGAATAACTAATAAGGTCTTATCTTTAAATTCGGATTTATGTATTCCTTGTTGTTCCATGGTTTCTTTTCAACTTAATGTTCAACTTCCATACCTAAGCTTACATGTAGAATGTGTGGTGAAACTCCAATTTACCATTTTACGTGGATAGCTGCGACAGTCAGGAGAATTCGCTAGTCTACAGCTATTGGAAACAAATTCCTTAATCTCGACTGTCAACTTTCCACATGATAGTCTATAGTTGATAATAACACCAAAAATGAGTCACTGGATTAGAAACCAAGATCGACACAATATATAGACTTAAGACAACTTTAGTGCTTTCAGCTCGATGAGTACTTACGGGGTTATAAATTGGACAACACACACTGTGAAAAGTCTCACATTAATAGTTTTATTCCAGGAAAACGTCACTCATAAAAGAACATCATGGTCACAATTCACTAGCACAAAATGTGAAAGAGAAAAAAACATCTCACCTTGTTGACAATATCGCTCAGAGCAGGGACACCAAAGATACCCACAGCACTCCAAACCAGATAAGTTTTTTCTCTCCTTCAAGCGTTTACAAGTATCAATAACAAACCTATGGCACAGAAAAACCAAACCTAATCAGAACTAAGTCAGTATTGTACCAAATTAAATGATCCCACACCTTATGTAGAAAAGGTAAAATTAGAAACCAATTTAGTCTAATAAGAACAACCAACTTCTTCTCTAACCGGAAGATAAATCTATTTCCTTTTCAATTGTTTAATTAAAAAGTATATACATAAACAGCAAGAATACATATTCTTTATCTTCGTCAGTTAGACAATTTACCTTACTAAGAAAAAGAAAAATAGTAAGGACTCATGGTAAGCTTGCTTACTCATGTTTTTGATAGCTGCGGCAGGACCAGTCTTCTTGTTTTTATTCTTCTTCTTTGCCCGACGCTTGCGGGTTTTGCTGTTAGATGCTTGATTTACTGTAACGTCACCCCTGCTTACCATTTCTGTCAATCTTAAATCTCCAATCTGCACTCTCCTTCCTCAGACTTACTAGTTTCAGTCAATTGCAAACTTCCAATTTTTGTCCTACACTCCCCTTCTTCTAAAGTCTCTGAATCAAGCATGTCAGCATCGTGATAAACTTCTAGACTTTCGTCTACGTAGATAACATTTAATAAATTTTCACTCGCCTCCATGAGACCTAAATAACTAAAAAGTTGCAGCAAATCTTAATTACAGGTTTTACATATATGTGATAACTTTAAAACATGAAAGCCAAAAAAGTCATAAAACTGCACATAAAAAAGAAACTCCCTCAAAACTACGTGAAGTACCAAAATGCTGGAAAACATAATTAACGAGCAGTCGAGCACTGATGATAAAGAGAAAATTCTAGGCATTGTACTTTCATTGGTCCACTAATACTAAACCGTGACCAAAATGCAATCAAACAAGCAATAACTTTAATTCTTCTAACTGGGCAGCTTGACATAAACCATGAATAAGAATGCTATACATGTAATTGTTATCTGAGATTCATGTACCTTATGTGGATTCGAACAATTCTATTGCCTCCTCCATTCTTGCACATCCCATCCAACATGGTAGTGTATGTCACTTCATCTGGAGATGGACCAAAAGTTTGCATCTCATTAAGAAATCTCTGGTCAGTCTTCATTCTTCCATCCCCGTATAGTCCCCTTAAAATCTTGTATTGTAAGTGACTGTTGTGGGTGTCAATCCCATTTGTTTCATTTTCTTGAATAGCTGCATAGATTCATCCAACTTACTATTCTTGCAATACCCAACTAATATACTGCAAGTAATAACATTTGGTTTTACGCCCTTATCCACCATCGAGTCAAAAGCCTCTTTCAAGCGACCAGCCAAACAAAAACCCGATAATTGAGTTGTAAGTAGTCTCATTAGGTTTTATGTTTATCTAGTTGAAATAACAACCCCATACATTTTCCGTCATCCCATCTTTACAATGTGCATCTATTAATATATTAGAAGTTACTGCATTGGGTGATATCCAACGATCCATCATTTCATCGAAATATCATCTAGCTTCTTCCTATTGACCATGTAGGCAATGACCATGAATCAACATTGGCAGAGATTCCTCTACGAACCATCTCGTCAAAGACTCTCTTTCCCTAGTTCAACTGGCATGAATTGAGAAGCCCATTGGTCAAAGAACTGTAAACGACTACATAGGGTACCACATTTGAATCTCTATCCATTTCAGTGAAGAGCACCAAAGCTTGATCAACTAAACCTCCATCACAGAGAGTATCTATGATGGCACAATATGAAACAACAGTTGGGATGCAGTTCCATTTCACCGTGTTATTTTTAGCTGAAGGGCACGCCCCACTTTACCAACTCTACAAAACCCATGTGTAAGAGTATTTCAAGTAACCTCAGTAGGTTGAATACCTTTGTGAGTCATTTTAGCAAACAGTTCAAAGGCTGGTTCAATCTCATCCTTGATACACAACAGTGTAGAAAAAGTGATAACCTCTCTTTATAATCTTTACACGCAGACAAAACCCATGATCCAACCAATTAATCAAAATGCTGAGTGAATAAAATATTGGGGTTTACTCCCATTAAACTCGTCTTCTTAGACAACATAATGACATCTGAGTAAGAACAAGAACCTAGATCAACAACATCAAGGAAGAAGAATCTTCGTGATCTATGGAGGAAGGAGAAGAAACAAATCTAACCTTGATATGAAGAACAAGAAATTGGTTTTGGATCTCCTCCATTGATGATTCTGTTTCGACGCAATGCATTGCATACAAAACGAAACATTGATACAGAAATGAAAATTTGAGGGGAAAAAAAAAGAATTAGGGTTTTGGAATCGCAACTGAGCTCTTTAAAAGATTATGAAATGAAGATTCTGTCTGATTGGCACCTCGATGGGGGCCTAATGTATCTATCCAAATCCGGATAAGAGAGTTCATATCCGGAACACTGACATTATCCGACAACGGACCCGATTTCATACAGAATTTAGAGTAACTGTAAGTTTGTAACACCATGTTTGTTTACATGACTTGCAATCTAGATCTAAGTCAACTCACGACTCGTGAGTCAACGTCAGATTTTTTGTTTTGAGTCAGATTTGACTCAGATCTAATCCTTGACTAGGACCCATTCGGTCGATTCTGAAATACCCTCGATTCAATGGGACCAAATTACTTAGCGCACATATTTTTGAGTCGTTAAGTCGGATCGACTCAAAATAAACATATTAAATGTTAGTTTGGTATTCTTTGAGTTTTAGAAAGTTGCTTTTCTATTGTGTTGTGTTGTGCGTTGATGTCTTTGTGTTGTGAAATAAATCGGTATTTGTTTGGTAAACTATAGTTTAAAAGCATTGTGCAATCAATAAAGCTGTAAATTATGTTTGGTAAAGTGGTAAACGAAAATAAACATGTTTCAAAAAATAGTTTTAAATAAAGTTTTATTATAATAAATTTATAAAAATAAATAAATAAATACAATTTTATTATAATAAATTATATTTCTAATTTTAATATATTTAATAAATATAAGTAATATTTATTTTATTATTCTATTTATTTTATTACTTATATTTTATAATTATTTGTATTATTTAATAAATAATTTTATGATTATGGTTTTCTTGAAAATATAATTATTTTAATTATTATTGTATTTATTACTTTAAAATGAAAAATGAAAAAATATATAAAAAAAATTAGAAATATAATGTTAAGTGTACAATATTCTAGGGTAAAACTTGTCTTTATAATAAAATGAACAATTAATTGGGGGATATAGCTACAGGACAAAAACGGTGTCCCAATAGCAATTCTGGGTGACCCCCTATGTAATTATTTTTTTAATTCCTAATCTAGCCCCCACTAATCAGGATTATTGATTAATTATAATTAGTAAAATGTTTAGTATTTGGGGGATAAATTAGTGTGTATTTATTTTTATTTGAATTTGTGTGGGTTGGTTGTGAGTAAGGAGGAAAATGGTTTTTGAGTGGAATTTTTTTTTTTTGAAAATGGAAGATGATTGTGATGAGAGAATTCTTTGCTAAGAGGTTGAAAATTTGATATTTTTTCTTTGAATCCACCATTGTTGCAATTGAAAAAGCTTGGTGCCTGGCATGGTATTCAACGAAAAAACCATGCCGGCATTTGTTGGAAATTTTCATAAATTGTTTGCCACTATCCTGGGGTTATCTGATTTTAATCGACTACTTCCCCTGATTATCCGATTTTCGAGCATGCAGAACTACTTAGGCATGGGTTTTGCTTAAATTTCTATCTTGGAACATGATGAAAAGTATCCGAGAAAATTGAATTTTTTTTCACTTAACTACCGGCATTGATAGATTTATATCGAGCATGCCGGCAGTTAATTCCGGCATTGAATTTCATCACTTAGGCGTGGTCTTCATCATTTCCGACATGTTCTTGACACTTAAATCGTGGTCTTCATCCTAAATAACCATCAAAACTCACTTCGGTGTGGTCTTCATCCTAAATTTCTATCTTAGGCACATGATGAAAAGTATTGAGAAAAATTGATTTTTTTTTCACTTGAATACCCATTAATAGATTTATATCGAGCATCTTGGAATTTAGTTCCCAGATTGAATTTCATCAATTCCGGCATGGTCTTCATCACTTCCTGCGTGACCTTCATCATTTCCGGCATGGTCTTCATCACTTCCGGCATGGTCTTCATCACTTCCTGCGTGGTCTTCATCATTTCCGGCATGTTCTTTACCATTTCCGACATGGTTTTCATCACTTCCGGCAGAGTAGGAGAAGAGAATTTGAAAGGAAATGGGGAAATTTAGAATTTGAAAGAGAATGGGGAACATTTGGGTTTCAAAGTTTTAACCCTAAAAAGATTAATAAGAAGTGGAGATGGAAATGGGGAATATGATTTTGTTTTTTGATTTTATGTTTTTTGATTTTTATTTTGAGGGAAGGGTGTTTTGGTATTTTCGCCCCCAAAAGTCACCCCTTAGCACACACCATGGGTTGGGGGAAGTAATTCATATCCCCCAATTAGTTTCTATATCCCCCAATTGCGTGTTCAATAAAATAACAATGCTAGAAAAGAGAATCAATTAAATCGAATTATTATGGGTCCACAGCTTCTCTTTTTGACTTTTAAAAGCTAATGCTCGCAGTAGCTTTTAAAAGCAAACCTAAAATGAAGTGCTTCTCTCCAAAAGCACTTTGAAAAAATTTACCAAACACAATTTTGGTAAAAGTTTGTTACAAAGTGCTTTTGGTTGGAAAAAAACAATCCCAAGCGGTTTGCTCAAGTCACATCGGATGAGTCGGGTGATTTTAATCCAGATCAATGTAGTCAATATCGGTTGCACATACTGATATTACAGTTTTTTATTGATTATCGGAATATACCTATATAATATCGAAAATATCGGCAATTCAGAAACGGAAAGATAAAAAAACATTTATATCGACCGGTACATACCGATATATCGGTTTCACATGTAAAATGATAATATCGGTTAAGGGTATCTAGTATTGTCAGAGTTTCAGTTCCAAAAGTTACTAGTAAATTTAGTAAATGACATCCTTTTTATTTCAGTTGTATGAAAATGACATCCTTGTAATTTAACAGAAGTTACAGAACTAGTATGCCTGGAAATGTATGGTTGCTCTGCAACTAATGAAGTCATCAACTGTATGATCATTAAATCATGGATATGTTCCATTTTGTTTACCATTTTTCTGTTACAAACTTCCGTTCACGTATTATCTCTTTCTAAATTGAAGTCTTCATAAATATTTAATATTATATTATAGTCTTAATGATGTATCACTGATAAAAACCGATATTATCATTTGTAATTTGTATAGGTGTATTAAACCCAACCGATACGATAATGATACACGATATGAATTACCTTGGTTTAATCCAGATGATTCAGATCTATGCGATTTAGATGAATCAGGAGTAAACAAATTAACATGTTGTAAATCTTACACCGATTTGTGGCAATGAACCTATTTGGATTCACATAAAAAATTGGGCCACTGTGTTAACTTCCATGTATACGAACAAATCTGAGATAATGTCACCAAATTTTGAGTCATGAGGCATATCTTTGGTAATGCCTATAAATTTTGGCTTACAACCTTCTTTTAGTCACATTTTGCACCATCAAGCCGGTTTTAAGTCAGTAGGTATATTTTGGATTAGAGGATACATAGTATTTTTTTATGCATCAAACTTTTCACCCGAAGATGAAGTCTATGTTGATTTGGGATTAATTTTTATAATTTTCTAGGTACTCCTCAAACACATGAGGTATATTTTGGGTCGAGAATAAATTAGTAAATTTCATTTTATAATTGTGAGAGGATTTGAGGCATGAAGTACTTTTTAAGTTAAAAACAGATTATTGTTTACGATACAAAATTTTAATTCATAATGCAGACATTGTGGCAAGAAAAGATTTGATTCCCGATATAACACCAAGGTGGTTATGTATTGGGTAACTGAAAACTAAAAAGTTTTATTTTACAGATTTCGGTTAGCTTTTAAAATACTACAATAGTACTTTTTATTTTATTTTTCTAGACTTCATTGTCTGTTTTGGATTATATATCCTTTCCATTTTTTTCCCTTCTGATGCTCGTTACTAAATATTTTTTTAGCAATTTCATAATTTGAATCAAAATCTACTCAATTCTCACGATGCATTAGGTTTTCCTTCTCTTGGAGTTTAATCGTTAAATAACTTTTTTAATATCAAATATTTTTTATATTAAAAGCTGTGAAAACGCAGTGTACCAAAATACACCACCAACTTTTTCTTAAACAACTTTGTATGGACTAAACTCGAATACAATTTCGAGTTCAACTTAAAGAATCTCAATCGGGAATTATATGAAGAGCTTATATCTCTTTCTCTCACAATCAGAATGTAAACAGAGACAATTCCGTGAACCTGATTATTCTGAAAGAATACTTGGACGATTCTAAAGATCAATATCCAAGATCAATCAAGTCATATCTACCTTGATTGATTTACGTACAACCTGTGATATTGCAATTATAAGGATAAACAATATAATGCGGAAAAAGAAATCACATAGACACCAGAAATTTTGTTAACGAGGAAATTGAAAATGCAGAAAAACTCGGGATCTAGTCCAGATTTGAACACCAAGTTGTATTATGTCTCTGCAGAAGTTAGCCTACTACCAGAACTTCAGACTTGAATGCGGTGGGAGACCGACTTAAACTGTCCATGACAATTCTATTACAGTCACGCGCCTTACACCATTTGAATCCCATGAGAACTCAGCGCAATTGATTCCCATAGCTGACGTCCTTTATAACTTAAGAGTTGCTTCAACTCAATTGAAGACTTTAAACTAATTTGCTCTGATCAAAGATCAATGTGAGGTAGGAAATCGATTACAGTAGACAAAGTCTAGCAAACCTAAAAATTTGGCCTTATGACTCCCAGAAGAGCAACCTAGATTATTATTCATGTAATGACCGTCCCTCCACCAATATTGTCCCCACTTAACCACGCTGCGGTCATCCGACGGTGTGGGGTTTTCAACGAGGCATCGGCGGTAATCCAATAGAAACTTCGGGATGGTCACCCATCCCGGGATTACTCCCACTTGAAACACGCTTTAACTGCGAGTTTCGCCAACTACGGCCAATTGTGCTGAAAAGGCCTCGGTATAATGTAAACGTTCCTTGTCTCATTTGAGAGTAGTATCTGGCACAATCCCCCAGCATACTCCCCCACCCGAGCACAAGCGAACGACCCCTAGTTGTATCCCAACTAACAACGATATTGTTCCCACTTACCCACTGCGGTTATCCAGTGGTGTGGGATTTTCAGCCAGCGATCTGCGGATATCCGGCGATAGCTTCGAGAGGTCACCCATCTTGTGACTACTCCCGGCCGAGCACGCTTAACTGAGAAGTTTTTCCCACAACTCAATCAAGTGTACTCATCAGGCCTCGGTATAGGGAAGGACAAATCATTACTTATATTCCATTCGGTCAACCACTGCCGAATATCGGGGTATTACAATACCACCACCTTAAATTGGAGTCGTCCTCGGCTCCGAATATATTTGCAAGCCCCGGATCTCCGACGTTCCCTGCCCCTCATGAGAAGTACCCGGACCAACCCCGTCCAGCGTACCTTCCCACCCTCGGCAGGTGAACCGTCGTCGGCTCTGATACCATTTGTAATGACCCGTCCCTCCACCGATATTGTCCCCACTTAGCCACTGCGGTTATCCGGCAGTGTGGGGTTTTCAACGGGCATCGCTGCGGTAATCCAGCAGAAACTTCCCGGATGGTCACCCATCCCTGAATTGCTCCCGCACGAGCATGCTTAACTGTAGAGTTTGCTGCCAACTCTGTAGCCAATTGTGCTGAAAAAGGCCTCGGTATAATATAGACGTTCCTTGTCTCCCGTGAGAGAAGTATCTGGCATAATCGACCAGCATACTCCCCTACCCGAGCACAAGTGAATGACCCCTAGTTATATCACTTCTCAGTTAAGCGTGCTCGCCCGGGAGTAGTCACGGGATGGGTGACCTCTCGGGAAGTTGCTGCTGGATGTTCGCAGTAGTGCAGTTAAAAATTCCACACTGCTGGATAGCCGCAGTGGGTAAGTGGGAACAATATCGGTGTTAGTTGGATACGATTAGGGATGGTTCTCTTGTGCTTGGATGAGAGAGTATGCTATGCCGTTGTGCTAGATACTGGTCTCACAAGAGGCAGTGAACGTGCATATTATCTGCAGGGCTGATGAGTTCACTTAATTGAGATGTGGGAAAAAACTTCTCAATTAAGCGTGCTCGGCCGAGAGTAGTCACAGGATGGGTGACCTCTCGGGAAGCTGCTGCTGGATAACCGCAGTAGTGCCATTAAAAATCCCACATTGCCGGATAACCGCAGTGGATAAGTAGGAAAAATATCGGTGTTAGTTGGGATATAACTAGGGGTCATTCGCTTGTGCTCGGGTGGGGAGTATGCCGGCGATTGTACCGAATCTTTGCTCTCACGGGAGACAAGGAACGTCTACATTATACCGAGGCCTTTTCAGCACAATTGGATACACAGTTGGCAGGAAACTCTGCAGTTAAGCGTGCTCGTGCGGGAGAAATTCAGGGATGGGTGACCATCCGGGAAGTTTCTGCTGGATTACCGCAGCGATGCCGTTGAAAACCCCACACCGCTATGGATAACCGCGGTGGCTAAGTGGGACAAAGTATCGGTGGAGGGGACGGGTCATTACAATTCACCTCACAAGTATAAACTTATGGAATCACAAAGTCTGAGACGAAAAAACTTTGTGATTATTATCTATCTTGTTTGTTGGAGCAAGCTCAACAATCAAAACAAAATCAGGATACGCGAACTATCAAGATAAAGATAGTTGGACCTGGCTTCACGAATCCCCAAGTGAAGTCTTTTTGGTCGCTAAACCCTAAAAGGGTTTGAAGGATAGGAAGACTCTAGTTTACAACTAGGACACATAAAAATATTGTTATGGATTCAAAAATCCCATATATTTGAGGTTCTTCTTATATAGACTTTCAAAGTCAAGGTTGCTTTGGATTTAAGCTAAGGTAGCTTTAGAATCAAGCAATCAATAATCACCATTAGATAAAAAACTTGACTTTGAGATTAATAGAAAATAATATACACTCTAATTAGGATGGACCATAATCGAACCATGTACAATGAATTTGACGAAAGGTTAGCCAAAACCAGCCAATCGAACTATATGTTTAACCCTTTTCATATTACACTTTATGACTTGATTATATAACACTTTAAGACTTTAATCTTGAGTTACAGTTGTGATCAATCATGTTTAGATAGTGTTTACAGAGAGTTTTTCAAATGTTGATTATCTCTTAGAAATAATATTGATGCATCTGAAAAATTTGACAGGGTAAGTACGTGTATTGTACCTATTCGTGAATACTTTTGTCATAGTACGTGAAAAAACGGGGGTCTAACAAACATACCCAATATTTCGCTTACCAATCTGTATGGACAAACTCCAATATACTTTGAGAGAATCAACTAGACAAATCAACCCAATCTCAAGAAAAGTACATCCAAGAGTTTGTATCTCAATTTCTCAATTCAATCCGTAATCAAACAAATAAGAATTTACGAGCCCGATTGAATATAAGAGAAATAACTTGAACGGTACCAAAGACCAATGTTCAAGGATCAATCAATTTCAATCAACAACCAAAGGTTGGATTTACCAATTGATCGATACAATGCACAACTTGTGATATTTCAATTATATAACAAAATATAATGCGGAAAAGAAATAACACAGACACTAGAAGTTTTGTTAACGAGGAAACCAAAATGCGAGAAAAACCCCGGGACCTAGTCCAGATTTGAACACCACACTGTATTAAGTCGCTACAGACACTAGCTTACTACCAAGATAACTTCGGTCTGGAATTTTGTTGAGCCCTAATCAATCTCACACTGATCAAGGTGCAGTCTCATTCCTTACGCCTCTTGAACCACGCCGGATTTCGCGCACTTGATTCCCTTAGCTTATCTCACCCACAACTAAGATTTACTACAAACCAAAGTCGAAGACTTGATAAACAAATCTGTATCACACAGAAAAGTCTATTGAATAGATAAATTTATCTCCCACAGATATACCTACGAGTTTTGTTCCGTCTTTTGATAAATCAAGGTGAACATGAACCAATTGATATACCGGACTTATATTCCCTGAAGAACAACCTAGAAATATCAATCACCTCACAATAATCTTAATCAATTAATGAAACAAGATATTGTGGAATCACAAACGATGAGACGAAGATGTTAGTGACTACTTTTTAATCTTGCCTATCGGAGAATAAATCTCGAGCAAATATTAAAGAACATAGTACTCAATCACGATAGAAAATAGCAAGATCAGAACACGCAACTACGTAGAAATAGTTGGTTCCAAGCCACAATCCCAATGAAGTCTTTAAGTCGTTAACTTTATAAGGTTTCGTGAAAAACCTAAGGTTAAAGGAGAATCGACTTCTAGTCGCAACTAGTATCACACAGGAGGTGTAGGGATTAGGTTTCTCAGTTGCTAGAGTTTTCCTTTATATAGTCTCCAAATTAGGGGTTTGCAATCAATGCTACCTTGGTAACAAAGCATTCATTATTCACCTTTAGTTCAATGAAAACCTGATTAGATACAAGCTAATATCTATCAACCGTTAGATCGAACTTAGCTTTTTATACATAAACGAAATGTACCGTCATTTAGATAAAGGTAACCGTACCTAAAACATGTACACTAGGTCGGTTCAAAAATAGTTGACCAATAGTTAGCCATATGAGCACTTTCATATCAACCTTATTCATCTTTATCATATCTAGTTCAAATGGCTCAAATGAAACTAGTTAGAGAGTTGTTCAATTGTTTATATTCTCATAGAAGTATACAAGACACAATTGAAGCAAAATCGATTTTGATTCACTCGAATCATTTCATGAACATTATAGCCACGGTTTGCAAAAGATTGCATTCCTTAATATATAAATGTATTAGTTCATGAACAAATCAATTTTAGAATGTAACCTACTTAAGTATGCAAATGGCTACGCATACCTAAGTAGCCGGACTGAGTTTGGTTACGCGAGTACGCGTACGTGTACGCATACCATTTCACCTTTCAAACTCCATCGTAAATTCACGGAATTATACTTACGCGGTTCGCGTGCGGACGGCACGCATATTTATCTCCGGATTTCCATCAATCAACCAAACGCATAGTGTACGCATACTATGGTTCCCTGGGTTTTGTACTTTACACAATGTGAATACAAACCATGTTTATATCCAATCATGGTTACATGTTCTAAACCCTCATTTCAATCATTGAAATATTCTCGAAAGACGACAATAGTCGTCTCCACAAACTATTAGCTTCAAATCAATTTTCAAGTGATCGAATGATCAATACGAAACATTCCGAGTCTACATCAAATGACTATCTCACACAAATCATGCAAGATGTTACAAGGCAATTTTCACATGATCATCTTTTTACTTGTGTCAAGAATAAAATATGAACTTGGTTAAAGCGAAAGCTTACCAAAACATATTTCAAGAAATAGATAAGCGAGATAAACTCGCCTCGAAATACTAAATGTGTATAAATGAAGTCTATATAGCAATACGACTTTTTGTCTCAAATATGAGATAGAGTAGATAGACTTTTGAGTGATAGATGAGTTCAAGTCTCCACATATCTTTTTGTTGATGAAGTTCCACAAGTTCCCTTGAGTAGTTCTTCGTCTTCATTCGATGAACACCGTGGAGTCTAAAGATCAACTACATTTACTATCATAATCCAAGACTTAGCTATAAGTAAACTAGAAATCAGGACTTACAGTTTTGGAAACTAAACTTGACAAACAAGCTTGAGATAGCAACGCTATGAGTTCTACTCGAGCAAAGGTTCTAACTCGTATCGTGTACCGGGTATGTGTACCCTTAAGATGAAAACGGGTTCAGGAACTCACATGTATTCTATGTTTGCATAATGGGTATACGTACCTTTTCGGTTTTAAACCAACAGATCTTTTCCGGTTTGTGTACTAGGTATGCGTACATTTCATGGTTCACGAGTCAACAGACTTTTTGTGGTACGGATACCAGGTATGCGTACCAAAAGTCAAGATCAACTATAGTTACGCCGACGTACGTGTCTTTGGTACATGTACAACACTCCAGGACTTATAACAGTTCTCCCAAGTATGTGAACTTGTATGCATACTATCATGTATCTAAATTAATAGTAGTTCTATATCTCTTTAATAATTAATTCGAAACATTCTGATGAGTCAAGTGATTTTATCGGATCCAATGTAGTTAATATCGGTTGTACATACCGATATTACACATTTTTATCGGTTATCGAGAATATACCTATACAATATCGAAAATATCGGCAATTCAAACGGAAGGATAAAAACATTTTTATTGGTTTACATACCCGATATATCGGTTTTACATGTAAACTCATAATATCGGTTAAGGGTATCTAGTAATCTGTCGAGTTTCGATTCCAAAAGTGACTAGTAAATTTAGTAAATGACATCCTTTTTATTTTTTTGTATGAAAATGACATCCTTGTATTTATGTTCTAAAGTAATTTAATAGAAGTTCGTAACTAATATGCCGAGAAATGTATGGTTGCTTTGCAAGTAATGAATTCATCAATTGTATGATCATTAAAGCATGGATATGTTGTATTTTGTTTATCATCTCTATGTTACAAACACATGTTCACGTTTTATCTCTTTCCGAATTGAAGCCTTCATAAATATTTAGTATAATAGTCTCAATGATGTATCACCCGAAAAAACCGATATCATCGTTTGTAATTTGTATAGATGTATCAAACCCAGCCAATACGATATTGATACACGATATTAATTACCTTGGTCTAACCCAGACGATTCATATCTATGCGACTCAGATGAGTCAGGAGTAAACAAACAAGATGTAGATCTTACACCGATTTGTGGCCATGAGCGTATTTGGGCTCACATAAAAACTTGGGTCATTGTGTTAACTTCCATATATAAGAACAAATCAAATATTGTCAACAAATTTTGAGTCATAAGGCATATTTTTGGTAATAACGATAAATTTTTCCTTACGACCTTATTTTAGTCACATTTATCACCATCAAGCAGATTTTAAGTCAGTAGGTACATTTTGGATTGGAGGATGCATAGTATTTTTATGCATCAAATTTTTCATCCGATTAATTTTAAAAAAATTCTTGGTACCGAAAATGTGGGGTTTAACAACCACACCCAACAATTCGTTTGGAAATGCGAGAGGACTTACTCCAATATACTTTCTAGAGAATCAACTAGACAATCGTACTTAATCTAGAGAAAAGTATATCAAAGAGTTTAATATCTCTAACTCTTAATTCGATCCATAATCAGCAAATAGAAATTTGTGAGCTCGATTGAATATAAGAGGAATAACTTGAACGGTACCAAAGACTAATGTTCAAGTGTCAATCAATTTAAATCAACAACCCAAGGTCTGGATATTCTAATTGATTGAACTTAGCGCACAACCTCGTGATATTTCAATTATATAACAAAATATAATGCGGAAAAGAAATAACACAGACACCAGAATTTTGTTTAACGAGGAAAACCGCAAATACAGAAAAACCCCGGGACCTAGTCCAGTTTGAACACCACACTGTATTAAGCCGCTACAGACTCTAGCCTATTACCAATTAACTTAGGAATGGATGTAAATTGAACCCTAATCAATCTCACATTGATTCAAGGTACAGTTGCGTTCCTTACGTCTCTGATCCCAGCAGGATACTACGCACTTAATTCCCTTAGTTGATCTCACCCACAACCAAGAGTTTCTACGACCCAAAGTCGAAGAATTGATAAACAAATCCGTCTCACACGGAAAAGTCTATATAGATTGAATAAATCTGTCTCCCACAGAAATACCCCAAGAGTTTTTGTTTGGCCTTTTGATAAATCAAGGTGAACAGAACCAATTGATAAACCGTAGACTTATATTCCCCGAAGAACAAACTAGTATCATCAATCACCTCACAATAATCTTAATCGACTAGCGAAACGAGATATTGTGGAATCACAAACGATGAGACGAAGATGTTTGTGATTACTTTTATCTTGCATATCGAAGAAATTAATCTCGAGGCAATTACTTCAATTGTACTCAATACGATAGAATCGGTAAAGATCAGAACACGCAACTACAAAGAAAATAGTTGGGTCTGGCTTCACAATCCCAATGAAGTCTTTAAGTCGTTAACCTACAGGGTTAAAGGAGAATCGACTCTAGTTTATGCAACTAGTAACACACAGGAGGTGTGGGGATTAGTTTTCCCAGTTTCTAGAATTCTCCTTTATATAGTTTTCAAATCAGGGTTTGCAATCCAAGTTACCTTGGCAAAAAAGCATCCAATATTCACTGTTAGATAAAAAACCTGATTCAACCAAGCTAATATTTTTCAACCGTTAGATCGAACTTAGCTTGTTACACACAAATAAAATGTAATCTTATTTAGGTTTATGTAACCGTACCCAAACATGTACACCATGTTGGTTCACAATAGTTAACCGAGGTTAGCCACATGATTACTCCCATATAAATCTTATTCATCTTAACCATAACTAGTTCAAATGACTCAAATGAAACTAGTTAAATAGTTGTTTAATTGTTATATTCTCATAGAATTATACAAGAACACAATTGAAGCAAAATCGTTTTGATTCACTCGAATCAATCATGAACATTATAGAATTATACAAGAACACAATTGAAGCAAAATCGGTTTGATTCACTCGAATAAATCATGAACATTATAGCCACTGATGCAAAGATTGCATTCCTTATTATATAAATGTTTATGTTCATGTTCATAACCGATTTTAGAACTTTAACCTTTTTTTTTATAGAAAGAAAAATTTATTGACTTAAATAGGTCTGTGATCTTTTGCCAGAAGATCACAGATGTCTGAATCAAAGTTTACATACTTTTCAAAGTGCACAGAGGATATCCTTGCAATTTTTGCAATTAGATCTGCCACCTGATTGTCATTACGAGTTACTGAAATAAAAACACAATGTAAAAACTTGGAGAATAGATATTGTATCTCCTTTATTATGTTCCTATTCTCCCATTGAATGAGAGAAATGCTTCCATTTATAGAATCAATTACTAGCTTGGCGTCTGCTTCAATTTGAATACTCGAAAAAACTCTTTTCCAATGCCCAAAATAAAGCATCTCATATCGCCATACATTCCACTGCTTCTGCATTCAATGCTCCATCTCCATAACTCCCTTTGACTCCAAGACAAATACCTGAATGATTACGTATAACAACACCAATGCCATGGTGATTAGTCTCATGATCAAAAGATCCATCTATATTAAATTTAACCACACCTTCAGGAGGTGTTTTCCGAGTTAGAGATAGAACTAGTCATGCACACATTATGAGAATACAAAGGCGAGAGGGGTATAAGTATGCATATGAGATGCTAGATGGTAAAAAATTTATGCACAAGAGGAAAAGGGTTGAGAGTAACTCCCAAATACCACATCACACCTATCTTTCCAGATTATTCATATACCAATCATAAGAAGCAAAAGATTTCTTTCTTCTAGAGGAGGTTTATCTGGAGTGAACCATCTTAAAACCCAATATGAGACGGAAGCAAATTCTTCAGAGATAGCATCGATATTAACCTCTATACCTTTCCACACTGCTTTTGCATGTTTACAATGAAAAATGATGTGTTTCATGCTTTCTGCACTGTAGCCACAGATGTCACAATGTGTGTCTAAAGAACCATTGAACTGAGCTCTTTTAGTCTTAGAGATGTTGAAATTCCTTATGCATATCCAGGTGAAGAACTTTATTCTTTGAGAAGCTGCACAACTCCATAGAGACTTCAAGACTTTTGAGTTAATATCAACTCCATTGATTCGAACATTGCTGTTGTTAGAAGTTAAAAGCTTGTAAGTGCTCTTAATATGAGAATTTTCCATCTTTAGAAGGTGGCCGAGCATTACATCTTCCTTACTAACATCAATGAAAAGAGAAATCTTGAGAGAAGTAGTAGCATCAAAAAGTTTATTCTCAAGTAGCTCAATGTTCCCCACGACCAGTATCTTGTAGATATAACTCAGCTACATCTTCATAAAATCAGGCAAATCACTAATGAGACCTGGGAGGGTGATACATAACTGGTATCCATTTATCCTTCCATATCTTTGTTTTCTTCCCATTATTGATTTCCATGAAGTAGTTATCCTTAATGATCTCGTAAGCCTTTGGTAATACTATTCCGGTATAAGAACGGTTTGATGTAGTAATGTTTTGATGGAGAAGATCACCACCTCGGAAGTACTTGCCTCCCGTAACTTGAGACAATAAGCTCTTGGATTACAACAGATTCTCCACGCAAGCTTGGTGAGAAGAGCCAAATTTAATTTTTCCAAATCTCTAAAAGCTAAGCCTCCAAATTCTTTAGGCCTGCAAATACTTATCCAGGCAATTGGATTTGAACCTCTATTGTTGTTGTAACCCCAAGAAAAACTTTCTCTCTAGTGTAGTTAATTGGTTTGAAGAAGATTAATTGGCAATTTGAAATTCCCCATTTGATAAACTGAAACTGAGTTGAGAACATGTTTTATCATAGTACCCTTCCCGCTGTGAAAGTGAAGAGCTAGACCAAGAAGAAAATGTCATGCTCAAAGCTCTACTTTATAGATTTAAAAGATTCTTGTTTTGAATGACCAAGAATTAGAGGAGAGACCAAGTATCTTTCTTTAGAATTCATATTTTTAACACCAAGCAATTGTGTTAAAGTCTGACAACTTTAGGGTTTGTTTGTTTTTTTTGAAATGTCTTCTTGATTTCTCAAAATTTATTCCCTGACCAAATTGAGAACTAAAACTATGGAGTAAACTCAATAGATTATTAGCTGAAGTAAGATTGCTTAAGTAAATATCAAGCAATCATCTGCAAAAAAACAAATGATTAATGGTCATGAAATGGCAGCCACTTTAATACCAATAATGGACTTATCTTCTTGAGCTTGGAGTGAGTTGTCTAGATAAATATTCCATAGATAAGATAAAGAGATAAGGTGAGAGAGGATCACCTTGTCTAATACCTCTAGTTGGATGGAATTCTTCACAAGGAGATCCATTTAGCAGACCCGATAAGGAGGTAAAGGCCGATACATTGAAAAATGAGATCACAAAAATTGTCAGAGAAACCAAAAGACTAAAGTACTTTGATCAAGAAGGGCCATTCCAGCCTATCAAAGGATTTTGACATGTCAAGCTTCAAAGTCATCCAACCTGTGTCACCTCTCTTTTTCTTCATTGAATGAATGATTTCTTGAGCTATAATCGTGTTATCACCGATCAATCTTCGGAGACATAGCGTGACTTGAAATGGTGAAATTATTTTCTCCATGAGAGGTTTCATCCTGTTAACAATAACTTTAGATATAACCTTGTAAGAAGTATTACATAACCCAATAGGTCTGTAATCACTAGCACAAATTGCTTTCTTCTTCTTTGGAAATGTAGGTCTTGTTAATTTGTTTAAGGATGTGTTTGCTCTCAAAAACCTTTTCACCATTAAACAAACATCTTCACCAACTAAATCCCACCGACTTTTATAAAACCTGTTTGAAACCCTTGGACCAGGTGCACTCCAGTTTTCCATGCTCTTTAAAGTGTTATGTATCTCTTCATTTGAGGGAATCCTTGTAATTGAAGGAAGAACCTTATAAAGATTGTCATCAAGAGAATGAATAATGTAAGTACTTATATCCTTAAAATGCATAGAAAGATGACAAGAGATTTCATCTCTTGTTTGTAACCACTTGTTGTCATGATCCTGGATAGAATCAATGTTGTTCCTTGACTTCCTTCTGTTGATTTTTGTGTGAAAATACTTACTGTTATTTTCCATATCCTTAATAAAGTGATCTCTTGACTTTTGTTGATAGAATTCTCCTTTGATCTTGTGCCACTTGCTTAACTCATTATTAAGCTTGATAATCTCTTCTTTATTGACTGGATTTGGTGGTTGTTCTTGAAGAATGCTAATCTCTCTCTGCATATTGTCTACAGTCTGATTAATGTTACCAAAATGCTCTTTGTTCCATTGAGAGTTTCCTCCTAGTGATGTGTTGTTTACTTACCGATTGGTATGCGGGTGATCTACTAACATCAGAGTTCCAAGCATCAACAACAACAGTTTTACAAGAAGCATCATTTAACCAAGTTAAAAAGAATTTAAAAGGCTTCCAACAACTAGATATTGTGACGTCTGTGACTAACATGATAGGGTTGTGATCACTACCTATTTGACTTAGATGATAAAGTTTACTATTAGGAAAATTAAGGCTCCAATCCACATTACCTAAAGCCATGTCAATTCTGGATTGCTTAGTACCAGTACCCATGTTACTATTGCGTAGAACTTTAACCTTCAAGTATGCAAACGTGTACGCATATTTGAAATACACGAACTAAGATTGAGTTTCACCGGTATGCAAACGTGTACGCGGACTTTCAATCCCAAAGATAAATTCTCGGACATGAACCCGTACTCCCGATGCACAAACGGGTGCGCATACTTATGTTCCCTTGTTTCTCAAACCAACGTGTATGCAAACGGGTGTGCATATTATGGTTCCCGGACATATGGATTACATATGTGCAAGAGTGCACAACATGACATATCCAATAATGGTTAAGTGTTCTATAATCTTATTTCAATCGTTGAAACTTTCTTAGAGGATGACAATAGTCGTTTTCACATTCTATTAGCATCAAAGCAATTTTCAAGTTATTAAAATAATCATAAAAACATTCCAAGACTACACCAAATGATTGTATCACACAAATCATGTAAGATGTTACTCGGAAATTTTCACATGATATAAGATGAACTTGGTCGAAGCGAAAGCTTGCCAACACATATTTCGAGAAATATGTGAGCGAGATAAACTTCATTTCAAATCTCAAATGTGTATATAGAAAACTATATCGTAATACGACTTATGTCTCAATATAGGAGATAGAGTAGAAATAGACTTTCCAAGTGATAGATGAGTTTCAGTCTCCACATACCTTTTGTCGATGAAGTTCCACAAGCTCCCCTTAGTAGTTCTTCATCTTCAAATGATGAACGCCGTGAAGTCTAAGCTTAACTACACAATTTATGTCCTAGTCCGAGACATTTATAAATAGGCTAGAAATCAAGACTTATAGTTTTGATCACTAACATTGACAAACATGCTTGAGATAGCAACGCATGAAAGTTCGAATGAGCAATGCTCTAACAGGTACTCCTCAAACACATGAGGTATATTTTGGGTCGAGAATAAATTAGTAAATTCCATTTTATAATTGTGAAGAGGATTTGAAACATGAAGTACTTTTTAAGTCAAAACATATTATTGTTTACGATGCAAAATTTAACTCATAATGCAACTATTGTGGCAAGGAAAATTTTGATTCCCGATATACCATCAGGGTCAGTGGTTATGTATTGGGTAACTGAAAATTGAAAAGTTTCGGGTTACAGATTTCGGCTGGCTTTTAAAAGTACTACGTGAGTACTTTTTATTTTATTTTCCTAGACTTCATTGTTACATTTTGGATTATATATCCTTTCCATTTTTTCCCCTTGTGATGCTCGTTATTAAATATTTTCTTAGCAATTTCATAATTGAATCAAAATCTACTCAATTCTCGCGATGCATTAGGTTTTCCTTCTCTTGGAGTTTAATCGTTAAATAACTTTTTAATATCAAATATTTTTTATATTAAATCCATGAAAACGCTGGTGTACCAAAATACACCACCAACTTTTTCTTAGGCAACCCCAGTATGGACTAAACTCGAATACAATTTCGAGAGTTCAACTTAAAGAATCTCAATCAGGAATTATATGAAGAGCTTATATCTCTTTCTCTCACAATCAGAATGTAAACAGAGACAATTCCGTGAACCTGATTATTCTGAAAGAATACTTGGACGATTCTAAAGATCAATATCCAAGATCAATCAAGTCGTATCTACCTTGATTGATATATTGCAATTATAAGGATAAACAATATAATGCGGAAAAAGAAATAACATAGACACCAGAAATTTTGTTAACGAGGAAATTGAAAATGCAGAAAAACTCGGGATCTAGTCCAGATTTGAACACCAAATTGTATTATGTCTCTGCAGAAGTTAGCCTACTATCGGAACTTCAGACTTGAATGCAGTGGAGACCGACTTAAACTGTCACAGCAATTCTATTACAGTCACGCGCCTTACGCCATTTGAATCCCAGCAGGACTCCGCGCAATTGATTCCCATAGCTGACGTCCTTTATAACTTAAGAGTTGCTTCAACTCAATTGAAGACTTTAAACCAATTTGCTCTGATCAAAGATCAATGTGAGGTAGGAAATCGATTGATGAGACAAAGTGTAGCAAACCTAAAAATTTGGCCTTATGACTCCCGAAGAGCAACCTAGATTATTATTCATGTAATGACCCGTCCCTCTACCAATATTGTCCCCACTTAGCCACTGCGGTCATCCGGCAGTGTGGGGTTTTCAACGGGCATCGCTGCGGTAATCCAAATAGAAACTTCCAGGATGGTGACCCATCCCTGGATTACTCCCGCCCGAGCACGCTTAACTACAGAGTTTTCTGCCAACTCTGGAGCCAATTGTGCTGAAAAGGCCTCGGTATAATGTAAACGTTCCTTGTCTTATTTGAGAGTAGTATCCGGCACAATCCCCAAAGATACTCCCCACCCGAGCACAAGCGAACGACCCATAGTTGTATCCCAACTAACACCCGATATTGTTCCCACTTACCCACGCGGTTATCCAGCGAGTGTGGGATTTTTAGCGACGATCTTGCGGATATCCGGCCAGCTTCCCGAGAGGTCACCCATCCCGTGACTACTCCCGCCGAGCACGCTTAATCGAGAAGTTTTTCCCACAACTCAATCAAGTGTACTCATCAGGCCTCGGTATAGGGAAGGAAAAATCATTACTTATATTCCATTCGACCAACCACTGCCGAATATCGGGGTATTACAATACCACCACCTTAAATTGGAGTCATCCTCGGCTCCGAATATATTCGCAAGCCCGGATCTCCGACGTTCCTCGCCCTCATGAGAAGCACACTGGACCAACCCCGTCCAAATAAGTACCTTCCCACCCTCGGCAGTGAACCGTCGTCGGCTCCGATACCATTTGTAATGACCGTCCCTCCACGTATATTGTATCCACTTAGCCACTTGCGGTTATCCGACAAAGTGTGGGGTTTTCAACGGGCATCGCTGCGGTAATCCAGCAGAAACTTCCTGGATGGTCACCCATCCCTGGATTGCTCCCGCACGAGCATGCTTAATCAGAGTTTTCTCGCCAACTCGTAGCCAATTGTCTTTGAAAAAGGCCTCGGTATAATGTAGACGTTCCTTGTCTCCCGTGAGAGAAGTATCTCGGCATAATCGACTGAAGATACTCCCCACCCGAGCACAAGTGAATGAACCCTAGTTATATCACTTCGCGATTAAGCGTGCTCGCCGGGAGTAGTCACGAGATGGGTGACCTCTCGGAAGGCTGGATGTTGGATGTTGCGATAGTGCGTTAAAAATCCCACTGCTTGATGGATACCCGCGGTGGGTAAGTGGGAACAATATCGGTTTTAGTTGGATACGATTAGGGATGGTTCTCTTGTCCTTGGATGAGAGAGTATGCTAGGTCAGTTGTCTTTAGATCTTGGTCTCACAAGAGGCGGTGAACGTCTATATTATACCGAGGCCTGATGAGTTCACTTAATTGAGATGTGGGAAAAAACTTCTCAATTAAGCGTGCTCGGCCGAGAGTAGTCACAGGATGGGTGACCTCTCAGGAAGCTGCTCCTGGATAACCGCTGTAGTGCCATTAAAAATCCCACACTGCCGGATAACCGCAGTGGATAAGTAGGAACAATATCGGTGTTAGTTGGGATATAACTAGGGGTCATTCGCTTGTGCTCGGGTGGGGAGTATGCTACGATTATGCCGGAATCGTTTCTCACTGGAGACAAGGAACGTCTACATTATACCAAGGCCTTTTCAGCACAATTGGATACACGGTTGGCAGAAAACTCAGCTTAAGCGTGCTCGTACGGGAGGAATTCAGGGATGGGTGACCATCCGGGAAGTTTTTGCCGGATTACCGCAGCGATGCCGTTGAAAACCCCACCACCGCCGGGATAACCGCGGTGGCTAAGAGGGGACAAATATCGGTAGAGGGACGGGTCATTACAATTCACCTCACAAGTATAAACTTATGGAATCACAAAGTCTGAGACGAAAAAACTTTGTGATTATTATCTATCTTGTTTGTTGGAGCAAGCTCAACAATCAAAACAAAATCAGGATACGCGAACTATTAAGATAAAGATAGTTGGACCTGGTTTCACGAATCCCCAGGTGAAGTCTTTTTGGTCTCTAAACCCTAAAAGGGTTTGAAGGATAGGAAGACTCTAGTTTACAACTAGGACACAAAAAAATATTGTTAGGGATTCAAAAATCCCATATGTTTGAGGTTCTTCTTATATAGACTTTCAAAGTCAAGGTTGCTTTGGATTTAAGCTAAGGTAGCTTTAGAATCAAGCAATCAATAATCACCATTAGATAAAAACTTGACTTTGAGATTAATAGAAAATAATATACACTCTAATTAGGATGGACCATAATCGAACCATGTACAATGAATTTCACGAAAGGTTAGCCCAAACCAGCCAATCGAACTATATGTTTAACCCTTTTCATATTACACTTTATGACTTGATTATATAACACTTTAAGACTTTAATCTTGAGTTACAATTGTGATCAATCATGTTTAGATAGTGTTTTCAGAGAGTTGTTCAAATGTTGATTATCTCTTAGAAATAATTTTGATGCATCTCAAAAATTTGACAGGGGTAAGTACGTGTCACACTGCACATTCGTGAATACTTTTGTCATAGTACGTGAAAAAAAACGGGGGTCTAACAAACATACCCAATATTTCGCTTACCAATCTGTATGGACAAACTCCAATATACTTTCGAGAGAATCAACTAGACAGTCAGACCCAATCTCAAGAAAAGTACATCCAAGAGTTTGTATCTCAATTTCTCAATTCAATCCGTAATCAAACAAATAAGAATTTACGAGCCCGATTGAATATAAGAGAAATAACTTTAACGGTACCAAAGACCAATGTTCAAGGATCAATCAATTTCAATCAACAACCAAAGGTTGGATTTACCAATTGATCGATACAATGCACAACTTGTGATATTTCAATTATATAACAAAATATAATGCGGAAAATAAATAACACAGACACTAGAAGTTTTGTTAACGAGGAAACCGAAAATGCAGAAAAACCCCGGGACCTAGTCCAGATTTGAACACCACACTGTATTAAGTCGCTACAGACACTAGCTTACTACCAAGATAACTTCGGTCTGGAATTTTGTTGAGCCCTAATCAATCTCACACTGATCAAGGTGCAGTTGCATTCCTTACGCCTCTTGAACCACGCCGGATTTCGCGCACTTGATTCCCTTAGCTTATCTCACCCACAAATAAGATTTGCTACAAACCAAAGTCGAAGACTTGATAAACAAATCTGTATCACACAGAAAAGTCTATTGAATAGATAAATTTATCTCCCACAAATATACCTACGAGTTTTGTTCCGTCTTTTGATAAATCAAGGTGAACATGAACCAATTGATATACCGGACTTATATTCCCGAAGAACAACCTAGAAATATCAATCACCTCACAATAATCTTAATCAATTAATGAAACAAGATATTGTGGAATCACAAACGATGAGACGAAGATGTTAGTGACTACTTTTCAATCTTGCCTATCGGAGAATAAATCTCGAGCAAATATTAAAGAACATAGTACTCAATCACGATAGAAAATAGCAATATCAGAACACGCAACTACAGAGAAATAGTTGGGTCTGGCTTCACAATCCCAATGAAGTCTTTAAGTCGTTAACCTATAAGGTTTCGTGAAAAACCTAAGGTTAAAGGAGAATCGACTCTAGTCGCAACTAGTATCACACAGGAGGTGTAGGGATTAGGTTTCTCAGTTGCTAGAGTTTTCCTTTATATAGTCTCCAAATTAGGGTTTGCAATCAATGCTACCTTGGTAACAAAGCATTCATTATTCACCTTTAGATCAATGAAAACCGATTAGATACAAGCTAATATCTATCAACCGTTAGATCGAACTTAGCTTTTTATACATAAAACGAAATGTACCGTCATTTAGATAAAGGTAACCGTACCTAAAACATGTACACTTAGTCGGTTCAAAAATAGTTGACCAATAGTTAGCCATATGAGCACTTTCATATCAACCTTATTCATCTTTATCATATCTAGTTCAAATGGCTCAAATGAAACTAGTTAGAGAGTTGTTCAATTGTTTATATTCTCATAGAAGTATACAAGACACAATTGAAGCAAAATCGATTTTGATTTACTCGAATCATTTCATGAACATTATAGCCACGGTTTGCAAAAGATTGCATTCCTAAATATATAAATGTATTAGTTCATGAACAAATCAATTTTAGAATGTAACCTACTTAAGTATGCAAATGGCTACGCATACCTAAGTAGCCGGACTGAGTTTGGTTACGTGAGTACGCGTACGTACGCATACCATTTCACCTTTCAAACTCCATCAGAAATTCACGGGAATTATAGTTCTGCCAGTTCGCGTACGGGTACGCATATTTAGCTCCCGGATTTCCATCAACCAACCAGTACGCATACTATGGTTCTCGGTTTTGGACTTTTCTCAATGTGAATACAAACCATGTTTATATCCAATCATGGTTACATGTTCTAAACCCTCATTTCAATCATTGAAATATTCTCGAAAGACGAAAATAGTTGTCTCCACAAACTATTAGCTTCAAATCAATTTTCAAGTGATCGAATGATCAATAGGAAACATTCCGAGTCTACATCAAATGACTATCTCACACAAATCATGCAAGATGTTACAAGGCAATTTTCACATGATCATCTTTTTACTTGCGTCAAGAATAAAAGATGAACTTGGTTAAAGCGAAAGCTTACCAAAACATATTTCAAGAAATAGATAAGCGAGATAAACTCGCCTAGAAATACTAAATGTGTATAAATGAAGTCTATATAGCAATACGACTTTTTGTCTCAAATATGAGATAGAGTAGATAGACTTTTGAGTGATAGATGAGTTCAAGTCTCCACATATCTTTTTGTTGATGAAGTTCCACAAGTTCCCTTGAGTAGTTCTTCGTCTTCATTCGATGAACACCGTGGAGTCTAAAGCTCAACTACATTTACTATCATAATCCAAGACTTAGCTATAAGTAAACTAGAAATCAGGACTTACAGTTTTGGAAACTAAACTTGACAAACAAGCTTGAGATAGCAACGCTTGCGAGTTCTACTGAGCAGTGCTCTAACTGTACGTGTACCGGGTATGTGTACCCTTAAGATGAAAACGGGCTCAGGAACTCACGTGTATTCTATGTTTGCATAATGGGTATACGTACCTTTTCGGTTTTAAACCAACAGATCTTTTCCGGTTTGTGTACTAGGTATGCGTACATTTCATGGTTCACGAGTCAACCGACTTTTTGTGGTACGGATACCAGGTATGCGTACAAAAAAGTCATTACTGAACTATAGTTACGCCAAGATCGTATCTTGGTACATGTACAACAGTTCGGACTTATAATGATTCTCCTAGTATGTGAACTTGTATGCATACTATCATGTATCCAAATTAATAGTAGTTCTATATCTCTTTAATAATTAATTGAAACATTCTGATGAGTCAATTGATTTCAATCCAGATCCAATGTAGTTAATATCGGTTGTACATCCGATATTACATTTTTATCGATTATCGAATATACCTATACAATATCGAAAATATCGGCAATTCGAAACGGAAGGATAAAAACATTTTTATTGGTTGTACATACCGATATATCGGTTTTATGTAAACTCATAATATCGGTTAAGGGTATCTAGTACTTGTCGGAGTTTCAGTTCCAAAAGTGACTAGTAAATTTAGTAAATGACATCATTTTTATTTTTTTGTATGAAAATGACATCCTTGTATTTATGTTCTAAAGTAATTTAATAGAAGTTACAGAACTAATATGCCGAGAAATGTATGGTTGCTTTGCAAGTAATGAATTCATCAATTGTATGATCATTAAAGCATGGATATGTTGTATTTTGTTTATCATCTCTATGTTACAAACACATGTTCACGTTTTATCTCTTTCTGAATTGAAGCCTTCATAAATATTTAGTATAATAGTCTCAATGATGTATCACCAAAAACCGATATCATCGTTTGTAATTTGTATAGATGTATCAAACCCAGCCAATACGATATTGATACACGATATTAATTACCTTGGTCTAACCTGCATTTATTCATATCTATGCGACTGGATGAGTCGGGGAGTAAACAAACAAGATGTAGATCTTACACCGATTTGTGGCCATGAGCGTATTTGGGCTCACATAAAAACTTGGGTCATTGTGTTAACTTCCATATATAAGAACAAATCTGAAATATTGTCAACAAATTTTGAGTCATAAGGCATATTTTTGGTAATAACGATAAATTTTTCCTTACGACCTTATTTTAGTCACATTTATCACCATCAAGCAGATTTTAAGTCAGTAGGTACATTTTGGATTGGAGGATGCATAGTATTTTTTATGCATCAAATTTTTCATCCGATTAATTTTAAAAAAAATTTAGGTACTGAAAATGTCGGAGTTTAACAACCACACCCAACAATTCGTTTGGAAATCTGAGAGGACTTACTCCAGTATACTTTCTAGAGAATCAACTAGACAATCAGACTTAATCTAGAGAAAAGTATATCAAAGAGTTTAATATCTCTAACTCTTAATTCGATCCGCAATCAGCAAATAGAAATCTGTGAGCTCGATTGAATATAAGAGGAATAACTTGAACGGTACCAAAGACCAATGTTCAAGTGTCAATCAATTTAAATCAACAACCCAAGGTCGGATTTTCTAATTGATTGAACTTAACGCACAACCTGTGATATTTCAATTATATAACAAAATATAATGCGGAAAAAGAAATAAATACGGACACCTAATTTTGTTTAACGAGAAAACCGCAAATACGGGAAAACCCCGGGACCTAGTCCAGTTTGAACACCACACTGTATTAAGCCACTACGAGACTCTAGCCTATTACCAATTAACTTAGGAATGGATCAGAATGAACCCTAATCAATCTCACATTGATTCAAGGTACGATTACGTTCCTTACGTCTCGATCCCAGCAGGATACTACGCACTTAATTCCCTTAGTTGATCTCACCCACAACCAAGAGTTTCTACGACCCAAAGTCGAAGAATTGATAAACAAATCCGTCTCACACAAAAAAGTCTATATAGATTGAATAAATCTGTCTCCCACAGAAATACCCCAAGAGTTTTTGTTCCGTCTTTTGATAAATCAAGGTGAACAGGAACCAATTGATAAACTAGACTTATATTCCCGAAGAACATCCTAGTATCATCAATCACCTCACAATAATCTTAATCGACTAGCGAAACGAGATATTGTGGAATCACAAACGATGAGACGAAGATGTTTGTGATTACTTTTATCTTGCATATCGGAGAAATTAATCTCGAGGCAATTACTTCAATTGTACTCAATACGATAGAATCGGGAAAGATCAGCACACGTAACCACAAAGAAAATAGTTAGGTCTGGCTTCACAATCCCAATGAAGTCTTTCAAGTCGTTAACCTACAGGGTCTCGATAAAAACCTAAGGTTAAAGGAGAATCGACTCTAGTTGCTAGAATTCTCCTTTATATAGTTTTCAAATAAGGGTTTGCAATCCAAGTTACCTTGGTAAAAAAGCATCTAATATTCACCGTTAGATGAAAACCTGATTCAACCAAGCTAATATTTTTCAACCGTTAGATCGAACTTAGCTTGTTACACACAAATAAAATGTAATCTTATTTAGGTTTATGTAACCATACCCAAACATGTACACCATGTTGGTTCACAATAGTTAACCGAGGTTAGCCACATGATTACTCTCATATAAACCTTATTCATCTTAACCATAACTGGTTCAAATGACTCAAATGAAACTAGTTAAATAGTTGTTTAATTGTTATATTCTCATAGAATTATACAAGAACACAATTGAAGCAAAATCGTTTTGATTCACTCGAATCAATCATGAACATTATAGAATTATACAAGAACACAATTGAAGCAAAATAAGTTTGATTCACTCGAATCAATCATGAAAATTATAGCCACGGTCTGCAAAGATTGCATTCCTTATTATATAAATGTTTATGTTCATGTTCATAACCGATTTTAGAACTTTAACCTTTTTTTTTATAGAAAATTTTTTTTATTGACTTAAATATGTAGTTGCGGGTTTTCCCACACTACACCCCTCACTATATTTTGGTTAATTAGTCCATTGAAAGTTGTATAATTGAGAATGTTTATTGATTAATTTCATGAGTTGTCTACACAGGAAAAGTAGAATTACACTTAGCAAGTAAAACACTCTTAAACTTTCTCTCTCCTAATGACTTGCTCAACAATTCCAAAAAGATCTCTCCTTACAACAGACTCACTCAACCCTTTATATAGGGCGATACATAGTGGATGACAACTAATCTATCCTTTTATTTCGGAAATGTTCCGCGAAGTGTCGCGAGATGTACAAACATTTATTCTCGCGACACTTCTTAACCCTCGCCCGGTTCCATGTCTTTCTGCTGTTTTGTGTGTCGTTGTTCATCGCGTCATTTATTTTAGCTGTCTGCGACTGCCTCGCGACATCGTTGTTTATTAACCCCGCGAGCCCTGTACGTTGCGATATTATGATCCTACATCTTTTGTTAACCATAGATTTTGCTCGCGAAGTAGGCTTTGGCTGCGTAATAGATTCTTGTTGCGAAGAAGGTTTCGATGGCGAGCCCAAAGAAAGAAGAGGGTCCTTCACGGTAAATTTGGTTTTGGGTTGGTTCTTGCTAAACAACAATGGCGAGAAAAAAGAACTATAAAGTTAAGCATACCAAAGTGATTTCAACAAGAAAAACTAATTTCAAAGCAATCAACCACAAGATCAAACTAGATATGGCAAGATTAACAAACCTGGATGCCATGAGAACAACAACTAGGATGTAGCAGAAGAAGAGAAGAGGATGAAGAAGGAAAATAGCAGGCAAACACTTGCAGAACGATTACAGAACGATGAAGAAGAGGAACACTTGCAGACGATGAAGAAGATAAGATGAAAGGGAAAAAGAAACTTCTTCACAAGGAACACTCCTATAAATAGATGAGAAAAAGATATTACGACCGGATAACATTAAATGCACCGGTAAAAGAGGTAAATATAGACACGTGTAAACGGTCACCATTAAATCAGGGGAATTTTAGTAGAATTCGAACATCGCACAACATATTTCCTAACAGGCAAGAAGAGCTTGCGAAATTGGTTATTTTCCGTAACTCATGAGGCAAGAGATGCCACTTCATACATACAAAGAAGCTTCGGAACTTCGCAAAAGAATAGAGGCAAGTACGTACTTTTCAAGTACAGTATTCTTCTGCTCGTTCCTTCATCAGCGAAGACCAAAGATTATTACAACAACAGATTTTTCCTTAAAAATCGCTCTTCAAGCAATATTCAAGGAAAAAGAGGCAAGATGTAGGATCATAATATCGCAACGTACGGGGCTCGCGGGGTTAATAAACAACGATGTCGCGAGGCGATCGCGAGCCTAAAATAAATGACGCGATGAACAACGACACACAAAGCAGCATAGAAAGACATGGAACCTAGGCCGAGGGTTAAGAAGTGTCGCGAGAATAAATGTTTGTACATCTGCGACACTTCGCGGAACATTTCCGAAATAAAAGGATAGATTAGTCACATCCACTATGTATCGCCCTATATAAAGGGTTGAGTGAGTCTGTTGTAAGGGAGAGATCTTTTTGGAATTGTTGAGCAAGTCATTAGGAGAGAGAAAGTTTAAGAGTGTTTTACTTGCTAAGTGTAATTCTACTTTTCCTGTGTAGACAACTCATGAAATTAATCAATAAACATTCTCAATTATACAACTTTCAATGGACTAATTAACCAAAATATAGTGAGGGGTGTAGTGTGGGAAAACCCGCAACTACAAAATAGGTATGTCATCTTTTGCCAGAAGATCACAGATGTCTGAATCAAAGTTTACATACTTTTCCAAGTGCACAGAGGATATCCTTGCAATTTTTGCAATTAGATCTGCCACCTGATTGTCATTACGAGTTACTGAAATAAAAACACAATGTAAAAACTTGGAGAATAGATATTGTATCTCCTTTATTATATTCCTATTCTCCCATTGAATGAGAGAAATGCTTCCATTTATAGAATCAATTACTAGCTTGGCGTATGCTTCAATTTGAATACTCAAAAAACTCTTTTCCAATGCCCAAAATAAAGCATCTCATATCGCCATACATTCCACTGCTTCTGCATCCAATGCTCCATCTCCATAGCTCCCTTTGACTCCAAGACAAATACCTGAATGATTACGTATAACAACCACCAATGCCATAGTGATTAGTCTCATGATCAAAAGATCCATCTATATTAAATTTAACCACACCTTCAGGAGGTGTTTTCCAGTTAGAGATAGAACTAGTCATGCACACATTATGAGAATACAAACTGAGAGGGGTATAAGTATGCATATGAGATGCTAGATGGTAAAAACATTTATGCATAGAGGAAAAAAGGGTTGAGAGTAACTCCCTGAAATACCACATCACACCTATCTTTCCAGATTATTCATATACCAATCATAAGAAGCAAAAGATTTCTTTCTTCTAGAGGAGGTTTATCTGGAGTGAACCATCTTAAAACCCAATCCGAGAGAGGAAATAGCATCGATATTAACCTCTATACCTTTCCACACTTTGCTTTTGCATGTTTACAATGAAAAATGATGTGTTTTATGCTTTCTGCAGTATTGCCACAGATGTCACAATGTGTGTCTAAAGAACCATTGAACTGAGCTCTTTTAGTCTTAGAGATGTTGAAATTCCTTATGCATTTCCAGGCAAAGAACTTTATTCTTTGAGAAGCTGCACAACTCCATAGAGACTTCCAGACTTTTGAGTTAATATCAACTCCATTGATTCGAACATTGCTGTTGTTGGAAGTTAAAAGCTTGTAAGTGCTCTTAACAGAGAATTTTCCATCTTTAGAAGGTGGCCAGAGCATTACATCTTCCTTACTAACATCAATGAAAAGAGAATGAATCTTGAGAGAAGTAGTAGCATCAAAAAGTTTATTCACTAGCTCAATGTTCCCCGACCGTATCTTGTAGATATAACTCGGCTACATCTTCATAAAATCAGGCAAATCACTAATGAGACTGGGAGGGGTGATACATAACAGGTATCCATTTATCCTTTCATATCTTTGTTTTCTTCCCATTATTGATTTCCATGAAGTAGTTATCCTTAATGATCTGTAAGCCTTTGGTAATATTATTCCAGGTATAAGAACAGTTTGATTTAGTAATGTTTTGATTGAGAAGATCACCACCTCGGAAGTACTTGCCACCCATAACTTGAGACAATAAGCTACTGAATTCTGAACAGATTCTCCACGCAAGCTTGGTGAGAAGAGCCAAATTTAATTTTTCCAAATATCTCAAAGCTAAGCCTCCAAATTCTTTAGGCCTGCAAATACTTATCCGTGCAATTGGATTTGAACCTCTATTGTTGTTGTAACCCAGGAAAAACTTCCTCTCTAGTGTAGTTAATTGCTTGAAGAAGATTAATTGGCAATTTGAAAGTCCCCATTTGATAAACTGAACCGAGTTGAGAACATGATTTATCATAGTACCCCTTCCTTCCTGAAAGTGAAGAGCTAGACCAAGAAGAAAATCATGTCAAAGCTCTACTTTATAGATTTAAAAGATTCTTGTTTTGAATGACCAAGAATTAGAGGAGAGACCAAGTATCTTTCTTTAGAATTCATATTTTTAACACCAAGCAATTGTGTTAAAGCTGCAACAACTTCTGGTTTGGTTTTTTTTTTGCTGAAATGTACTGCTGATTTCTCAAAATTTATTCTCTGACCATATTGAGAACTAAAAATATGGAGTAAACTCAATAGATTATTAGCTGAAGTAAGATTGCTTAAGTAAAGATCAAGCAATCATCTGCAAAAAAGAAAATGATTAATGGCTGGTGAAATGGCAGCCACTTTAATACCAATAATGGACTTATCTTGCTGAGCTTGAGTGAGTTGTCTAGATAAATATTCCATAGATAAGATAAAGAGATAAGGTGAGAGAGGATCACCTTGTCTAATACTTATACTTGGATGGAATTCTTCACAAGGAGATCCATTTAGCAGGACTGATAAGGAGGTAAAACTGATACATTGAAAAATGAGATCACAAAAATTGTCAGAGAAACCAAAAGACTAAAGTACTTTGATCAAGAAGGGCCATTCCAGCCTATCAAAGGATTTTTACATGTCAAGCTTCAAAGCCATCCAACATGTGTCACCTCTCTTTTTCTTCATTGAATAAATGATTTCTTGAGATATAACTGTGTTATCACTGATCAATCTTCCAGAGAAATAGGCAGCTTGAAATGGTGAAATTATTTTCTCCGTGAGAGGTCTCATCCTGTTAACAATAAATTTAGATATAACCTTGTAAGAAGTATTACATAACCCAATAGGTCTGTAATCACTAGCACAAATTGCTTTCTTCTTCTTTGGAAATGTAGGTCTTGTTAATTTGTTTAAGGATGTGTTTGCTCTCAAAAAAACCTTTTCACCATTAAACAAACATCTTCACCAACTAAATCCCACTGACTTTTATAAAAACCTGTTTGAAACCCTTCTGGACCAGGTGCACTCCAGTTTTCCATGCTCTTTAAAGTGTTATGTATCTCTTCATTTGAGGGAATCCTTGTAATTGAAGGAAGAACCTTATAAAGATTGTCATCAAGAGAAGGAATAACAGAAGTACTTATATCCTTAAAATGCATAGAAAGATGACAAGAGATTTCATCTCTTGTTTGTAACCACTTGTTGTCATGATCCTGGATAGAATCAATGTTGTTCCTTGACTTCCTTTTGTTGATTTTTGTGTGAAAATACTTACTGTTATTGTCCATATCCTTAATAAAGTGATCTCTTGACTTTTGTTGATAGAATTCTCCTTTGATCTTGTGCCACTTGCTTAACTCATTATTAAGCTTGATAATCTCTTCTTTATTGACTGGATTTGGTGGTTGTTCTTGAAGAATGCTAATCTCTCTCTGCATATTGTCTACAGTCTGATTAATGTTACCAAAATGCTCTTTGTTCCATTGAGAGAGTTTCCTCCTAGTGATGTGTTGTTTACTTACCAGTTGGTATGCAGGTGATCTACTAACATCGAGTTCCAAGCATCAACAATAACGAGTTTTACAAGAAGCATCATTTAACCAAGTTAAAAAGAATTTAAAAGGCTTCCAACAACTAGATATTGTGACGTCTGTGACTAACATGATAGGGCTGTGATCACTGCCTATTTGACTTAGATGATAAAGTTTACTATTAGGAAAATTAAGACTCCAATCCACATTACCTAAAGCCATGTCAATTCTGGATTGCTTAGTACCAGTACCCATGTTACTATTGCGTAGAACTTTAACCTTCAAGTATGCAAAAGGGTACGCATACTTGAAATACACGAACTAAGATTGAGTTTCACCGGTATGCAAACGGGTACGCGGACTTTCAATCCCAAAGATAAATTCTCGGACATGAACTGTACACCCAAAAGATGCAAACGTGTATGCATACTTATGTTCCCATTTCTCAAACCAACAGTATGCAAACGGGTGTGCATATTATGGTTCCCGGACATATGGATTACATATGTGCAAGAGTGCACAACATGACATATCCAATAATGGTTAAGTGTTCTAAAATCTTATTTCAATCATTGAAACTTTCTTAGAGGATAACAGTAGTCGTTTTCACATACTATTAGCATCAAAGCAATTTTCAAGTTATTAAAATAATCATAACGAAACCACTACACCATTTTAAGGGATTTGCAACCCAGATTCGCAGCGGCACTAGGTCCGTTGCAAAATTGCTGTTGCTAATCCCCGTTGCTATTTTTTCATAGACGGCTAGGATCATTGCGAATTTTGTAACCTCGTGCAAGGAAGGTTGCAAACTTAGGTCAATTGCAACCGTGCTTTTTCAAGCATGTGAAGCGCACCACAAGAAGTGTGCGGTCGGAACACTAGAGAATCAACTTCATCATCGATAAACACGCCCCGGTCAAACTTGGGTCAAGTCTTCTTCTCTTATTTTTTTCCACCCTTTCCTTGATTTCATCACAACCACATATCTACCTTATATCCCTTTGCCTTTATGATTCACTTGAGTTTTCTTTCTCATTTTTTCTCCGACTCATCTCTCTTTCATCTTCTCTCAACGAAGAACCATAGAGTTCATCATAATCAATATTCAATAATAAAATAATGCTCTCATTTCTTCATCTCTCTTTCATCTCGCCCATAAGAAGGAGAAACCAGACCAAGATACTTAACTCCCTAATAAGACGATCCCACTTCGTGTTTTTTCTTTCACCTCCACCTTCTCACTTTCTTTTAGGTCGGTTCCATTACCACCATTTTCTTATCTTTCTCCCCCTTCTCACTTTTTTCTCCATATGCGATTTTATTTCGAGAATCGCCCAAGCAGAATCATCGAAAGCATCATTTCCTCTTTGGAGAATCAACTTCATCATCATTGCAGCAACTACCAAATCCACCATTCACCATCAACAACATCATCTTCTCATGATTTCTTCCTCTCTCTCTATACCGAAGACTCAGAATCTTCCAACAAAGGAGGTAATAATCAGATATTGTTTTTGATTTTTTTTCTCCAGGTTTATCTGATTCGTGTGTTGTTTTTTGATTGATGGGTGTTACTCGTTTTTGTATGATTTATTTGATTCATGATCATCAAGTTCTTTTATGAATACGGATCTAGGGTTTTGATAGATTAAAAAAAAATTTGTTTCACTAATTTCTAGGGTTTATGAGTTCTGAAATTAAAGTTTCGATTGGGTTTAATTTCTAATGTTGTTGAAAACAGGGAAACTAGGGTTATGCTAATTTTGTTTTTGTAATAGAATTGATTGATTAAATTTCAGTTCAGATGATAACGATTCAATTTTGTTGTAGTATGGAGTTGGATTTTCTCACTTATTTGAAAATCTAGCTTGACTGAAGTTGTTCCATTATGCTCTAAGTCGTATTCATAATGCAGCAAGAAATCTTCTTACTCTTTATGAGAAGGACCCACGTCGTATCTTTGAGGGAGAAGCTCTTCTTAGAAGGATGAACAGGTATGGGCTTTTGGAAGAGAGTCAGAACAAGCTTTATTATGTCTTGGCCTTGACTGTTGAGAACTTACTCGAGCATCGTCTTCAGACACTAGTTTTCAAGTCTGGAATGGCAAAATCCATTCATCACGCCCGTGTGCTAATCAGGCAGAGACACATCAGGTATACTTGTTAATCTTATTATCTGAAGTAGCAAGTACAATTAGTAATGATCTGTCTATGTTTGATTACAAGCTAATTTTAATTGAATTCAACCAATCTTTAGCTACTGATTGTGTGGCATATTGAACACCTTCAACTGTTCTTTTGTCATGCTTGATAAAACATATTAACAATGGTTTGGTTTGTAAAGCTAGAATGACTGTTAATTGTCTTTGATTCTTTGAGTGAGTTCGGATCTCATTGTTTTTGTATCTTGTAGTGTAAAAGATGCTTTTAGGTGAAATTAAACATTTTGTTTAGTAATTTATGCATTATATATATATTGGTGTGAATAAACTGATTGACTATACGTAACTGCATTGTCTGAATATACGATGATTTGCTTCCGACCTTGCTAATAAGTGTGCCTTTCGGCTGAATTCCATGTGCTTCTAATGATGTTACTTCCATTTTTGTCATCTACACATCTTGTTGTTGTAGGTTGGTTTGTGGTGCCATAAGTGGTAAAAGAGGAAGCTATTCCAATTCCATAAATAGGCAGCTTCTTGAAAAATATGTTTAAACAAAGGTGTGGGAATAAGATTGATTTTAAATGTTGATCTTTGCGGAACCATTTCCATTAATGATCTCTTATCCATTTTTCTCCTTATGCCAGGTTGGTGCATTTTAAGCTCTCAAAGAACTTGTAGTGGTCCTACTGATCGCCTTGCGGACATCAATTGGGACTCTTGTTTCCAAATTGCAAAAGCATTAAGGGTAAGTGAGACATTGATTGTAGACTTCCAATGGGATCGTACTGTATAGTCTCTATTATTTTCTGCTTTCCGTTTTTATGATCTTCTTTATCTTTCTCAGGACCAATCTTCTACCTCAAACTTGAAGATCGAGGCTCTCATCTTTACAGGATTTGATGTAGTCTACATATACTGTCTGAATTTTAACATAGATATTGTCTTTAGGGTATGTCATCTATGGTTGATAAGGGATGGATGAAATGTCCTTGTAAGTCTGCTCATTTTGGTTCTACTGCTTTATATTAATTTTTTAGAAGCATATTCTTGATTTGAGAAGCCCAGGAACTTATGTGCTCTTGTATGTGATTGTGGACAACAGGAAATTGATGTTGCCTTCAATTGCAACACTTCCCCTCTTGATGGCGTATCTTTGGACATACAACTATCATCATACCAAAGCCTCTCATTCCATATGTTGGACTTGACATTTTGGACCTTGGTAAGAAGCTTAGTTAATATAAGGCGACTTCTTTCTTATAAGTTATAATAACAATGATATGATAAATTCTGTAGTTTACCAATAATTAGCCTTTTTACAACACTGCTGCATTCGTTCTTCAAAAGCTATTGATAAACAATAAGTATCAAGCTAGTAATCTTATTGACCTTGTAATGAACCTCCAGGTTTACGTTTACATGTTAATAGCTAATATGGAGTGCAATAGTAATAGTGTATGCGTTAGTGTTTCAACGGTTGTCAACTTTTGAAGGAAAGGGTTGGCAGATTCCTGCCTGGCATGTCCTTGTCAAGTTTGTAAAAGTTTATATACTTCGACAATGAAAATCTTAAAGCTGAGGAAAGTTAATCTTTTTATAGACCTGTTGTTCTAAGTCCCACAGCAGTCACATGTTCATCATCATTGTACTAAAATTTTCGATCTCTCAGATCTGTCAAATACTTCCCTAAGATTTTGGCGCATTAGGGATGCTTACAAAATGATACTTTTTCTGGAAAAGTTATATATGTAGTGGCAAAAGTTGCTTCTGACAAGCATAATGTAGAAGGTAGCATGGGTGTCCTATCAGTATCTAGTTAAGTTAATACATCTAAAACATTGGTCTCAGATTGGAGTTTATTATTTTCACCAAGAATTTTTGGTAATAATATCCTTTTGTTTAATCACCACCTTTTTTTTCCCGTTTCCTTATTAGACAGTTGCCTCAAAACTCTATGCAATGTTGCTGGGACTCAGTATGGTTTTGTGTAATGACAGGTGGTATATATAAAATGTACATGTTCCTTTTGGCTGTATTTTGTACGAACTCCATCAATATTCACGCTGGTATTAATGGCCTTGAAGTTGAACAGACAACTGTAATTGCATCTGTTGTAAGAAACCTCTACTCACCACAGTCTGGCTTGATTTTTTATAACATTGGGTTGTTAACATGCGCACCATGTGATTACAGATTATGATACATAATGTAATGCAAATTGGAGCATCTTCGGATCCTGAGTATAAACAGGCTCATGCTTTCTCCATTTACCTTGCACAACCCTTACTCACCACCTCATTAGGCTTACTTTGTTTTAATTGGTAATTTTATCTAGCTCCCGTCTCCTTCCATGTTATGTTTCAGCGCTCTTGTGAAAATGTTATATATGACGTTGTTTTCTGTCATCTTTTTCATGAAAATTCTAGGTACAATTGTGTAGTGTCTTTATGGTTACAGTACTAAGTGTTTTCTTATTTCAGCTTGTCTTAGTTGTGGGGTTTAACCTGATTTACTAAATATTTATTCCCTTGCTTAATTGCTTGTCTCAGATTTGAGCAAGACTCTCGAGTTTACTTTGATGGACTATTTCGAAGAGGAAATTAAGAAGAGAAATTGGAATGAGGCTGAAAGCTATCTGCTGGGATTCATTCAACCTCACAGCAATGACCACTCAACTAGAATTTTCAACGACATTAGAATCCAAAAGCAGCTTGAGAATGCTCCGAGGCAAGTGCACTATCGCTTGGTCTTGAATTTTTAATCGAAGAGATTTTGATAAATTCCATTTTTCTCTTTGTGTATGATGTTGGGTCCCTGGGCAGATCTGGACATATGAGGATGCAGAGTGTGCACGAAAGAGACTAGTCATTAATCTAAAAGCAATTGCAAGTGAGAATCCCATTCTTAATTCAAATTAAACTCATCAAGGGCTTGAATCAAATATCATCGATGTGCTACATGCAAGGTAACATGAGAAATGTTGATTCTAGTATGCACCATTTCTTGACTTGATTGATATCCTGCACCTTCATGATATTTTCGTATCTTTTGAGTTATAAGTAATATGGGTTTTCGTATCATTTTTTTTTGAAGCATCTTTTGAATCATGTTTTAGCTGCTAAACTATTTTTGATATATGTTCAACAGTACAACTCATATAAAAACGTAGTAGCTAGAGCAATAACAGGTGATTGGATAACTAAACCTGTGGTTTTTATTAAACTGAATTTTGGTTTTTTATGGCTTTCTATTGTTTGGAAATTTGATTACTCATCAAGATTCATTGCCTTTGCATTACAGTGAAACCCTCTTGATCTTTTTCTTGCCTCAAGTTCTAAACTTCCTTGCATCTTGTCCTCAGGTTTGATCCTGAAACAGGTTTACAAACTGGCACTAGAGATGGAACGCTTGTTAATATCTTCCTAAGATTGTTTGGTCGGTGCACGGAGAAACAACTTTGCATTAGGCTTCTAGGATATCAGGTTTGTTTTGCACAACAAGTTTAACTTACTTTACCCGCCTAGTTGATGAAAAATATATCTTTTACAATATCATTTGCATTAGTACCTTACTCCGGTAAGTCTTTGTTGTGATCTTCGTTACAATAACATTTGCATTTTATTCATTAAGCCATTGGGTCTAGTGGGTCTTCATAACAACTGTCTTAATTATATGGTCTTTTTGTTCTATTTGTGCAGTTCACACTTTTGTCAGACCTGGAACCATCTCTCAAAGCTCTTAAAGATAAGCTCTTGACTAAGAATGTGCATTGATTGTTAATTGGTAAAGATAGTTCCATGGATTTAATGAATCTTTCTTATGTTTTCATTTGCAGCTAAGTGTTACCATTAGCATCCCTAGGGCAAGATGAATTTATTTTCCAACCACATGCTTATCTGGGAAGGTATATTGCTGCTAGTTTTGGAGTTTTATTTGTTAAAGAATGAAGTTTGGTATTTCGTACTTATATAAAGAATGAAGTTAGTTTTGGAGTTTTATTTGAATTTGATTTCAATTCTTGGCATGCATATTAAGCCCGAGATGTGCATATATGAAGTCATGTCAATCGAAATTGAAATGCGCCTTGCTAAAGTCAAGCAATCAACCGACATCTCTTGAATATACTGGGGAAAATTCGGTTCAACGTAAATTGAACTCGCCACCGTGTAGGACATTAAGCTTGTTATATGGACTTGCACCATATGTCTATTGATAGCAAGAGTAATAGAACCATATAAGTAGTGATAAGGATGTTTGTGGATTTTAGGAAAACTAGGCTTACATGTTTCATTGAGTGTAGTTTGATACTTTCAATCTCTTGCATAAGCTACTTTTTAGTGTGAAGTATGTGGGTTCTTTTGATTTGATTATATAGCCTATTAGTCTTCGACTCAATCTTTATAAGCATACTGGATATCGATTAGAAGAATTTGTGATGCTTTGTTCGCAGGTTAATTTAATGATGCTCATGAGATCAGAAAGGTTGGAGAACAAAGAAGCAAAGCATCAGCCATTAGGTCCCTTAGCAGCTGCAATATTTGTAAGTTATAATGTAGTATCTCCTTATAGAGATTTAAGTTAGAAGAACTTAGGAATTTCATAACTTTCAACAAACTGAACTTAGGAACTAAGTATATTTCTGTGTATGTCCATTAAATGAATGACATAGTTTGTATCAAATACTCATAGTTGTTGTTAACTTCAATTGAAGAATTCTTTTTTCATAATGGTGAATGTGGAAATAAAAGTGAATGAATGTGTCATGGTTTGTATATTTGTGGAATGCTGAATATGGGGAACTGGGTAACTGTAGGGGGGTAAATGTGGGGGGAATGGATTTTGACCAGGTCAATGAAGACTTGACCTTTTTTTTTGCTGTTGCTGAAAATTAGCAACGTCTATGTTCTGTTGCTAAATTAGAACCAGAACCAATAAATTAGAAACCGATAAAATTTAGTTACGGGGAGGGGTATTCTGTAATTAGCAACAGCGTCACAACGACATACTTTGGTTGCGAATAAACAGCGTCGCAACGGCACAGTAGGTTGCGAATCCCCGTTGCTGACCAAGATTCGCAACGGAGCTTATGCCGTTGCGAAAAAATGCAACACCGTGTTTTGAAATTCACACAAATCAACGGACCAAATGATTGTATCACACAAATCTTGTAAGATGTTACTCGGAAATTTCCACATGATATAAGATGAACTTGGTCGAAGTGAAAGCTTGCCAACACATATTTCGAGAAATATGTAAGCGAGATAAACTCAGCTCGAAATCTCAAATGTGTATATAGAAAACTATATCATAATACGACTTATGTCTCAATATAGGAGATAGATTAGAAATAGACTTTCCAAGTGATAGATGAGTTTCAGTCTCCACGTACCTTTTGTCGATGAAGTTCCACAAGCTCCCCTTAGTAGTTCTTCATCTTCAAATGATGAACGCCGTGAAGTCTAAGCTTAACTACACAATTTATGTCCTAGTCCGAGATATTTATAAATAGGCTAGAAATCAAGACTTATAGTTTTGATCACTAACATTGACAAACATGCTTGAGATAGCAACGCATGAAAGTTCGAACGAGCAATGCTCTAACAAGTACTCCTCAAACTCATGAGGTATATTTTGGGTCGAGAATAAATTAGTAAATTCCATTTTATAATTGTGAAGAGGATTTGAATCATGAAGTACTTTTTAAGTCAAAACAGATTACTGTTTACGATGCAAAATTTAACTCATAATGCAAATATTGTGGCAAGGAAAATTTTGATTCCCGATTTACCATCAGGGTCAGTGGTTATGTATTGGGTAACTGAAAATTGAAAAGTTTCGGGTTACAGATTTCGGCTGGATTTTAAAAGTACTACGTGAGTACTTTTTATTTTATTTTCCTAGACTTCATTGTTACATTTTGGATTATATATCCTTTCCATTTTTCCCCTTTTGATGCTCGTTATTAAATATTTTCTTAGCAATTTCATAATTTGAATCAAAATCTACTCAATTCTGCGATGCATTAGGTTTTCCTTCTCTTGTAGTTTAATCGTTAAATAACTTTTTTAATATCAAATATTTTTTATATTAAATTTTGAAAACGCGGGTGTACCAAAATACACCACCAACTTTTTCTTAGGCAACCTGTATGGACTAAACACGAATACAATTTCGAGAGTTCAACTTAAAGAATCTCAATCAGGAATTATATGAAGAGCTTATATCTCTTTCTCTCACAATCGAATGTAAACAGAGACAAGTCCGTGAACTGATTATTCCGAGAGAATACTTGGACGATTCTAAAGATCAATATCCAAGATCAATCAAGTCGTATCCAACAAACAAGGATTGATATATATACTTTAATTGATTTACGTAAAACCTGTGATATTTCAATTATAAGGATAAACAATATAATGCGGAAAAAGAAATAACATAGACACCAGAAATTTTGTTAACGAGGAAACCGCACATGGATAAAAACCCCGGGATCTAGTCCATATTTGAACACCAAACTATGTTAAGTCTCTATGGACTTTAGCTTACTATCAGAACTTCAGACTGGAATGTGGTACACATCGAATTAAACTGTCACATCGATTCTGTTACAGTCGCGCTCCTAACGCCTCTTGAATCCCAGCAGGGCTCTGCGCAATTGATTCCCTTAGCTGGCGTCCTTTACAACCTAAGAGTTGCTTCAACTCAATTGAAGACTTTAAACCAATATGCCTCTCATAGATAAGCCTATATGTGATTTCCGTTCTAATCATAGATCAATGTAAGGTAGGAAATCGATTGCAATAGACAAAGTCTAGAAAACCACAAAATCCGGTCTTATGACTCCCGAAGAGTAGCTTAGTTATTATTCACGTCACAAGTATAAACTAGTGGAATCAATAAGTCTAAGACGAAAAAACTTTGTGATTTCTATCTATCATGTTTGTTGGAGCAAGCTCAACAATCAAAACAATATCAAGATACGCGAACTATCAAGATAAAGATAGTTGGACCCGGCTTCATAAACCCCAAGGTGAAGCCTTTTTAGTCGCTAAAACCTAAAAGGGATTGAAGGAGAGGACGACTCTAGTTTACAACTACGACACACAAAAATATTTTCAGGGATTCAAAAATCCCAGTTGTTTGAGGTTCTCCTTATATAGATTTTTCAAAGTCAAGGTTGCTTTGGATTTGAGCTAAGGTAGCTTTGGAATCAAGCACTCAATAATCACTATTAGATGAAAAAATGGACTTTGAGATTAACGTAACAAAATATACACTCTGTTTAGGATGGACCATAATCGAACCATATACAATGATTTTTTCGCGAAAGGTTAGCCAAAACTTGCCAATCGAACTATATGCTTAACCATTTTCATATAACACTTTAAGACTTTATTATAAAACTTTAAGACTTTAATTTTGAGTCACACTTGTGATCCATCATGTCTAGATAATATTTTTAGGGAGTTGTGCAAATGTTGATTATCTCATAGAAATAATTCTGATGCATCTGAAAACATTTGACAGGGTAAGTACGTGTACCTGGTACGTGTATCATACATGTTCGTGAATACTTTTGTCATAGTACGTGTACCGGATATGTGTACCCCTTAAGAAAAAAATGGGTTCAGTTTCTCACAAATATTTTATGTTTGCATACTGGTTATGCGTAGCTTTTAGGTTTTAAAACCAACAAATCTTTTCGGGCTTGCATACTAGTATGCGTACATTTCCTGGTTCCCAAGTCAACAGACTTTTAGTGGTAAGGATACCGGTAATGCGTACCAAAAAGTCATTGCCGAACTATAACTACGCCGGTACCAAAATTAAGACTTTAATTTTGAGTCACACTTGTGATCCATCATGTCTAGATAGTATTTTTAGGGAGTTGTGCAAATGTTGATTATCTCATAGAAATAATTCTGATGCATCTGAAAAACATTTGACAAGGTAAGTACGTGTACCTGTTACGTGTATTATACCTGTTCGTGAATACTTTTGTCATAGTACATGTACCGGGTATGTGTACCCTTAAGACAAAAACGGGTTTAGTTTCTCACAGATATTTTATGTTTGCATACTGGTTATGCGTAGCTTTTCGGTTTTAAAACCAACAAATCTTTCCGGGCTTGCATACTAGGTATGCGTAACTTTCCTGGTTCACGAGTCAACAGACTTTTAGTGGTAAGGATGCCGGTAATGCGTACCAAAAAATCATTGCCGAACTATAGCTACGTCGGTACCAAAATTAAGACTTTAATTTTGAGTCACACTTGTGATCCATCATGTCTAGATAGTATTTTTAGGGAGTTGTGAAAATGTTGATTATCTCATAGAAATAATTCTGATGCATCTGAAAACATTTGACAGGGTAAGTACGTGTACCTGGTACGTGTATTATACCTGTTCGTGAATACTTTTGTCATAGTACGTGTACCGGGTATGTGTACATTTAAGACAAAAACGGGTTCAGTTTCTCACAGATATTTTATGTTTGCATACTAGTTATCTGTAGCTTTTCGGTTTTAAAACCAACAAATCTTTTCGGGCTTGCATACTAGGTAAGCGTACCTTTCCTGGTTCACGCGTCAACGGACTTTTAGTGGTAAGGATACCGGTAATGTGTACCAAAAAATCATTGCCGAACTATAGCTACGCCGGTATGTGTACTGGGTACATGTACTGTAAATCCGGACTTATAACAATTCTTCCAGTATGTGAACTGATATGCATACTGCTTTATATCCAGGTTAATAGTAGTTATATATCTCTCTAATAATCAATTTGAAACATTCCTGATGAGTCAGGTGATTTCAGTCAAATCAAAATGTAGTCAATATCGGTTGTCCATCCCGATATTATAACTTTTTATCTATTATCGGAATATACCTATACAATATCGAAAATATCGACAATTCAGAAACGGAAGGATACAAACATTCGTATCGGTTGGTATAAATCGATATATTGGTTTTACATGTAAACTAATAATATAGGTTAAGGGTGTCTAAATCTTATCAGTGTCGGTTTCAAAAGGGACTATTAAATTTAGTAAATGACATCCTTATTATTTCGTTGTATGAAAATGACATCATTGTATTTATGTTCTTAAATAATTTAACGTGGTTCTGAGAACTAGTATGCCGAGAAATGTATGGTTGCTTTGCAAGTAATGAAGTCATCAATTGTATGAAAATTAAAGCATGGATATGTTGTAATTTTGTTTATCATCTTTCTCATTACAAACTCATGTTCACATATTATCTCTTTTTGAATTGAAGCCATCATAAATATTTAGTATTATAGTCTTAATGGTGTATCTCCGATAAAAACCGATATTATCGTATGTAATTTGTATAGGTGTATCAAACCAAACCAATATGATATTGATACACGATATTAATTAGCTTAGTCTGATCCAAACGATTCATATCTATGCGACTCAGATGAGTCATGGCTGAAAAAACATGTTGTGAATCTTATACCGATTTGTGGACATGAGCCTATTAGGATTCACATAAAAACTTGGGTCACAAAGGTGCTAACTTCCATTTAAACGAAGAAATCAAATAATGTCAACAAATTTTGAGTCATGAGGCATATCTTTGGTAATGCCGATAAATTTTGGCTTATGACCTTCTTTTAGTCACATTTTGCACCATCAAGCAGATTTTAAGTTAGTATGTACATTTAGGATTAGAGGATACATAGTATTTTTATGCATCAAATTTTTCACCCGAAGATAAAGTCTACGTTGATTTGGGATTAAAAAAATTCTAGGTACTCCTCAAACACATGAGGTACATTTTGGGTCAAGAATAAATTAGCAAATTTCATTTTATAACTTTGAGGGGGATTTGAGTCATGAAGTACTTTTAATTCAAAAACAAATTATTACTTACGATGCAAAATTTTAACTAATAATACAAATATTATGTCAAGGAAAAATTTGATTTCGGATATAACATCGTGGTCGAGTGGTTATGTATTGGGTAATCGAAAATTGAAAAGTTTCGAGTTCTGATTTTGATTGGCTTTTAAAAATACTATAGTAGTACTTTTTATTTTAATCCTAGACTTCATTGTTACATTTTGGATTATATATCCTATCCATTTATTCCCCTTTTGATGCTCTTTACCAAATATTTTCTTAGAAATTTCATAATTTGAATCAAAATCTACTCAAATCTACAATGCATTAGGTTTTCCTTCTCTTGTGGTTTAATCGTTAAATAACTTATTCACTATCAAATATTTTTTATATTAAATTGTGAAAACGCGGGTGTACCAAAATACACCACCAACTTTTTCTTAGGAAGCCTGTATGGACTAAACTCGAAGACAATTACGAGAGTTCAACTTAACTAATCTCAACCAGGAATTCTATAAATGGCTTATATCTCTTTCTCTCACAATCAGAATGTAAACAGAGACAAGTCCGTGAACCCGATTATTAGAGAGAATACTTGGACGATTTTAAAGTTCAATATCCAAGATCAGTTAAGTCGTATCCAACAAACAAGGATGGATATATCTACTTTGATTGATTTACTTACAACATGTTATATTTCAATTATAAGGTTAAACAATATAATGTGGAAAAAGAAATAACATAGACACCGTAAATTTTGTTTACGAGGAAACCTTAAATACACAAACCCGGGATCTAGTCCAGATTTGAATACCGAACTGTATTAAGTCTCTACAAACATTAGCCTAGTATCAGAACTTCAGACTGGAATGTTGTGGAGACCGAATTAAACTGTCATAACAATTCTATTACAGTTACGCTCCTAACGCCTCTTGAATCCCAGCAGGACTTCGCGCAATTGATTCCCTTAGTTGATGTCCTTTACAACCTAAGAGTTGCTTCAACTCAATGGAAGACTTTAAACCAATTTGCCTCCCATAGATAAGCTTATATGCGATTTTCCCTCTGATCAAAGATCAATGTGAGGTAGGAAATTGATTGCAATAGACAAAGTCTAGCAAACCTCAAAATCCGGTCTTATGACTCCCGAATACCAACTTAGACTATTATTCACCTCACGAGTATAAACTTGTGGAATCAATAAGTCTGAGACAAAAAAAAAACTTTATGATTTTTATCTATCTTGTTTGTTGGAGCAAGCTCAACAATCAAAACAATATCAGGATACACAAACTATCAAGATAAAGATAGTTGGACCTGACTTCACAAATCCCAAGGTGAAGCCTTTTTAGTCGCTAAACCCTAAAAAGGTTTGAAGGAGGGGACGACTCTAGTTTGCAACTAGGACTCACAAAAATATTGTCAGGGATTCAAAAATCCCAGTTGTTTGAGGTTCTCCTTATATAGATTTTCAAAGTAGGTTGCTTTGGATTTAAGCTAAGGTAGCTTTGGAATCAAGCAATCAATGATCATTATTAGATGAAAAACTTTACTTTGAGATTAACATAACATAATATACATTCTGGTTAGGATGGACCATAATCGAACCATGTACAATGATTTTTTCACGAAAGGTTAGCCAAAACTATCCAATCGAACTATATGCTTAACCATTTTCATATACCACTTTAAGACTTTATTATATAACACTTTAAGACTTTAATCTCGAGTCACACTTGTGATCAATCATGTCTAAATAGTATTTTTAGAGAGTTGTGGAAATTTCGATTATCTCATAGAAATAATTAAGATGCATTTGCAAACATTTGACAGGTAAGTACATATACCCGGTACGTGTACTATACCTTTCGGGTATGTATCCTTAAGACAAAAACGGGTTTAGGAACTCACGAGATATTTTATGTTTGCATATTTGTTATGCGTACATTTTCGGTTTTTAAACCAACAAATCTTTTGTGGTTTGCATACTAGGTATGCGTACATTTCTGATACTAAGATAAAGTCTCCGTTGATTTGGGATTCATTTTTAAAATTTTCTAGGTACTCCTAAAACACATGAGTCATATTTTGGGTCGAAAATAAATTAGTAAATTCCATTTTATAATTGTGAGGAGGGTTTGAGTCATGAAGTACTTTTTAAGTCAAAAAAATATTATTGTTTACGATGCAAAATTTTAACTCATAAATGTAAATATTGTGGCAAGGAAAAATTTGATTTCCGATATAACATTAGGGTCAGTGGTTATGTATTGGATAACTGAAAAATTGAAAAGTTTCGGTTTATAGATTTCGGTTGGCTTGCAATTGTTAAAACCGATTTTCAACCTTTCTCTGGTAAGTTTGAGGTTGTTGTTATTCTTTTGTTTTGGCATAAGGATGACAACATGATGATATTTAGATATCAATTCTCCATGGACAAAGATGCAAACATATTGGAGAAGTTGATGCGAAATTTGAGGTAAAAATTTTGTTAGTTAATTGTTTTCCTGTTTAAGAAAAGCCTGAGTTTATATTATATATATTTATTGCTTTTGCTTAACAAAATTTCGGTTCAATTGATGTTTATTCCATGATATGTGTGTGATTCAATTGGTCCCGAAATTTTGTTATCTTGCTTTATTGTGTGGTATCAATTGTTTAGGCTTACAAAATTTTGGTGCAATTGCGGTGCTTTTAATGTCTATGTTGTTTCAATTGCTTCCGGTTGAGGTGAATAATTATGCAAGTTGATTTATGTTGGTTTGTATGAATTATTTATGTCTTAACAAAATAAAAGGTGTACGGGATGAGTTGTTTAGTCCAATTCGATTCCGGATAAGAGAAAATAAGTTAATTTTGATCTTAGTTAGACTTATCGAAGTGAGGTTTCTGTTATTCAAGTCTAATCGAATGCCTTAACAAGAAATGCTAGTTAACTAACCTAGTACTTGTCTTGTTTAAAATTGAAAGGTCTAAGTTTATGGATAATTATAACCTGATGAGAAAAATAGAGTTATCTTTATTTTGGTCTTATCGAATCAAGCTGTTGTTTTTGAACAATTGGTTAGCAAAGGGACTAAAGTGATTAGTTGATTTTTTTGTTTTGCTAAACTAAATTGGAAAAATTGTTTCGGAAAATTGTTTCCTTGTTAACATATCAAAATAAAACTACTTGTAGTTTCGGTTTTGATAGTGGTTATCAGAACATGATGTGTGGAACCCTCGTGCCTAACTCTACAGGTTGCAAGTCTATTTTGAGATTTGTAAGATTCTTTTCGTGGTGTCCTTTATTTTTTTTCGTTTCTTTGTCATTTTTTGACAAAAAGGGGGAGAAATATATGGAGTAAACAAGTGATACTGGCATTGATTTTATATTGACTGGTATCGCTAAGGAAAAGAACATTGGTGCTTGAACGTTTTATCAAACGAAAGAGTGAAAGCACAAACTAAGGGGGAGTAACATGTCATATAAATTGGTATAACAATGACGTGCGGATTGAATATATACCTATCTTCCTCAGGGGGAGTATTATCTTTATTATTATAATGTCAACAACGACATTTTTAAGGATTGAATGTAAGCAGTTTACTGTGCTGTTGAATTCGGGAATCAAGCGGATGTGTAATGAATTCTTGTAATTTGGTTATCCATATGATGTAAGAGTTTTGTCACTAAAATTGAAAAAGGGGGGTATTGTTAGAGCATGGATCGGTTGAACCACCAAGCGTTGGTATGTCAAGTTTGGTTGTCATATTTTAGTGAATCAAAACTCATGTTAAGAGTCGCTTGATTACGTACTAGAGTCAACTTCGTATAGGTTAGCTTGAAAGTATTAGGATATGAGACATTACAAGTATTGCGAGTCTTGAACATGTGAAGAAGTAAGGAGCTACAACGACAACAATCATCCTTCCACTTGAGGTTAGTGATATTTGACTTGAACAGTTTCATTCCGTAACGTATCTTTCAAGTCGTGCATATTGAAAACAAAACTGCGAAGCATATTTGAACTCTAGATAGACATAGTATTAAGGAATACAATACGAGGTTTATTGTTTAACCATTAAACTTTGTAGATAAGACATCGCCATAATCATTTGAATGCTATTGTGATTATGTATGGGTATGAGGTGAGGATTTCATCCTTGGGAAAAATGGTTTACATGTGTTCTAAGGAAGTAAGTTCATAAACTTGTTTGTGAACCGAAAAGGAAATTGCCAGGTGTTATTGGTTTTTTTATTCATTGCATATCTTATGAAAAACCAATATGTGTGATTGAGTATAACTGCTCACAACTTGTTTGTGTTCTTGGTAGAACTATTCACAAAGGCCTGAATTATGTATTGGTATGACTTTTATTAGTGAAACCGATCTTAAGTAATCACATGAGGTGGTATGATCGGGTTTGTGATTTTATGTCTGACCAAATATGGGAAAGGGGAACCGATCCTAGTAAGAAGTGCAGTACATCACAAAGGGGAACCGATCCTTGTATGAGGTGCAACAAAGTTTATAGCAGAAAGGGGAACCGGTCCTATGGACATGTGCAACACATATAAGTTAGATACCATATATATGTGGGGAACCGATCCTTGTATGAGGTGCAACAAAGTTTATAGCAGAAAGGGGAACCGGTCCTATTGATCGCTGTCGTAAGCGACACAAATATAATTACACTTTCTTACTACTCAAAATATAAATATAGCAAGGGCAAGAAAGGATCGATCCCACAGAGAGGTCTAGGTTGTCAAATTGTTATGGTTTCCTATATAAAATACCGAGGTTTTGTGATTTTTATGAAAGTAAAAAAAAACTAAAAGCAAATAAATAAAAGTAAACAAATAGATTCAAGGATAAGAAATATTGGTTAAGGATTTCGTTTTCATTCACTAACATGCTTTTCACAATAAATAGAATTGATTTTTAATCTCAACTTTTATCAAAGACCCTAGAATACCTTGATCGCAAGAATATCCCGCAAATCTCCTCATGTCATCAACAACCACATTAAAAGATGCGAATATGAATTCTACCTAAAGGAACAACCTAACGTGTAAAAGCACTAATCAAGTTTAATTCCCTAGATGCGTTAAGTTCTATGAAATCAGGCCAATCAAAGCAATTGAACGTGGAAAGCGCACTAATTCAATTTAACAAAGGTTACGATTCACATATGATCATAAGAATATATCACTACAAACCATAATCATATTATGCTACTTGTATTCAAGGAATATCACTTTTGCGTATAATAAACCCTAAACTAGCAATAGATGTGATTAGAAGTTCTACCAATTTGCAACTTGACAAAACAATCAATCAATCATAAAACAATATTTTCAGAGAATTGCAAACGATAGATATGAGACAAAACTAATATATTGAATCAAAGAATCATGCTTTGTGAAATCCAACTATTCCATAACCAATAATAAACTTAGGTACTCATATTCAAGGAGTTCATAACAAGAAGAAAGAGAAAAGACTTCATGGTTCTAAACCCTAGAATACAAGGTAGAGAAAATAATAATAAAACGTGGTATCCTCCTCCAAAAGATAGAAGTCCTCTCTTTTATATATTCCTCAATTTCCATAAAGGATACTCCTTCCAAAATTAGGTTTTGTCTTCAAGTCCACCCGCGCTCCGAGAACCGACTTCCTCCTTTCTTATTCAACCTGTCGCCAGGGGAAACTCGATGAGCTTCATTCTTCACCCGTGAATTGACCTTTTAGCGCTTTTTGCTCCAACTGAATGATTTCTCCTTCTTTTGCTCCCAAGGACTCCGTTGCACCTAATAACTCAAAACTAGACATAAGAGACATAATTCACACGAAAAATAGCAAAGAAAGCATAAACTCTAGATAGTAAATACGGTGTATTCTACACCTATCAAATTCCCCCACACTTAGACTTTGCTAGTCCTCGAGCAAATCAAACAAAACAATATACAACAACTCCGTGACGTCGAGGCTACGGTTAATTTTAGCATAAATAACAAGCCTTTAAACCCCTAGGTGTCCCTAGTGGACGAGTTATAGTCTCGTGAAGGTTTACTAGAGATATACCTACAAAACCTATATTTCAAACTCTGTCTATTTGTGACAAATCAATGAACGAATACAAATTGACTACAGGAGGAGGTACCTTGCAAATTCAATTCAATTATTAGTAAATAAACTCTAAATAGATAGTCGAACAAGACACAATACTCGGAAACTAACAAACCACAATCACAATGAAAAGATTAAGAAGATGGATATAGATGTAGATGTTGGCGAATATTCAAAAGTGTTCGATGTTTCCCATATCTGTCTGAAGGTCACTGCTAAGATGAACCTAATCCTATTGGATTGAGCTACTTAGTGTTGAATGCTACATCAAATCAATTGGCATATACAAGGGAACCAAAAGTGACTTTATTCAACACAATAATATATATATTTTTTTTTTTAATTTTTTTGATTGGATCAAACTGGATCCAATTTCTCTTTTTTTTGTTTAGACGGCATGATTAGATCTTTTGGATCCAAGCGCATGCTTCTTGTCAGCAAGTACATAATAGTTGCCTTGGATCCTGCATTCCACGCTTGTTTAGGCGACGGAGACAGGGACTACGTTTCACACATACTGCTATTCCCAAGTGTCTTTTTATTCCGTTTTGGTCTAATTAATCGGTCCTTTTTTTTTTCTTTTCATATATTTTTTCATTTTTTTTTTTTTTTTTTTTTTTTTTTTTTTTTTTTTAGTAACTCAATCACTCTATTTCATCCTAGCAGTAATAACACGTCGATGTTTAGTGACCCACCAAAGCACTTAGAGAACAATAGATAAATATGGAAAAATAAAAATAGAATGTGATATGGTGATATTCCGAGATATGGTAACAACTATCATGTCAATTTGTGATTTCTGAGCTATATTCTTCCCTTTTAGTTAATTGGTTCATCAACTCCTGCATTCAAAATGGTTCCATCCACTAATGGTGTCATAAACAAACTATACAAACATATAAATGCTCCCCCACACTTAAACTTCACATTGTCCTCAATGTGTAAAACCGAAAGTTCTGAATTCTGACGTAACAGCAGATAAAACGCAAAAACTGTGCAAATTGGTAAGGAATTTGGAAAAACTCCATTTCACAAAAGTTGTTCACCTACGTGTTTTCTACACAGTGTCAAAATTTCACAGTGTTTTGATCAACGGTCTGACAGTTATGGTCTCTGGACTGAACTACGCGCAGTCTGAAATTTTCTGACGAAAAGGTATTCGTCATAATTCTCTTCTAAGATAGATTACGGACTCAATGAAATTAAACATAGGGATGCAAATATAATATAAAAACAGTAAAAAATAAATAAACGAAACAAAAATAAAAAGCAAGAGATAAGAGATACAAAACCGGTGGGTTGCCTCCCACTAAGCGCTTGTTTTAAAGTCGACGGCCCGACCTAGCTTCTTGTAAGATTCATTCCCCATACACCAATAATCTGAAAAGTTGGGGATCCGTCCATAGAACCTGTTTTGGAAACACTAGCTTCACACAAATATTAGTAATATAAAGCAAAAGTGAAGCTATGAACCGATAAAAGCTTCCCCCACACTTATTCTTGTCCACACTTGGAAGTGTATAAAGAATATAGACATCGGGTACTTCCACGGTTTCTTGTTCCATAACCTGCATAGTATGAGAATCAAGTTTCTCTAATGGCGGAAAACGAGAAATAAAGTCATTCAACAATATTCTCGAAGCACATACATTCAAACCAATAAGAGGTAAAGGAGAAGAAACAATAGGCAAAGGGTTAGATAAACCTTGCACAATCTCTTGTATCACGGAATCCTCTTAATCCTTGAAAAACTCAAGTGAATTATTCACCTCTTGGATATCATGGTCCTCTATCAAACCTTGCAACCATTCTTCGTCCGTTTCTGCCTTAACCAAAGTCTCGACATAAACATCATCATTACAATCATTCGCAAGCTCAATTGGGTCTTCCACAATATTGGTTATAACGGTCTCATTCTCAACATACTCCTCTTTGTTGTAAGGCACATACTCTTTTGCGGATCCAAATTTTATCATAAGAAACTTTTTTAGAACACTCAAAAATGCATCATCCTCAAGCTCCACCCTTTGAATAGGCTCTTGATCATTATTAAGATCAATGCTTGAGTAATCTACACAAGTGTCATCATATTCCTCTTCATCTTCATCTTGATCCCAAAAAGACTCCTCGGTGATGTCACCATGAGTTGTTTCAAGCAATGTATCATAATCACCGTCACTATCATAGTCAACATAAGATTGTTCCTCGCTGAATTTAGTGTTGCTAATCTCTAACTCATCCTTTTGAATAGGTGAATGATCATTATTACGATCAAGAGTTGAGTTAACGACACAATTATCCACGAAAGTGCCCAAGGATTGGCCTTTTTCAACATTAGCATCAACCAAATATTCATCACAAACCATATGCACATTAGAATTATCCATATCTTCCTTGTATTGATCAATGTCTCTTCGCAAGATAGTCATACCTTCACGAAGTTCTTGGAGTTGCTCGTTTGTAGTCTCTTTAGCTTTTTGAAATTCCTCTTGTAAAAAGGTAGAAACTTTATCTATAAAATTAGAGACTTTTTGTTCACAAGCATAAGAATCCTCCCATCCTTGTGGTTGTTCACACGCATACCCGGCATAAGGTTGTTGAGGAAAACCACAAGGTTCCATGGAATATTGGTCGTAACCAATGAATTGGTTTTGATTATACCCATGGAATTGGTAGTTATCATATTGTTGAGGTTGTTGAAAACCGTATCCATCGTTCCAATATGCTCCTTCCATAGAAATAAGCACCTGAAATAAGATTCTCAAAACAAGGTTAAAACCCAGAAAATAAAAAAAAATAAAACAAAAAATAAAAATAAATAAAATAAAACAAAAACTAAATACAAAAATAAGAAACCAAAAACAATTAACAACCGCTGCCTCCCTAAGAACGGCGCCAAAAATTTGATCGGCGTAAGTTTACACAAATATAATTACACTTTCTTACTACTCAAAATATAAATATAGCAAGGGCAAGAAAGGATCGATCCCACAGAGAGGTCTAGGTTGTCAAATTGTTATGGTTTCCTATATAAAATACCGAGGTTTTGTGATTTTTATGAAAGTAAAAAAAAAACTAAAAGCAAATAAATAAAAGTAAACAAATAGATTCAAGGATAAGAAATATTGGTTAAGGATTTCGTTTTCATTCACTAACATGCTTTTCACAATAACTAGAATTGATTTTTAATCTCAACTTTTATCAAAGACCCTAGAATACCTTGATCGCAAGAATATCCCGCAAATCTCCTCATGTCATCAACAACCACATTAAAAGATGCGAATATGAATTCTACCTAAAGGAACAACCTAACGTGTAAAAGCACTAATCAAGTTTAATTCCCTAGATGCGTTAAGTTCTATGAAATCAGGCCAATCAAAGCAATTGAACGTGGAAAGCGCACTAATTCAATTTAACAAAGGTTACGATTCACATATGATCATAAGAATATATCACTACAAACCATAATCATATTATGCTACTTGTATTCAAGGAATATCACTTTTGCGTATAATAAACCCTAAACTAGCAATAGATGTGATTAGAAGTTCTACCAATTTGCAACTTGACAAAACAATCAATCAATCATAAAACAATATTTTCGAGAGAATTGCAAACGATAGATATGAGACAAAACTAATATATTGAATCAAAGAATCATGCTTTGTGAAATCCAACTATTCCATAACCAATAATAAACTTAGGTACTCATATTCAAGGAGTTCATAACAAGAAGAAAGAGAAAAGACTTCATGGTTCTAAACCCTAGAATACAAGGTAGAGAAAATAATAATAAAACGTGGTATCCTCCTCCAAAAGATAGAAGTCCTCTCTTTTATATATTCCTCAATTTCCATAAAGGATACTCCTTCCAAAATTAGGTTTTGTCTTCAAGTCCACCTGTCAGTTCCAGAGAACTGACTTCCTGTTCCCTTTCTTATTCAACTGTCAGTTGTGGGAAACTGACAGTTCATTCCTGTTAAATCAATTCTAGACTCGACTAAACAAACATTCAATCATATTGCAATCCATCAATCATGCAATTATTGTAACCCGTAGAAATCATACGATAATATTGAGAGAAAACTAATTCATAAAAATCATAACTTGGTTGCAAAATCCAACTACATCTTCAACCAATAATAAAAACTTAGTTACTTATGTTCATGGAGTTCATAACAAGAAGAAAGAGAAAAGACTTCATGGTTCTAAACCCTAGAATACAAGGTAGAGAAAATAATAATAAAACGTGGTATCCTCCTCCAAAAGATAGAAGTCCTCTCTTTTATATATTCCTCAATTTCCATAAAGGATACTCCTTCCAAAATTAGGTTTTGTCTTCAAGTCCACCTGTCAGTTCCAGAGAACTGACTTCCTGTTCCCTTTCTTATTCAACTGTCAGTTGTGGGAAACTGACAGTTCATTCTTCACCCGTGAATTGACCTTTTAGCGCTTTTTGCTCCAACTGAATGATTTCTCCTTCTTTTGCTCCCAAGGACTCCGTTGCACCTAATAACTCAAAACTAGACATAAGAGACATAATTCACACGAAAAATAGCAAAGAAAGCATAAACTCTAGATAGTAAATACGGTGTATTCTACACCTATCACCTATGGACATGTGCAACACATATAAGTTAGATACCATATATATGTGGGGAACCGATCCTAGTACCTAGTCAACCGAATTTTGGAAAGCTAGTGTGACTATGCACAATACTCACATGGAAGGTCGAACCGAAACTTGTTTTGGTAGAACCGTTAAACCCATGATTGTGATTGAATGTTTGTTTGATCAATCGCATAATTCTTGAAAGTCAGATGAACCAATTCTAAACTTGTTTGGAAGTGTGGCAAATCGGTTTCAAGGTTGTAAGTGTGAAAGAGAACGTACAAAGTAAGGATGTCGACATACTTTGAACAAGTGCTATGAATGTTTATTTCTTTAATTGTTCAAAGTTATTTATTAATAGCTAAAGGAAGAAAATCCCAGGATCAAAACATAAGTAAGTTAAGAATCTTTTAATTAAGGTTATTAATTTCATTTTGTAGGGTAATATAAGAATTAGTAATGTGCATTTACTAATTTTATTTTTCGAGAGATTTCGATCATTGTTTTTGGACATAGCATTTCCATGAATTATGGAAACCGAACTTGTGCTTTGATGAATATCTTGAGAATATTTTCGTTTTGGAAATTCCTTGGTGTCCAAACTTCCTTGTCTATAAATACTTGAAGTTTGCCTTTCTAGCAAACTAATCCTTCGTAACAACAGACTTCCTCTTTTGTTGTTGTTACTGGTGTAGCCGCCTATTCGGAGAGGAGAGTAACCTAATTAGGCGAAATCTCTTACGTCCGCTCAGTTTAAAGTCTTCTTTGGGATTGAGAAGCTCTAGCGTGTACTGTTGGTGGGAAACTAGATAATTGCGGTTTATCTTTTGTTTTCATTGATTTGATTGACTAACAGTGGTTGAAATCTGATTGCACCTAGTTTGTTTATTCTTGAGAATCTTCTCTTCTGATATAAGATTCACTCAAACTAGTTCAGAGTTTCGACAGGGATCTTTAGACTGTTGTTAGTTCTAAAGATGATCTTGTGATAATCCATTGTTAACATACTCCGTTCTGTGCGTGATTGATCACAAGAGATTCAAGTGATTGTGTGCAGGTTTTTATTGAAGATTTAAGAAGACTTGAAGACAAAGAAGATATTGAAGATATGACTTGGGTTTATAATCTTTGGTGTGAACAATACTTATTTTGGTAAAAGAGGATCCAATTAATAAACGGTTTATCCTTGTGGTAGATTGGATTGATTAATTGAGTAGATCGGCATCAACACAATTCTTTGGATTAAGAGTGTTGTTGGCTTAATCTTAAACGATTACTTCGGTAATTGAAAATAAGATAGATCTAAGGACCTGACGAAGGAGTTTATGTTAAGATCAACGGAAGAGCCTTTGTCTGACTCATATCACTTGGTTGAAGAGAGTTGATACCAAACAGATTTGTTGTTCCTTTACTGTTTGGAATATGAACCAAAGGAATTGTTCCAAGTACGTGACTTATTTATAAGTTGGAGGTGTGGGAATACAGACGAAACTAGGTGAACTACAGGTTTAGTTTCTTGGTCTCAACTATACGAAGTTAGGTGTAATTTTGTGTAGCGGCTTAATCCTGAGAGTATTCAATTCTGGACAAGGTCCCGGGGTTTTTCTGCATTTGCGGTTTCCTCGTTAACAAAATCTTGTTGTGTCATTTACTTTATATTTCTGAATTTTAATTATTTTATTATAATTAAAGTAAATTACACAAACGTTAAATCTTATTTACTTGATAAGCAATCCTATTGTGTTTGGTTAAGTTTGAACCTTTGTATCAAGTAAACATACTTTGTTTTTGTATTGTCTCGATCTCATATCCATAGACGATCACACGAAGTGTGAACCGATTAATTGTATTGTCTCGACTCAGTCCATAGACAATCACTTTCGGAGAAAGGACTTATAGGTAGGAAAAGTTTTAGCTTGAGGTATATTTGGGTACCCTCACCTTTTCACTCTCACAATCAGAATGTAAACAGAGACAAGTCTGTGAACCTGATTATTCCGAGAGAATACTTGGACGATTCTAGAAATCAATATCCAAGATCAATCAAGTTGTATCCAACAAACAAGGATGGATATATCTACTTTGACTGATTTACGTACAACATGTGATATATCAATTATAAGGATAAACAATATAGTGCGAAAAATAAATAACATAGACACCAGAAATTTTGTTAATGAGGAAACCGCAAATGCAAAAAAACTCCGGGATCTAGTCCAAATTTGAACACCAAACTGTATTAAATCTCTATAGACTTTATCCTGCTATCAGAACTTCAGACTGGAATGTAGTGGCGAACGAATTAAGCTGTCACAACAATTCTGTTAGAGTCGCGCTCTCCTTATGCCTCTTGAATCCCAGCAGGACTCCGCGTAATTAATTCCCTTCGCTGACGTCCTTTACAACCTAAGAGTTGATTCAACTCAATTGAAGACTTTAAACCATTATGGCTCGCACAGATAAGCCTATATGTGATTTCCATATTGATCAAAGATCAATGTGAGCTATGAAATCAATTGCAATAGACAAATTCTAGCAAACCTCAAAATCCAGTCTTTTGACTCCCGAAGAGCAGCCTAGATTATTATTCACCTCACAAGTATAAACTTGTGGAATCACAAAGTCTGAGACGAAGAAACTTTGTTATTTATATATATCTTGTTTGTTGGAATAACCCCAACAATCAAAACAAGATCAGGATACACGAACTATCATGATAAAGATAATTGGACATGGCTTCACGAATCCCTAGGTGATGTCTTTTTAGTCGTTAAACCCTAAAAGGGTTTGAAGGAAAGAACGACTCTAGTTTATAACTATGACATACAAAAATATTGTCAGGGATTCAAAAATCCCAGTTGTTTGAGGAACTCCTTATATAGACTTTCAAAGTCAAGGTTGCTTTGGATTTAAGCTAAGGTTGCTTTGGAATCAAGCAATCTATAATTACCATTAGATGAAAATTCGACTTTGAGATTAACATAACAGAATATACACTCTGTTTAGGATGGACCATAATCGAACCATGTACAATGACTTTTTCACGAAAGGTTAGCCAAAACTACACAATCGAACTATATGCTTAACCATTTTCATATAACAGTTTAAAACTTTAATCTTGAGTCACACTTGTGATCAATCATGTCTAGATAGTGTTTTTAGAGAGTTGTTCAGTTGTCGATTATCTCATGGAAATAATTCTAATGCATCTGAAAATATTTGACATGATAAGAACGTGTAATGTACATGTTCGTGAAAACTTTTGTCATAGTACGTGTACCGGGTATATGTACCTTTAAGACAAAAATGGGTTCAGGAACTCACAAATATTATATATTTCCATACTAGGTATGCGTACATTTTTGTTTTAGTACCAACATATCTTTCCGGTTTGCATACTAGGTATGCGTGCATTTCCTTGTTCCCGAGTCAACAGACTTTTTGTGCTATGGATACCGGGTATGCGTGCAAAAAAGTCATTACTGAACGATAGATACGCCGGTACGTGTAATGGGTACATGTACTGCAGCTCCGGACTTATGACAGTTCTTCCAGTATGTGAACTGGTATGCATACTTTCATGTATCCAGATTAATAGTAGTTCTATATCTCTCTAATAATCAATTCGAAACATTCCTGATGAGTCAAGTGATTTCAGTCAGATCCAATATAGTCAATATCGGTTGTACAAACCGATATTACAACTTTTTATTAGTTATCGGAATATACATATACAATATCTAAAATATCGGAAATTCAGAAACGGAAGGATAAAAACATTTGTATCGGCCGGTACATATCGATATATCGGTTTGGCATGTAAACTGATAATATCGGTTAAGGGTATCTAGTACTGTCAGATTCAGTTCCAAAAGTGACTAATAAATTTAGTAAATGACATCCTTTTTATTTCAGTTGTATGAAAATGATATCCTTGTATTTATATTCTTAAGTACATTAACATAAGTTACAGATCTAGTATGGCGAGAAATGTATGGTTGCTTTGCAAGTAATGAAGTCATCAATTATATGATCATTAAACAATGGATATGTTGCATTTTGTTTATCATCTTTCTGTTACAAACTCTTGTTCACATATTATCTCTTTCTGAATTGAGGCCTATAGTCTTAATGATGTATCACCGATAAAGACCGATATCATCGTTTGTAATTTGTATAGGTGGATCAAACCCAGCCAATACGATAATTTTACACGATATTAATTACCTTGGTCTGATCCAGAGGATTCGGATCTATGCGACTTAGATGAGTCAGGAGTAAACAAACATGATGTAAATCTTACACCGATTTGTGGCCATGAGCCTATTTGGATTCACATAAAAACTTGGGTCACTGTGTCAATTTCCATATATATGAATAAATCTGAAATAATGTCAACAAATTTTGAGTCATGAGGCATATTTTTGGTAATGCCGATAAATTTTGGCTTACGACCTTCTTTTATTCACATTGTGCACCATCAAGCAGATTTTAAGTCAGTAGGTACATTTTGGATTAGAGGATACATAGTATATTATGCATCAAATTTTTCACCTAAAGATAAAGTCTACGTTGATTTGGGATTAATTTTTATAATTTTCTAGGTACTCCTCAAACACATGAGGTATATTTTGGGTCGAGAATAAATTATTAAATTAAATTTTATAATTGTGAGGAGGATTTGAGTCAAGTACTTTTTAAGTCAAAAATGGATTATTGTTTACGATGCAATATTTTTTAACTCATAATGCAAATATTTGGTAAGGAAAAATTTGATTTCCGATATAACTACGGGTTCAGTGGTTATATATTGGATGAAGGAAAATTAAAAATTTCCGGGTTACAAATTTCTGTTGGCTTTTAAAAATATCACAGTAGTACTTTTTATTTTATTTTTCTAGACTTCATTGTTACATTTGGATTATATATCCTTTCCATTTTTTCCCCTTCTAATACTTGTTACCAAATATTTTCTTAGCAATTTCATAATTTGAATCAAAATCTACTCAATTCTGCGATGCATTAGGTTTTCCTTCTCTTGCAGTTTAATCGTTAAATAACTTATTAAATATCAATTATTTTTTACATTATATTGTGAAAACGCGGGTGTACCAAATTACACCACAAACTTTTTCTTAGGCAACCTATATGGACTAAACTCGAATGCAATTCCGAGAGTTCAACTTAACGAATCTTATTCAGGAATTATATGAAGAGCTTATATCTCTTTCTCTCACAATCAAAGCGTAAACAGAGACAAGTCCATGAACCCAATTATTCTGAGAGAATACTTGGACGATTCTATAGATTAATATCAAAAATCAATCAAATCGTATCCAACAAACAAGGATGGATATATATAATTTGATTGATTTACGTACAACATGTGATATTTCAAATATAAAGATAAACAATATAATGCGGGAAAAGAAATAACATAAACACTAGAAATTTTATTAACGAGGAAACCGCAAATGCAGAAAAACTCCGGAATCTAGTCCAGATTTGAACACCAAACTGTATTAAGTCTATGCATACTTTAGCCTACTATCAAAACTTCAGAAGAGACCGAATTAAACTGTCACATCAATTATATTATACACGCACTCCTTACATCTCTTGAATCCCAGCAGGACTCTGCCCAATTGATTCCCTTAGTTGGTGTCCTTTACAACCTAAGAGTTGCTTCAACTCAATTGAAGACTTTAAACCAATATTCCTCCCACAGATAAGCCTATATGTAATTTCCGTTTTGATCAAAGATTAATGTTAGGTAGGAAATCGATTGCGACAAAGTCTAGCAAACCTCAAAATCCGGTCTTATGACTCCCAAAGAGCATCCTAGATTATTATTAACCTTACAAGTATAAAATTTTGGAATCACAAAGTCTAAGGTGAGAAACTTTGTGATTTATATCTATCTTGTTTGTTGGAGCAAGCTCAACAATCAAAACAAGATCAGGATACACAAACAATCAAGATAAAGATAGTTGAATCAGGCTTCACGAATCCCTAGGTGAAGTATTTTTAGTCGCTAAACCCTAAAAGGGTTTGAAGGAGAGTACGACTCTAGTTTACATCCAGGACACACAAAAATATTGCCAGGGATTCAAAAATCCAAATTGTTTGAGGATCTCCTTATATAGACTTTCAAAGTCAAGGTTGCTTTGGATTTAAGCTAATGTAGCATTGGAATCAAGCAATATATAATCACCATTAGATGAAAATCTTGACTTTGAGATTAACATAACAGAATGTACATTGTGGTTAGGATAAACCATAATGAAACCATGTACAATGACTTTTTCACGAAAGTTAGCCAAAACCACCCATTCAAACTGTATGCTTAGCTATTTTCATATAACACTTTAAGACTTTAATCTTGAATCACACTTGTGATCAATCATGTGTAGAGAGTTGTTCAAATGTCAATTATCTCATAAAAATAATTCTGATGCATCTGAAAATATTTGACAGGATAAGTATGTGTTCCTGGTATGTGTACTGTACCTGTTCGTGAATAATTTTGTCATGGATGTGTACCATGTATGTGTACCCTTAAGAAAAAAAAGGTTTAGGAACTCACTGATATTTTAGGATTTGCATACTGGGTATGCATACCTTTTCGGTTTGAAACCAACAGATCTTTTTCGGTTTGTGTACTAGGTATGCGTACATTTCATGGTTCACGAGTCAACAGACTTTTTGCGGTATGGATACCGGGTATGTATACCAAAAAGTCATTAATGAACTATAGTTACGCCGATACGTGTACCGGGTACATGTACAACAACTCCGGACTTATAACAGTTCTCCCAGTATGTGAACTTGTATGCATATTGTCATGTATCCAAATTAATAGTAGTTCTATATCTCTTTAATAATTAATTCGAAACATTCCTGATGAGTCAAGTGATTTAAGTCAGATCCAATGTAGTCAATATCGGTTGTATAGATCGATATTACAACTTTTTACCTGTTATCGGATATACCTATACAATATCAAAAATATCGGCAATTCAGAAACGAAAGGATAAAAACATTCGTATCGGCCGGTACATACCAATATATCGGTTTTACATGTAAACTGATAATATCAGTTAAGTGTATTTAGTACTTCCAGAGTTTCAGTTCCAAAAGTGACTAGTAAATTTAGTAAATGACATCTTTTTTATTTCAGTTGTATGAAAATGACACCCTTGTATTTATGTTCTTAAGTAATTTAACATAAATAACATAACTAGTATGCCGACAAATGTATGGTTGCTTTGCAAGTAATGAAGTCATCAATTGTATGATCACTAAAGCATGGATATTTGTTTATCATCTTTCTGTTACAATTTCCAGTTCACATATTATCTCTTTCTGAATTGAAGCCTTCATAAATATTTAGTATTATAGCTTTAATGATGTATCACCGATAAAAACCGATATTATCGTTTGTAATTTGCATAGGTGTACCACCAATACAGTATTGATACACAATCTTAATTACCTTGGTCTGATCCATACGATTTATGTCTATGTGACTCAGATGATTCAGGAGTAAACAACATGCTGTAAATCTTACACTGGTTTATGGCCACGAGCCTATTTGGATTCACATAAAAACTTGGACCACTGTGTTAACTTCCATATATACAAATAAATCTGAAATAATGTCAACAAATTTTGAGTCCTGAGCAATATCTTTGGTAATGTCGATAAATTTTGGCATACGACTTTGTTTTAGTCACATTTTGCACCATCAAGCAGATTTTAAGTCAGTAGGTACATTTTGGATTAGAGGATACATAGTATTTTTATGCATCAAAATTTTCACTTGAAGATAAAGTCTACGTTGATTTGGGATTAATTTTTAAAATTTTCTAAGTACTCCTCAAACACATGAGGTATATTTTGGGTCGAGAATAAATTAGTAAATTATATTTTATAATTGTGAGGAGGATTTGAGTCATGAAGTACTTTTTAAGTCAAAAACAGATTATTGTTTACGATGTAAAATGTTAACTCATAATGCAAATATTGTGGCAAGGAAAAATTTGATTTCCGATATAACATCAGGGTCAGTGGTTATGTATTAGATAACTGAGTTGAAAAGTTTTGGGTTTTAGATTTCGGTTGGCTTTTTAAAATACTACAATAGTACTTTTTATTTTATTTTTCTAGACTTCATTGTTACTTTTTGGATTATATATCATTTTCATTTGTTCCCCTTCCGATGCTCGTTACCAAATATTTTCTTAGCAATTTCATAAGTTGAATCAAAATCTACTCAATTCAGCGATGCATTATGTTTTCCTTCTCTTGCAGTCTAATCGTTAAATAACTTATTCAATATCATTTTTTTTACATTAGATTGTGAAAACGCTGGCGGGAAAAGACGAGGGTACCCAAATACACCACAATCTTTTATTTATCCACCTATAAGTCCCTTACCGAAAGTGATTGTTTATGGACAGAGTCGACACAATATAACAAATCGGTTCACACTTTGTGTGATCATCTATGGATACAAGATCGAGACAATACGACAACAAGATAACTTGTGTGATTGACTGTGGATACAAGATCGATACAATACAACGAATGATACTTGATAATAGGTTCTGACTTAACAAAACTCTACATGATCATTATCAAGTATATGCGGAGTTAACGTTTGTGTATTTCACTTTTAATTATAATAAAATAATTATAATTACGAAAATAGAAAAGTAAAAGACACGGCAAGATTTTGTTAACGAGGAAACTGCAAATGCATAAACACCGCGGGACCTAGTCCAGAATTGAATATTCTCATAATTAAGCCACAACACAAAATCCACAACAACTTCGTATAGTTGAGACCAAATAACTACCCTTAGTTCATTTAGTTTCCTCAATATCCATGCGATTGCGACTTCAATGAGTGCATTCACTGGAACAATTCATTTGGATTGTATTCAAAACAGTAAAGGAACAACAAATCTGTTTGGTAACAACTCTTTTGATTCTTTCAAGATAAAGATATCTCAAGTCATATGCAAAGGCTCTTCCGTTTAATCTAATAAAATCCTTTGCCTTGTTAGATTTATCTATCCAATAACTACCAAAGTAGTCAAGTTTAAATTCGCTACCAATCGATATAGATTCTGTTAGAGCACTGCTTGGTTGAACTCGCAAGCGTTGCTATCTCAAGCTTTTTGTCAAGTTTAGTTGCCAAAAGCAATAAGTCTTGATTTCTAGTCTACTTATATATAAGTCTCGGATTAGGATAGCAAGTGTAGTTGAGCATTAGACTTCACGACCTTCATCGATTGAAGACGAATAACTACTAAGGGGAGCTTGTGGAACTTCATCAACAAAAGGTATGTGGAGACTTGAACTCATCTATCACTCAAAAGTCTATCTACTTTATCTCCTATTTGAGACAAAATTCGTATAGCTATATAAAATTCAAATATACACATTTGATATTTAGAGCTGAGTTTAACTCGCTTACATATTTCTCAAAATATGTGTTGGTAAGCTTTCGCTTTAACCAAGTTCATCTTATATTCTTGACGAAAGTCAAAAGATGATCATGTGAAAATCGCCTGGTAACATCTTACATGATTTGTGTGAGACAATCATTTGATATAGATTCGGAATTTTATGTATTGATCATTCGATCACTTGAAAATTGCTTTGAAGCTAATAGTTTGTGAGAGACAGTTATTGTCGTCTTCCGAGAATGTTTTAATGAAATGAGAGTTTAGAACAATTGCTTATAAGCACAATATGCGTTCTTGTTTATGTGTAATCCAAGTCTAGGAACCATGGTATGCATACACGTATGCGTACTATTTGGTTTAGTCAAGGTCTGGGCATACCGTACGTGTACTGGCGTGAGGTTCAAGTTTCGGGACTTTACTGAGTTTGTGGTATGCGTACATGTTCGCGTACTGGCGAATCCAGACTCAGTCTAGCCACTAAGGTATGAGTACATGTTTGCATACTTGAGTGGGTTATTTTTTAAAATCGGTTTGTTCATGAACTAATACATTTACATAAGGTATGCAATCTTTTGCAAACCGTGGATATAATGTTCATGACTTGATTCGAGTGAATTAAAATCGATTTTGCTTCAATTGTGTCTTGTATACTTCTATGAGAATATAAACAATTCAACAACACTAAAACTAGTTTCATTTGAGTCATTTGAACTAGTTATGGTTAAGATGAATAAGTTTGATATGAAAGTGTTCATATGGATAACTTCGTTAACTAGAACTAGTTTCATTTGAGCCAACAAAGGTGCACATGTTGAGCCAACAAAGGTGCACACGTTTAGGTACAGTTACTCATATCTAAATGAAGACACTTTTCATTTGTCTGTAATAAGCTGAGTTCGATATAACGGTTGAAAGATATTAGCTTGAGTCTAATCAGGTTTTCATCTAACAATGAATATTGAATGCTTTGTTACCAAGGCAACATTGATTGCAAACCCTGATTTGGAAACTATATAAAGGAGAACTCTAGCAATTGTGAAACCTAATCCCCACACCTCTTATGTGATACTAGTTGCGACTAGAGTCGATTCTCCTTTAACCTTAAGTTTTTCCAAAACCCTGTAGGTTAACGACTTGAAGACTTCATTAGGATTGTGAAGCCAGACCCAACTATTTTATGTAGTTGTGTGTTCTGATCTTGTTGTTTTATATCGTAATTGAGTACTATCTTCTCTAAGATTGGCTCAATATTTAATTTCCGATAATCAAGATAAAAATTATTCACAAACATCTTCGTTTCATCGTTGGTGATTCCACAATATCTTGTTTTGGTACCATACGATGAATATTATTGTGAGGTGATTGATATTTCTAGGCTGTTCTTTGGGAATATAAGTCCAATATATGAATTGGTTCATGTTCACCTTGATTTATCAAAAGACGGAACAAAACTCATAGGTTAATATGTGGGAGACAGATTTATCTATTCAATAAATTTTTGTGTGTGAGACAGATTGGATTATTAAGTCTTCGACTTTGGGTCATATCAACTTTTAGTTGTGGGTGAGATCATCTAAGGGAATCAAGTGTGTTGAGTCCTGTTGGGATTCAGAGACGTAAGGAGCACAACTGTACCTTGATAAGTGTGAGATTGGTTATGGCTCAACTACATTCCAGTCTGAAGTTAACTTGGAGTAGGCTAGTGTCTGTAGCGGCTTAGTACAATGTGGTGTTCAAATCTGGACTAGGTCCCGAGTTTTTTATGCATTTACGGTTTCCTCGTTAACAGAACTTCTGGTGCCTGTGTTATTTATTTTCCGCATTATATTTGTTTATATAATTGAAATATCACAGGTTGTGCATAAGTTCAATCAATTGTGAATCCAACCTTTGGTTGTTGATTATATTGATTGACACTTGAACATTGGTCGTTGGTACCGTTCAAGTTGTTTCACATAATAATCAGGCTCGCGGATTTCTATTTGTTTGATTTGCTGATTACATTGTGAAACAAAGATATAACTCTTTGATATACTTTTCTCATGATTGAGTCTGACTGTCTAGTTGATTCTCTTGAAAGTATATTAGAGTTTATCCATACAGATTGATCAGCGAAATATTGGGTGTGGTTGTTAGACCCCCTCCTTTTCAATTGGTATCAGAGCAGGAAAACACGTTTAAGACCTTGCAAGTCTGTGTTTGTACCAATCTGACTCTATGAACAATAGTGTTATCTCAATAAACGCACACCAGATCCAGGGATTTCAGAATTCTCTTCCATGACTCATTTAATAAAATCTGTAGAATAAATTCTATCTAAACCTCCACCAGGTTTAAAATCCCTTGAAGTGTTTTCAGGGCTTGAAAATAAGCTTGAGAGCTTATCTCTTGATGTTGAGTTATACCTCTAGAAAGAGCAAGAATCTCTTGATAAGCTAAACCAAGTTATGATGAATAATATTCATGTTGAGGTTGATCTTGAATTACTAACTAGTAAGAGCAATGCTCCTCCTCTGGGTAATCCATTTGGTTGTGACAAACTAAACGAACAAGAGGAAGTTTCAATCTCAGTCTTCAGACTGCATCATCTCAAAGCATAATTCATCTCTTTGGTCAATTCCTGATACACCCAGTCAACATAATATTATTGTCTTCTTTAATGAAAGAGTTAGGACGTCTCTTTTTATCAAAAGAGTTTCCTTAGAAAGAAACTCTTTCTTGGTGCCATGGTGAGAAAGACATTGTTCACCTCAACACAACTTGATTGTGTTGAAAATGCATCCTCACCAAGAAATACCATGTTATGTATATGGAGAGGGAATCACAAGAATTGGGGCACACATATTATGTTGGGTATAATTTTGAATGTTTGGTAACGTTGTAGAGTTCGATCGGGTTCTTCTAAAAAGGTATGTCTATAAACTTGAGCAAGTTTTATGTTGATCTATGTACCTTGTGTATCATTCATCTCTACCTAACTTGATTTGTGTTTAAGGTTCTTAAATGTTCCGGTTTGAAAATAGTTGTTCGGGATGTTTTGGCCTTCATGGTACACTTCAGGATTTCTCTTCCTCTCTGAATTCTCTTCAAAATGGAGATGAAAATTCTTGAATTTGGATGATTTAAGATTGGTCTTTGTCCCGTTTTTTTTTTTTTGAGTGTTTTTCTCTGTTTCGTCGCACTTGTTCCACTTCTCATGGACTTGTGCACTTGGATTCTTGGAGTACTACTCTTCTAAGCTCATTTTTAGCTTTTACAAGAATGTTGTTGGTGAATCATAAAGAAGGAAGTTCAAGAATGGGCAGTAATACGCATTGATATGGGATTCTTGAATGTTCATAATCATCTTATGTGAACTATGGTGCATGGTCATTAATGACTTTGTATGTTCTTGTTTGTTAAGAAAATCTGTTTATACGCCTTTGGTATCTATTCTTGGTGTAAATTCGTGCTAAAAAGATTGTTCTACCCTCTAAGGACAAATCATCTTATATGGGCATTACGAGTTTGTCTTAATGTATAGGAAACTTCTTATGAGAATTTATTCTCGTGTTTTAAGAAGGATAACTAGGGTTTGGAATAGCCATTATTGTGAGTACACATAGCTATTTCCAACGATTTTTATCTTGCAATGTTTTTAGATTTATTTATTTAAATTCTAAAGTTTATATGGAAGATGATTTTGCAGTATTAATCTTTATGGTTTTATTATATTGCAACTTGTTATGGGATATGTGTGTTTGCGTCTGTGAACTATGATTACCCCATATATGTCAAAAGTTATGTCTTTCGTATGTCATTATGCAAATATTGATAAAAGACTGAATGAACTTTTGACAACAATAGTTAAGCCTATTATGTCATTATGCAAATATTCATGGAAGATAAAATGAACTTTTATCTATAAAGATTAAGTCTATTACATGTCTCTATGCAAATATTGATGAAAAATAGAATGATTCTTTGAATATTCCGCAGTATTGGTCTTTCCCTAATCCACATCTTTGTGTATATATTGTGCGGCTCCGTAAGTTTTCTTATGTGAGCATTTCCGATTAAATTAATCATGAGTTCTCTTGTGGTTAATTTAGTTGAGTATTTTGGATACAAATTCATGTTTCATGTATTTTGTTAATGTCCAAAGAAATCCTTATTTTCTGGTGAAAGTAAGGTCGCTCTTGTTGCTCTTTCGGGAATGACATTTTATGGGACTTGTGCTTAATTGCCAAATCTTTGTGGGAAGTGCGGCTGTGGAATATTTAGGAGTTTTCTTATACCTTTATTAACTCTTTGATGAATGCATTTAGTTTCGGCTATATGATTGTATTTCCCAATTTGAGTCGCAACTTCCCAATTTGATGAACGTATTTCTTAAATGCAGAAGATCCTTGTTCTTTCGTGAAGAAAATTGCTACTCGATTAAATCTTCTTTTGTGTAAGTCTTCTATCAATAATTTTCTCGAGTCTCCATGCTTCTTTAAATACATTGACGACTTGTGTCTTGGGTTGATATATTTTCGGAGATGATTTGCAGAAATAGTTGATGTAGTTTCTTCATCGAAATGCCAAGATTATTGTAAATGAACAAAACTGTATTTATTAACACACTATATTGGGTTCATAAGGACATCCAAATTTCTAGGAGATGGTTATGTTGATTTGGTCTAACAAAATGACCTAGTGAATGGTGGGAATCCATCAAATAACAAAAACTGATACAATCCCCCCTTGGATGACCACAATGTTGAAATAAATTGCCTCACTAAAACCTTGCCAGTAAAACCCAATGGAAGAAAATTTTGACGAAGGAAAAAGAGCACAAATATCAACATTTTGAAAGAAAATTAAATGTCAATGAGATGTTGCCTCGTTAAAACCTTGTCAGGTAAACCACATGGGACAAAACCTGAAACAAAGGAAAAAGAGTACAACTTTTCACGATTTATGGATGCTAACTCAACTATATGAGTATTACTAAAAAAAACAAGCATCAAAATAATAACTCAAGTCTATCTAAAATACGCGTTTAAGCTAGCATAATTCCAACTGCAGATTTAAGAAAGAAAAATAAAATTATGTTGCTAAAGCGTGGATTTTTGTGTTTTTAAGGACTCTTCAAGAGACCTATAATGTTGAAATCATCAACTAATTAATCCGGATTTTTGGTTTTGCACCAAATTTCCAAAAACACATAAAGGATTGTTAATTTTTATGTGCGCGAATAAAGTGGCTGCCTAAATATAATTCAAATCCTCCAAGGATTACAAATTTAATATGTTCTTCGACCACATTTCTTGTGTGAATGCAATATGATCCCTTCAAAGACTACCTCGCCAAGTGCATTGTATAAAGAGAACAATTAATAAATCAATCCTAGGGTTTGAAAATAAATAAGACCCTGAAATCGTTTTTACAAACGAACAAATTTCTCGTATAATGACGCATTATGACGATGCCAACCAATAACCAATAATTAATAGGCTTGGCATGTTTAAGGTGTTAAGTTTTGGATCCAAAATTGCATCAATCAAGAAATTAATCCAACATAATTTGGATTATATGCCAACCAATCACATATGTCGATATTCCTCTGCAGAGGGGTTAACAACCACCATCTTTAATTATTTCAGTAGCTACTGTAAATGAACATTCGACAATATTAACTAACTACGATCCTACACAATTCTCATGTGTATGCATATCTTGAAAAATTCACATAATTGCTGGTACCAACGCCCACGGGCATTATAATCTCCTTATCTTCCAGTGAGGAGATATGAATCATGAGAATGTGGATTTTGTTTTGATAGACTCAATTGGAGCACTATATGCAACCTCTTATAAATGCTACAAAGTTCATAGATGTGACTGGATTTGCCTTTCCAAGAGGCATAAGCTTATTAAAAGCATAATGAAATTTTCGCGCCTTATTTGAGATGGCAGCCTTTTTCGATTTGATCATGACGGGAGAGAAATTTATATAACTTTTAAGTTAATTAGCACCAACATATGGTAGTGTATAGTTTCCCCCTGATTATGGAGGAAATATTTTCATCTCAAGTACGAAAAAAAGTTTCGTAAAGTATTATCCAATTAATTCGAGACATATACTTGTAATAACATCTGGATTTTAAAAATATCAGTTGGACTGTAGATAATGACTTTAAAAGCCATAAAAAAATTGTCCTAAAAAATGGTAGTCTACTACTTGACATACAATATAACATCAACCATGGATTTTAATGGTTATCGGAAAAATATGCAAATATAATCTCCAATAATTTTATGACCTATAGGGCCGATGAGATAATTATTGAGAATAAATTTATGGACACATTCTCTGTCAAAGAGATCGATATAGTCACACAAGGACTAATTATATGGCCTAACAAGCCGGGTGCGCCCCCTTTGATCTTTAGTGTCCAATTCCAACTACAAGTGGAACTATTTAAAATTATGAAGATTATGAAAACAAAAAGTAAAATAAACATTGTTCAATATCCCTTGGGAATGCAACAAATCTTAGTTTCATCGGTGTTTGCAATATTGAGAATACCATAATAACGATATTTTGTCCCTTTAGGATCGATATGGAAAAACCAAATCTAGTTGGTTTATATATTTCTTTTTTAAAAATAAATAAATAAATCGTCATCGTTATTCTTTGTAGAGAAATATCCACTTAGTGGTTGATTAACGATGGTTTCTTATAAGGAAAAATAGAAACCAATCAATATTCCTTGCAAGGAATGAAACTATACTGGCCTAAAAATAATTTAGACTGCCAATTCATTTACATATCATCTCCTACTATTGATCGAGGAGAGAACACCAATATCAATTGGTTTATACGATATACCAAAATCGTTTCAATGACAACGGCAAAAAAAAATGCCGTTTTAGTCATCGCATACGGAAAATCCATTTTATGGTTAGGGATAGGTTCTTGTAAATAAATAGAAACAATATATAAAAATCACATGATCTTCCTCCAATAGAAGAAGATACCAAACTTAATTGACCGTAGGTTTTTCAACCATGCACATGATTAATTACCGTAAAGGTATTTCAATTGCGACAACTCTAATTTTGGTGATTATAGTTTCTTTTAGAAGGATAGAAACTATAAACCATCTATTGATGATTTTTTTTTTCTTTCTCCGTAAAGGAGATTAAAAATATAGAAGGGAAGATCAAACTTATTTGGTAAGTTAATCACCAACGTCCCTTAAATAGATTTAGAGACATAAAATTCTCCACAGGAGAATACAACATGATGCTCCTAGAAAAGGAAAAGCATCATCGAATGTTAATGGTTATCATTAACTAAAAGAAGGAAAACATATTAATCAAGTAAATAAAACAAAACAGTACAACTATCTAAGAGAAATAAACATACATGTCAGTCATTGTATGTTGCGTTTTGGTGATCGTTCTTGTGCTCACTGTGTACTGTTCGAGATAACATGTATCTTGATCCAACTGAATCTACAAAAGATTAAAATAGTGTAAGTACCCATATCAAACGTGAAACACTAACTAATGGCACCGAGACTTTCTTTGGGATCCTAGTGATACTAAGAAGGGTTATCATCTTGTTGCTTTCAATAAAGTGCGCACCCCCCTCAAGCATGGTGTTTTAGGGGTTAAATCTCTCAAAAGTATGAACAAGGCTCTTCTCTCGAAGTGATTGTGGCGTTTTAATCATGAGAAAGACGCTCTTTGGAGAAAGGGAGTGGCTTCGAAGTACGGGTCGACAAACTTTGATAGAGAGACTAAAGCTCCAAAAGGTGCTGCTGGTTGCGGAGTTTGGAAGGGTATTTACAAGCAGCTCAACACTTACCGAGCAAATTGCATCTTGCAAGTTGGAGACGGTACTTCAGTTTTATTATGGGAGGACCATTGGGCAGGTGCGACAACCTTTTCCACTTCATTTCCACAAGTGTATGCCATAGCTTCCACTAAGAATTGGACGGTCAAGAATTGCGCTGCTAGGCTTGAACAACGAGGGGCTTGGAATTTTGGCCTGGATAGGAGGTTAACGGAACAACAAATTGCCGAGGTATGTGCTTTAACTTCGATTCTTGAAGGATTTTTTCTGGGGACAGGGTCAGACACCATTAAATGGAATATTAACAGTTCCGGTGTCTTCTCGGTTAAGTCGTGTTACGCCAATTTAGAAGACGAACAAGCTTCTCCAAACCTTCATTTGAGTATTTGATCTAGGTCTTGGCCTCACAAGATTGAATTTTTTCTTTGGCTAGTGTACCACAAAACACTTGCAACAGTGGACACCCTTTATGGGAAAGGAAAACTTATTGTGATGGATGTTTGTTTTGTTGTAAAGATAGCGAAACTGTAGAGCACCTTTTGTTCAATTGCAACTTCTCGTTTCAAATTTGGAAACATTTCAAGGACGCCGTTCGCTTCATTGGTCCTTTGCCTAATTGTATAGATCTCATTATAAAGGGGTGGAGATCTCATCTGCTTCATCCAATTGGGAAGTTGTTTTGGCCTCTTATTCCTGCCTCCATTTGTTGGTCCATTTGGAACTGTAGGAATAAAATTATCTTTGACGATGGAAATGCAGATATTCAAAGGGTTATTGAGCAAGTTAAAATCCAAGTCTACCTATGGAAGAGAAATGCAGATGAATTAAAGGATTTCAATCTAGACTTTGTAATGAGGAGTTGGGATAGCTTCTTCGTAATTTAGTTTATTTTCTTTTTTGTGTTTTTTTGGGTTTCCTGTTTCGACTCTTGTCAGCTGGGTCTGTAAGCTCTTTGAGCTCTTTCTTGCTTACCTCTGGTAAGCCATTTATAACATCTTCCAAGTATGCCGATCAAAAAAAAAAAAAAAAACTAACTAATGGCACAATCTTTGTAAAATAAACTTAATATGAAAGCTTAAGAAATCTCTCTGTATTCTCTAATAATTCTTGGATGGTTCGATGTAGAGCGTGATGTTAACTAGTAGAGCAACGTGTATGATAACGTCTTGTAATATAGAGAAAGAGAAGAAGAAGACACAAAGTAAAGGGAGAGATAAGAAGAGTTCTCATTAGATGTGTATATAATACAAAGTTTTAAGTCTCTATTTATATAGATAGAGGACTTGATGCCCAAGGTATGTAAACCCTAATCTTAGACACAAAGGGCATCTTAGTAATTAAATTTTAGGTTTATAACAAAATGGACACCAAAAAAATAGCAAAAATGAATCTGGATTTATCCTGAGTTAAACTTAAAAAATAGCGAGGGTGAAACTGGACGCATTTAGATGTAAATTAAAAATAAGAAAAAATATTTAAAAATGGATAGGATAAAATTGTTTACATCCTGACTATTTTTACATTCTCATTCATTGAAACAGTATCAAATTTTACATATCTTTTTCATCCAGAATTTTCGTTATTGTGTCAATTGACCAGTTTTGGTACGAAAATCAATGTTTCAAATCCGTGACCGTTATTCGGTCACCGTGGTACCTCTCGTTTTATACTCCTGCGCTTTTGATTATTTTGTTTGACCGTTGTGATTTCCGGGTCCACAGAATCACCGAGATTGTACAATGTTAAGGAAAATGCTTGTGTTGGTAAAAGCATCTGGCTTACCTGTACCATGTACGAGTGCGATATCCGGTCGTTCAATAATCAGGGCCCAATCACTAAGTGGATAATCGGTGGCAACGTATTTTGTCATGATTGGAAATTTTACGGAGTGAGACAAAATCCGACTGTCCGAAAAGCTAACACTGTCTCCCTTTAATTTGATGAGGTGCTTCCCGTAGGTCTCAGATTTCATTATTTGTGTACCAATTTTGCTCGAGCGGGTACTAACCAGAGATCCAATGATCCACTGAGGTGCCTATTGAGAGGGCTAATGGGGACTTTAGTCTCGGTCACCCTACCTGTCCACAAACCATTCTTTTTCCCGGTTTGGATGAACTTTAGGCTTCACATGTATATTAGCCGGGCCTGAGAGAAAAAATCAATCCTTCTAAGGCGGTCCCTGCAGTGATCATGGTTATCTTGTTTTATATATATATATATATAAAATGATATCAGTCCTAGCAAAACTGGAACCCATCTTGATAATCATATTAGTTTTAGAGAGGGAGTCATTAAAGCATTGAGATATAAGGAAACACACAATTGTTGGAACACTCTCTCCTTTTTTCTCTCACTAGCTCCCTTTTCCCCTCTCCTTCCCTAGCTCTGGCCGTTCTTCTCTCCTCGGATCTCATCCTAATCAGATGAAATCCGAGGAGAGGCTCTTGTTTTCCCTGGTTTTCTAGATGTAGATTTAGGATTAGTTTTTGTTTATTAGTTTTATGTGATTTCAATTGGATCTGGGGTTCTTGCTATTCTCGTTGATTTAGCTTGTTGTGGTTGGTGAACTGCCTTATTTGAATCAGTTTTTGATGGTGCTTCTCATTAGATAGGTTTCAAGCAGTTTGTTTAATTTGATGTCCTTGGTTGATAATTCTTCTGTTTGTTGGCGGAGCCATCGCAGTAGGGAGCTGGGGTTTCATTTCGGGGAGTTGGGATGCTTGAAGATATTTGGTGGTGGTTTACAGTCTCCAATCGATTGAAGTGGGGTGATCTGGGAAGCCTTGATCGATCTTCATCTCTATTTTTCAGTGGGGTCATCGACTTTTGAGTTGATGCCGGTGGTTGTGATTTGGGGGTATAGAGGCTATTAGTGACAATGGTCGTTACAACTTTCTATTGTTGCAGATCCAGTTGAAGACAATCATATAATCAATGGTGGCTAGTGATGGGAAGTTTTCATTTGGGTGGGATAATATCTGCAAATGGAAGAGGAGCCATTCATCTGGCCGAAACAATTCCTTTGTTCTTGGTGACAGAGGACATAGCGGCGGCGGTTAGTCCTCAAAGTGGTGGTTGTGGTTTATCTGAATTAGGGTTTGGTGGAGACGATGGGATATTAGGGTTCCCTTCTTATGGGCTATGGGTTGGATACGACTTTTAGTCATTGTCATGTGTTGGGTAGCCGTTTGGGCTTATTTCCAGGGAGTTCTACAAGTGCTGAAACTTTGTTTCAAGCTGTGTAGTTGTTTGGTACATTTGCTTTTTCCTTGGGTCTTTGTTTGGTGCCTTGCCAAACAAATACCTTTCGGCCTTTGGGTTGTATCTCTCAGCTTATTACTGATAAGCACTTTCTTATAAATTTTAACATTTGCCGATTAAAAAAAAAACAATTGTTGGAACATGGGAGTACTGATGGCAGTAGAATTAGTACCCCGGATGTCCAATGGTACTTGTAATAAAAAATTGAACTCTCTAAATGAGATGGATTAGTCTGAAATGAAGCACCTAAAAAACTAACAATTTTTTTTTTTGGTTGAGACATAAAATAAAAAAGAATTTTTAAAAATAACTAAAGTAGAAAAAGACATGTCAGAAGGGTTGTATGTGAATCAATATGGGTTCATTGAATTTTTCTTAAACACTCATGAAATAAATAGAGGGAAGTAAATGTTAATCATTTGAGTTCGATTCAATCAGAATGCTGTGAAAAATGAAAGAATCACTTATATAACGTCTCAAAACAAAAGAATAAAAACAAATGTTACAAAATCCCGATATAGCATGGTAACTTTACTACTTCAGTAAAACAATTTCAAAGTTCGTTATAATGGCCACAATATCCAAAGTTAGAAAATTGCTAGTAATAGTTATTTTCGTTTGGGAAGTTTTGTCGAGATAAACCTCTCGGTACATTTAGTATTTTCGTCTGTTCAATTTTATTTTATTTATTTTTGAAGAGAATATGGACTTTAAAAACTTATAATTTATTAAATAAACCGATCAAAAAAAAATAAATAGTTATTTTCGTTTTGTTGTAAATATATAATTGGTCGTGTTTTTCCATTAAAATGTCCAATAATTTTGTCGTGGAACCCTTTAACCCTTTTAGATACATGAATTGAACTGGACTGTAAATATTAGTGGCAGAATCAGGAAAGGAAATTCAATAAAAGGTATAAAATTTTCATCGATGTAAGTTAATTCCATGATATAAAATTTTCTTTTTAAAAAGAAAAAAAATAAAAATAAAAGGTAGGATTGAATAATATTTTACAAAGGACTTAAAAGTTTTATTTTGGAGGGCATTGTTCAAATTTAGGGATGTGCTAGAGCCGCCTAAGTCGGACCCTCGTACCCCTAATAAATAAATACTCCCTCCGTTTCTGGAAAATAGATACTTTAACTTTTTCAATTTGGCATATTTTTAGGCTAAAATGAAAAAGTGAAAAGTATTATTTTTCCAAAAACAGAGGGAGTATTACGGTTGATTAGTATAGTATATTAGGCCTCTCACATTTGGAAATGAATGGTTGTGATTTATGTTATGAATTTTTCACTTTGATAAATTTAGTATATTATTAACCAATTAATAATTATCCGGATTATCAGAGCATCTCCAACAGTGGGTGCTAAAAATCATATGTGGAGTTTTTATTTAGATCCTTATTCATGGGGTCATATGTATGTGGCAAAAATAATAACGCTTTTGTCATGGACTATCTCCAACAGTGAGGGTCTTATTTTGAGGATTTGTTTTTTTGGATAATGATAAAATTGATTCCCTCTTTCTTATTGGTTCAGAAAAAATTATTTAAAAGTAAAAATTTAAAAAATGGTTAAAAAGATGACGTGGAGGCCATTCCCAAGGTCTAAATAAGACCTTCTCCAAGACCTTCATATTTATTTTGACACCTTCCTACTTAGGCTAGGTCTAACCGTGGTCCAAGATTCAAGCTATTTCTTGGATCCACGTCACCAAAATACAACACATGGGCGTAATGGGAATCCGAGATTCCGTGTTGATACGCATTTTAAAACTGCGCAACACGCAGTTTGTAACTGCGTTTCCTAGGAATACTCAAAAATGCGGTTTCAAATTGCGATCAATGTGTGGACAGTCCATGCACAGCTTTGAAATCGCGATTGACCGTGTTGACCGGTCAAAGCGCAGCTTCAAACTGTGTGGAAGAATATTCCCGTAAATTATTCTCTCGATACGCATTTAGGAACAAGCTGCGTGTGATGCTTTTTCAAGACGCAGCTTCAAATCACGTTCCTTGGGCACTTCCAACTTGGATCCAAGCTGAACGCAGCACTCAATCTGGATGTGAGCCACTGTTCACAGATTTGCGACACTTCATTAGTGCCTAATCTTGGATGTTGGAGGCCATTGTACCCAGTCTTAATAGGACCCACTGTTGGAGATGAATTTAATGTAAATGAGGGTCTAAAATCCTATGCGTCATAAAAAAACTAAAACCTTCGCCCTCTATTGGAGATGCTCTCGTACACGAAGTATAAACTCTCCCTAAATTTAAGGGGTCAATCGTCAATGAATTCATCATGTAGTTATTTGATCAATCAATCTTAGTCCCAAACAGATGTTTATGTTATCATCTTGTTTATGTTTCATTTTGTCTCCCTAAATTTCTTTTCATTGTTATGATTTATCTACATACCTAGTTGATGGAATATTAAGAGATATAGCAAGCTTCCATTAATATGCAGTGTTAATCAGTTTCAGGGTGAGAGCTAGTTGGGTTGGAAAATGGTCTTGTTTTGTTTTATCCGTGTAGCTAGAGCTAAAATTCAGATTTCGTACCCTGAAACGCCACTTTTTAGTTTTCTTGCAGTAAAAAGCCTGGAACGGCAATGAAAGTTGTCGGGAAAAACAACAACCTGTCGTTATTACTTATTTCATAAGTCACAATCTCTTGAATCGGTAGGTTCTATGTCCGTGGATGGTCAGACTTAGGGGTTGGGTAACTTGGGTTTTTTTGCCCTTATTCTGGAATCTGGATGAGAGCTAAGCTTGAAATGGTAAAGCTAAAGCCTCGAGACAAAGCCACAGATTAAAAAGGTCAGTAATATTCCGGTACTGCCCATACGTTATCGAAGATGGGTTTCCAATGGTGTTCCGAGTATCTAATTTAATAATAAATAAGTACATAAATTTTATTTCTAGTTGTTGTTTAATTTATTGGGTGGATCCTGGGGGTACTGTAGGTAATACAAACAAAATTCAGGACAGTGTACATTGATTGGTTTTCAAGAACAATAGAGTTAAGGATTCGCATGCATAATTTGTGCAACCTTTACTTTTTTACTGTGAGCTTTGTCCATTTGAGATTTGCCATTTTAAGCTTTCTTCCAAACTGAAAAGCTTATTTTACGGAAGATAGAGATACCGATACAAACAAAACCTTGACTGATTGATCTACTGTCTAGACGTACAAAACCATTAAAGTATGTTCACCAACATATTTCTCACTCTAGCCAGATCTAATGACTGTATTTTCATGAGGCAACACCATTATAACGATTAAACCAGCTAGTTATGCTCCTTGCTCAGCATATAGTTTATCTCCATAATGATAAATTCCTTTTGCCTCGTTGTAACTCTTGCAAACTCAAGAATAATGGTGTTGCTAGCAGAGTTATTTAAGGGGTTCCGTTATTTAAATTCGATGAAGCTGGACCAGTCAAGTAGCAATAAATTTTGGGGATTCGAACTTTTAATTATCTGTATATACAAAAATTGTGCTAATTTACTTTTTACTGTGAAATTTGTCTATTGAAAATTTCCATCTTAAGCTTTCGTCCAAGAAACGAAATGAGGAGGACAACAAAAGCTGAATATACTGGCGCCCTACTAACTAAAACCTTCATTCTAGCTAAATTACTTTGTAGGAAATGATGGAGAAGTTCGACACCAAAACTTGACCAAGAGCATGGTCACGGGAACAGACAAGACTATCCTGCTCCTGACAAGGAAATGAGACATGAAGCATCAGAGTTAATGCCAAAGCCTGCTACAGCTTACTATTTCCATGCACCAACAAAAATGACTCCTACCCTTTCGACTACAATTATGGCAACACAAATCCCATTTTTGATTCATGTCTTCTTTTTAGTGGGTGCATCTATGTTAAAGTTTTTGCTTAAACTATTGCCCTTGTTTGGCCTGTCTAATTTCCTTCAATACCATGGGGTTGTCGTTTTCACGACGAGTAAAAAGATTCCAGTAAATATATAAACTGGTCAAAATATAAGAGTGAATATAATTTACAAAACAAAACAGTCCTTTTTTCATCTTATCTTTCAAAATGCTTTGTGTTTTTTCGTTTTATAGAGTAGATTTATTAATAGATTGATGTTCTCAGATTTGCGAGATCTCCTTTGGCAAACAAAATTCAAGGTCATATATAATTAGCAACATGAACAATACGTGAAGAAATGGCGAGCTTTAAAAACCAACTAGAGGGGCAGCTAAATTGCAGGCCGGCCGGATTCAGAATAAAATCTTACGACAAAAACTTCTAGCTCTAGATTTTTGCTAATTGATCTCTGTATTTTCATTGGCCACGGTAACACTATTATCTAATGATTCCTTTGAACTTTGAAACAAAAATAGAAAAGAGAACCCACCTTCACAAATATAGCAACATAAATGCAATGAAAATCCACGGAAGCACTATTTGTGATTCAAACTTTTAATCCGTGTTACTTTACTTTTACTGCTACCTTTCTCTCTGGAAATTTACCATTTTAAGAGATTTCGTAACTAGAAAACAAAATATTAACTCTACCGTCTAGACGTTATAGCTGATCGCTATGGTACATGTACGTACGGAACCATTTCACCAACTCGGAAATCATTTCTTTTTATGCCCCTGTATATCGCTGAAATACCCAAAACTTATACACAACAACATCTCAAATGTAGCTTTTTGGTTGCCTGCCGACTTTCTGTATTTTCATGGAATGAATGATTTCTTTAAGCTTTCAAGTTATAATAACTTGACACAACAAAGGCAAATAAAAGTAAAGAAAAACCATAGCACAAAATCAACAGTAATAATTAATCCATGAGACTGTTTTTCACAATGGAAGGATTATATAGGTTGATTCTCATTAAACCCACTTTTTTCCCCAAGACTCCAGCATTCCCCTTCCACAATCTCATTCCACCTTAATCGTCGAGCAATACAGAGATCCAATGGATCACAATCTATTATAGGGACCCATTTAGCCTGCAACCTGCTGTACCGTAGCATTTTATACTCTTGTGATCCAAGTAAAGTCAGACGAGATCAGCTTTTACGGATGTAAAATGGAAAAATAAACTCGGTTTGATTTATTATCATTTCAAATCCGTTCTTCTCTCTGTAATACCAGACCAGCTGTCTACCACTATTCCTCATTTGGGTCTCTAGAAAAGAAAATACTAAAACCACTCTTCACCATGACTATATACCCAGAAAGTTTCCATCCCTACCCTTCCCAACTTTTACCCAGACACACTGTGGGATTTGAAAAATACACCGATGATGATGCTAAGCAGAGCAAAACGGTTGTAACCAAGGATGCTGCAACAATTAATGATCACTGGATTCAACAGGTTTACAGTGATTACAAAGACTCTGTAGATCGTTCTGCTAAAAAAGATTCCTGGGGTTTCATTGTTGCTCTTGATGTGGAATGGAAACCTGCTGCTCATGATAATCAACCTCCGATTGCAATACTAAAACTCTGTGTTAGTTCATGGTTCAAATCCGGTAGATGTTTCATCTTTCAGATCTCAGTTGTTTTCAACTCCTTGAATCACTTCATAAGTTTCTTGAAGACGATAATCTTAGATTTGTTGGACTTGATATTGAATGTGTTGCTCGTAAACTTGAGAGGGAGTTTAATCTTGATGTTAAGAGAGCTGTTGATCTTAGAGATTTGGTTGCTGAAAACTATCCTGAGAAGAAAAAGGAAGTTGAGAGTCTTGATTTGATGGGATTGGCTAAAATGGTTTTGCGTTCTAAAGAACTTGAGAAATACCTTAGTCGATAACAGATTACTTTGATGCTTATGTTACTTTCAAGATCGGAGATGGACTCAATTTCACTTATCAACAAACTCAAAGTGTTTTGGATTCATTGATTGGACGGGATTGTTGTTGTTTGGGGCTATTTTCTCTTTGGTTTATTATTTTTACTCCATTGTTATTAGCTACTAGTCTAGTCTTTGAAATGCAGGAGTGTAGTGAAAAAATTATCTTGCACTTTCTTTTTTGGTTTTTCTTATTTCTGCAAGTAAATGTGCATTGCAGAAAGACTAAAGCAACAGTTGTGCAGTGCCATCAGAGAAGAAAACTTAGATCTATAATTCTATGAGCACCGCCTTTGGATTTAGGCTGATAATAACTTCATAAACAACAAATTTTATAGCTTATAATTAAGATAAATACTAATTAAGAAATTCCATTGTCGTTACGATAAGGCTTAATCCAGATTAACTGTGATCCAGATTTAACTGTTATCGTTATATATATATAATATAATTAGTCGTGGTAATTAAAACTGAGACTAGTAAAACAAATCCTCCCCTGCTCCATGATCTTTTGTTCATCAGGTATCAGGCAGCAACAGAAGACTTGCCCACCCTGCTTTAACAAAACAAAACAAAATATAACAGAAATAGTTAGTTTCAGATCTACAGAAATTAAGACTATCACCAGAAGATTCACATTAATACCTTTTGGATTCAGGAGCTTTAACATTTTCAAATATGGAGATCTTCTGGTTCTTTCTCCAGTACTTGACGATATCGTGAGCATTTTCAAGGTGGGAAAAGAACTTCATCTTCACAGGACAACTTTTTCCACACAAATAGCAGTTTTTAATATTGTTAGTTTCCCATTCTTCAAACAGAATCTTCTTTAATTGTTCTTTCAACGCAACTGAGGTCTCCATCCTGTCATTGTGAGCCTTGGATTTTGAGTTACCTTTCCCCATTGCTGATGAACATAAAAAATTATACCAAGGAACTAATCAGATGAGATCTGTAATTCTCAACTAATCTGATGAGCTCATGAAAAAAATATGAAGATGAAATTAAAAAAATAAAATAAAAATCGATAAATTAAGAGATAAAAAGAGAGTTTACCTGATGCGTTTTGATAAAGGAATGAAGCAGCGTAGTAGAGATATATCACCAACAACGAACACAACAACTGAAATTTGAAAAACAATTACATCGATTCAGCTATTTCCAACAAAAATTCAAAAGAAATTTTTTAAAACAGAGGATAAAAGAAGAACAAACCAGATCTAAAAATAATCCTCTCACTCTATCTCTATTCTACTGTTTGCTGCTATGAGTTCGTCTCTCTCAATTTGTTTAGTATTTATAGAGAAATGGGAATCATTTTGGCGCCAAATTTAGGATGATCTAGAAGTTTCAATGGGAAGACAATTTTTTTGAATTTCTTTGGGTTTTGTTCAGGTGCAACGCAGCAACTTTATCGGATCACCGTGTTTGCAACGAAAGCAGCTGGAATTCGTCTCATTGTCTCAACATTATCAAGATGGTAACGTAATTTTACCGTCCAACCTCGTGACGTGGAAAGTAACGCGAACCCACACCATACATGCTCCTCACGACTCATTTAACCTTGGGTTAATTAATTCAGAACCAAGCTGGAATCCAGTTTTGATAAGCGGTTCAAATCATGTTAGCCGTACAAAGTGGCACAAGAAATGCTAAGGTGGCGTTTGTGAGTTTGGTGGTGGTTAATACCCTCATCGGATAATGTTTTCTTTTTAAACAATGGGTTTTCATCTCAACCTGTAAATTAGTGAATTGACCTAATTCCAATGACAAAATGGAGATGGATAGACTGATTATCGGAGACAAATTGTTTTACAGATGCCATTTCTGGATGACAACACTCTTTCTAATTCAAGACGAACGAGTAACTGGTACAATGCCGCACTCGTAGTGTAGTCTGATTAATTACCCTAACTAAATTAACCATAAAAATGAGGAAAAGGGAAGTATAAAAACGTCTAAACTTGAAAGATTCTACTTCATCCCAACTCCAATTTGCTCATCCAACGGAGGAGCAGGATATAAACGTGGGTCCACCAGTAGAGGTTGGTTTACAGAGAGATAAGTGAGCGCGTGGACGGCTAGAAAGTACTGGGAATTCAATAAAGAAAATGGCCGCGTTGTATGGGATGATGGGAACCAAACCTGGAAGAAAAAAAAATCAAATGCTGGATCATCTTGCTTTTAAAATTTTAAGATCAACCTAGAGTTGGGAGTCATCGGATTAGTTTGTGGAGCTAAAGCTCACCATGAAAAATTCATAAAGTTATAATCATTCGATCGTTGGTGTCCGGTTATTTTAAAAAAGAGAATCTACATGAAAGCTCATCCGGCTTGCCGTGTGCACAATGGGTATGAGGCCGTAAGAATATGGGAGACCGGTTTTTGCTTATAAAAGCACCACATTAGAAAATAAAAAATAATTACAGGTTTAATATGCCTGGCACTTTTAGGGGCGACCCCGAAAGAATTAGGGGCGACACAAAAGACAAAATAGGATGAAAATACTTGTATGCCCCTTCATAATCGGTAGTTTAGTTAGCTACCGATTGCAAAATCTCATTTTTAGGACAACTCTATATTCGGTAGTTATATGAACTATTTTGACTACCGATTATAGGCTCAACTAAATTAGAAAAAAGAGGATTTTTGCAAAATCTCTTTTTGGGGCAACTCTATATTCGGTAGTTATATGAACTATCTTTGACTACCGATTATGCTAGGATTATAGGAAGTCGATACCTTCATTTGCTACGATTATAGGCTCAACCAATGCAATTGAAAAAACTCGTGACGGCATGGACGTGGTATGAATACAATGCCGGACGCTATATAGGGGGTCCGGGGGTGTAGCCCCTCCCGGGCTGTGTTCGACCAAGGTCTCGTAGAAAATTTTTTTCTACGAAAAATTGAATTTCAATCTGTTTTGGATTTTTTTCTCGATTTTCAATTCACGCTTGACAAAAATTTCATTTAATTCTCGAGAATAATTGAATCGGAGTCAAGATATAATCTAAGTCATGATAACTCTTCCTATCTTACCGATTATATGCTCAACCAAAATTCAAAAAAGAGGATTTTTTGCAAAATCTCATTTTGGGGCTACTCTATATTCGGTAGTTATATGAACTATCTTGACTACCGATTATGGTCGGATATTTGCAAAGAGAGCGACTGTATAATCGGAAGTCATGATAGCTCTTCGTTTCTTACCGATTATAGGCTCAACCAAAATTCAAAAAAAGATGATTTTTTACAAAATCACATTTTGGGGCAACTCTATATTCGGTAGTTATATGAACTATCTTGGCTACCGATTATGGTAGGATATTTGCAAAGGAAGCCACTGTATAATCGGAAGTCATGATAACTTCATTTACTACCGATTATAGACTCAACCAAAATTCAAAAAATTGAGGATTTTTGCAAAATCACATTTTGGGGCAACTCTATATTCGGTAGTTATATGAACTATCTTGACTACCGATTATGGTAGGATATTTGCAAAGAGAGCCACTCTATAATCGGTAGTTATATGAACTATCTTGACTCCCGATTGTTGATTAACTACCGATTGTATAGTTACCTCCCGATTGTAAAGGGTAGTTTGGCCATTAAAAAAATGGGATTATGGATTAACCTTCCGATTATGGATTAACCTTCCGATTATGACCTATTTTGTCATTTTGTGTCGCCCCTAATTCGTTTGGAGGCGCCCCTAAATTTGCCAGGTTAATATGCTAAAAAGAAATATCTCCCTTAGTGAAAAATTCATCTTGCTACTCAATGACTGGATAGTTCCTAACTCGAGCATGTCCAAAATTTTGATTTTAGGAACACTTGTGACCGTTGCTAACTCCAACCATAGTCATTGCTAAATTCAAATAATATCATAACTATATATAGAGAACGGACATATGAGTCCTAATTAAATCATTCAATAAAAATTAAACCCCATCCAGTTACTGCTCGGCAGAGAGCAAGGCTGTTAATGGGGTGCTAGGATTAGTGGGGTGTACCAAAACTATAATAAGACAAAACAATTTTTATATAAGACAAATAATTTTTGCCTTGGCTTGGTACACCCCACCAATCCTGACACCACTATTAGCAAGAGAAAATGAGTCATTTGTCCAAAAAAATTTAAAACACGGTTCAAATGGACGAGTAAAAAAAATTACGGGTGAAATAGCAAAAAAAAAATAGTAAGGATGAAACTGGATTCATCCTGGCTTATACTTAAAAAAATAGCAAAGATGAAACTGGATGCATCCTGTGTAAAATAAAAATAAGAAAAAAATATTTGAAAATGGACAGATGAAACCGGTTACATCCTCGCCTATTTTTAAATTTTTGTCCATTTAAACAAGATCTTTTTAATTTTTGGCTATTTAAACAGTATCAAAACCTAAGTGTCTTTTTCACTCAGAAATTGTTGATTTTGGTCTTTTTGACCAATTTTGTGTATTAGCAATTCTTGCAGAGATGGAGCAAGGACTTGTATACTATTGAGTCGAATAAATTTTGGTCAGTATATTTTGATAACCCCGATTATCACAAAAACAAAAAAAATAAGGAAAACAAATATATCAAAGGCCGCCATTTTAAACAACAGTGTCATCGATTGCGTTAAACATTTTTAAAATAATCCGAGAACCTCCACTGCACCTTCGATACTTTTATTTTACACAAAATTGGTTAAAAAGACCAAAATTAAAATTTCCTGGGTGAAAAGGACAGTTAGATTTTGATACTGTTTAAATGGACAAAAATTTAAAAATAGGCAGGATGTAACCAGTCTCATCCTGCCCATTTTCAAATACTTTTTCTTATTTTTAATTTACACAGGATGCATCCAGTTTCATCCTCGCTATTTTTTAAGTTTAAGCCAGGATGAATCCAGTTTCATCCTAGCTATTTTTTTTGTGTCCATTTCACCCATAAATTTTTTTACTCGTCCCTCCGTGTTTTAAATTTTTTTGGACAAATGACCCATTTTCCGTTTATTTTATTTATTATTATTATTATAGGTAATTGGATGAATAAAAATGAGAATGTACGAAGAAAAAATTTCAGGCCACCCCACACATAAATTCCCGGTTCCGTGGCTGATCATAACAACGATGCGGGGAGGTTTTTCTTTTCTGTACAGGAGCAACTCTCAGAGGACTGAAGCATGATTGAGCTGAGAGTTGTACGGAGATGGGTGGTTTCTTCGGCCCGCAAGATTACACGTGGTGATCAGGGAGGAAAGAAGTTAAAGCATTACAAAAGACTCCAACTTCATGACACCATAAGAGCATCTCCAACAGTGGGTGCAAAAAAATTTAATTTGGAATTTTTATTTAGATCCTTATTTATGGGGTCATATGTATGTGGCAAAAATAATAATGCTCTGCTCATGAACCATCTCCAATAGTATGGGGTCTTATTTTTAAAATTTGTTGTTTTGGATAATGATAAAATTGATTTCCTCTTTTCTATTGGTTCATAACAATTTATTTAAAAATTAAAAAATTAAAATATAGTTAAAATGATGATGTGGAGGTCATTCCCAAGGTCTAAATAAGACCTTCTCCAAGACCTTCATATTTATTTTAACACCCTTCCTATTTTCTATGACCCACTGTTGGAGATGAATTTGATGTAAATGAGAGTCTAAAACCATATGTGTCATGAAAAAATAAAACCTCCACCCTTTGTTGGAGATGCTCTAAACGGGACACGTAAAATCCAGGTGAATAGAATAATACTGGCGGACCTACAGAATCCCAAACATGCTTCCCCAAGAATGTCCAAGTCCATAGGAGACGTGAATGAACTTTTTACGTGGGGGCCACTTTCCATTTTCCTTTTTCGATTTTTTCTCCGGAACCGTTACACCAACTGAGAGTCGGTCTAACTCTAAACTCTCCAACTGAGTCCAAATTGTTTTAGCAGTGTCCATGGGCTCTCTTATTAACATTTTTTCTTTTTTAGAATTCATGTTCTCATTAGTTTTTATTGGTTCCCTTCATTATTTTTTTTTTGAACGATTAATTAGCGTATACCGGAAATGATTGGGGGATATTTTATTGTTCATGTCGGCATGGTTATTCAATGACAACTAACCATGTCGGTATGAACAATAAAATATCTTCCAATTATTTTTGATACATCCCCATTAATCCCTCTTCTTCTATTTAGAATTTTAATTTTAGTATTAATTAAACTCTCTTAAAAAAAATCTAAGCGCTCATATTTGTTTCAGTTTTTCCTAGCATGTTTGGACACCAGAAATATAAGTGTTTCATAAGTGAAACTTTTTTGCTCCACAAAAAGTTAACTTTTTTTATTTCTAAAAGTCGTTTTGCATTTCGGTATCCAAACTGACTTCTAGAAGTCGATAAGTAACCTCCAAATGCACATCCAAACAGCAGGACCGGTCCTCCATTTTTTGTGGCCCCTATTCTCTATATAAAAATAGAGTTTTTTCGAGCGCTGTGGTTAACCGGAACTTCTGGTTGATTCTAGCCCCACCCTTTAAGTTTTTGACCAATTAAATTTGAGGAGAATCTTTTAGCCCACAATATATTACATAAAATAGGAAAATCTAATAAAATCTGATAAGCTCACCAAAAATATATTTAAAAAATATGTCATAATATATTTTATCTTAATTAATTTTAAGATCGAAATTCCCAAATAAAGAAATAAACTGAAAATAAAATCACATCGGGATATGTATTTTTCATCATGATTTCATCGCAAAATTAAATCAACCATTAAAATTTAAAATAAAACTGCCAAATGTCCAATGTCCAGTTACATTACTTTTAATTAAACTAATCCTAATTACAATTCCGAACTACTAATAAGTAAACTAAATTAAAATAATCTTAGTTTACAATACAATTACGGTGAAATTACAAAAGTTTTGATTAAAATTAGATCAATAATACTACAAAAGCTTTGATTACAATTAGATCAATAATCATAATTTAAAATCTAAAATACATAGAAAAAAAAATCTAAAATGCATAGAGTTCGAATGCTTACATGTAGATTGAAGCGTGCTTCCTCTACGACATAAAAAAATAAAATTGAATGATTGTTAATCCTGCCAAATAGTCGAATTACAAGATAATTAGTAGAAAAACTTGATGATATGAAGCAAAAATTTTAAAACGGGAGAAAAAAATGACATTATTGAAAACTGAAATAAACGATAATGAATTATTTTCTATGTTATTATTCCTTAATTATGTCATTCCAAAAGTAAAAGACAAATAAAAATAATTTCTATTCTTAGAACGCATATTATGCTCAATATATTTTGTACAGAAAAATATTCTCAACAAATAAACGTGGCTATCTAATAATGAAGAACTAACTTTTAAGAAATCCAGGTAAAAACGGTAGTAATATACTAATTTTTAAAATACCAAGATTTTTTGTTATTTTTAGAAAATTTTTCTTTTTTTTGGAGTGCCACTGAGGTACCTTTAATTTTATAATTTAAATATTAAAAGGTAAGATATTTATTAATAAATACTATACTCAAATAAAAAGAAAAAATGGGCATATATTAGGTATTTGTGGTTTTCAGCTAGCCAAAATATATAAATCTTAGATATTTTCTGTTACTGATTAATAAAAAAAATCTTTTTATTTATGGGTCGGGTAGTTCTATATAAAGTGTTAGAACAAAGCCAAACCTCTGTTTATTTGTTTTCACATTTCTCTTCTTTTTGGTTCTCTAAGTTGTTATTATTTTTATTTTATTTTTGGATTTATGGTTCGTGTTTGTTTGTTGTTTGTTTTGCAGGAAACGCAAAATACATAACCCGCGATAAGAGCTAAAGAGCCACCCCGGAATTCAATCCTCTTTCTTTCATAACTTTTTTTTTGGCATTTTTTTGATTTCTAGACAGACATTCCGTCATTTAGGTGAGTTCAAGTAACTAACAAGATTATTTGATGGTTTTGATGTTATTATTTTCGTTTTTCACGTGTATTGTTCATTCCAAATTGTTTTGACAAGAATTACGGGTTTTTTATTCTCTTTCTAATTTTTTCGTTTCTTATCTTTGTCCAAGTTGGTGCATTGTTTTTCGCGATGCATAGTTACTCTCAGTGAACGCGTAATGGTAATAAAATTTGGTTATAATTTTTCTTTTTTAGATATTATGATTCTTATTACTAATTTTCATTTCTAATAATGATTCCAACAGTTGTAGGATGCATGGTTACTCAATATAGATGTTGTAATCAATTCAATTCTAGGATTTTATTACATTTTGAAAGGATATGGTGTTTTGAATTTTTCGTGAAGTTGATTTATGGTTCGACTTTGATTTCATTTGTGCCTCAAACGAGCTTCAAATGCATTTTTTTTGTCTAATCCGTTGTTGTCGTTTATTTTTGTAGGGATCGTAAAAAGATATAGCGGATGGAGGGTGCTTCTCTTCTTCGAAATCATCTTAGATAACTTTCTCTCTTCCTTTTTTGTTGTGAGTTAAGTTTCCTGGCGAGATTGGGGTATACTCAAACTAATTGGGGTATACCCAATGAGACAAAATAGGGTCATTTTGAAGTAAAAGAGGTCACCCCTTAACCAAATATTTTCAAAATGGCAAAATTGCCCTCGTTTAATTAACACTAAAAGTTTGATTAGATTAATTAATTAAGTTTAAATTGATTGAATAGATTAAAACTTATGAATTTTAAGTTATGAAATTTTGTTTTTGATTGACTTTTGTGGGATGATTTTTGATGATTTTTTTTTTTTTTTTGAGAATATCACTTGCAACGAAAATGAAGCACACAACCAAAATACTTCTAAAAAGAGGATTGCAAATCTATTATATGAAATCATACTCAAAATCAAAGAATAAATCAACACTTTTAGTTCTGAAAGTATGAAAAGTCGGCAAGGTCGACTAATGAAGATCATGCTTACGCCAAAAGTGGCCAGGCAAGATCTTCATCGTCGACCGCTCGCCAAAAGTGGCCAAGCAAGGTCTTCATCGCACCCCCACGGCCAAAAGTGGCCTAAGATGTTCTTCATCATCGACCTTGCCGACTTTTGTTTTTTGACATACGGAGATGACATAAAAAATTTATCAACGGCAAGGTATTCAAGAAATACCCTTCCGGCTTGTTTTGGCCTAAGAAGGTATTCAAAAATACCCTTCCTATCAGATATTGGGCAAGGTCTTCAAAAAATACCTCGCCTACTGTTGAAATTTTTTAAAGTCGCCGCCATGGCTGTTATGAAAAGTCTCGGCAAGATATGCATGTCACGACCTTGCCGGCCAAGACACGAAATCATAAATTTCGATTTCTAACTCGATATAACAATCAAATCACACAACACAATGATGGGTTTAAGTTTAAACATCATTTATAGTCTTCTTTTTGGTAGAGTCAACATTTTTTTGGAAAATCAAAGTTGAGATTTTTGTATGGGTTTGGTTGATGGAAGATGAAGATGAAGAAGAAGAGAAGATTAAGAATTGGTTAGTTTTTTAATTTTATGGTTAATGATATTAAGAAATGAATTTATTTTTAAGATTTAATTATTTCAAGGGTATTAAAGTAAAATCACACTTTTTAATAATGACACACCATGTCCCCTTCTCATTGGGTATACCCCAATTAGTTTGGGTATACCCCAATCTCGCCAAGTTAAGTTTCTTTTCTTTTTGGTTTCTTTTAATAGTCTGTTTTTGTCCTGTAGTGTAGGCCCAAATTAATGGGCATAGGCCCCAATTTAGCCAGGAAAATTAATTATGCAATCACATAAAAATGTTGTTGTTCCACAAATGGCTAGAAGAGTGGACACGATCATATTTTCCATAGCATGCCATTAGAAAAGGGTACTACTAACACAAAGTGTTCTCAAACAAATAACTCAAACTTTACAAACAATACTAAAACGCCTTACAAATATAAACCCTTAAAAAATTATAGAATAAAATTATGTTCTCCTTCGAAGCTTTTCAAAGGATTGCACAAATCCTGAAATTAAAGGAAAGTATCTAATACATATTCCAAAACGACATTAGTGAGGAAAGGAGACCACGGTAGTAACAAGCAATTAATTAGGCTCACCACTCCCAGAGTTTACCGGACTTAGGCATTTACGAAGTCCGGATGGCAATGAAAGATATACTCATCATCTCCCAAAAAGGAATTTCGATTGTTTTCAATATGTGCTTATATTCTGCAATCTTTAACGATTCTTTCATTGGCACTTAGAATTAAATTAAAATCTCATTAGTTGCTATAAAAAAACTATGTGAAAAATTTGGATGCACATGTATCACTGCAGTTCAAATAATTTGGTGCAGCGGTGATTCGTCTTGCAAATGCATAGGAAACCCTTACACACATCACTATTACGTAATAACATGAGTTAGATTTAAAATAATATAAGCATTTAATTCATGAAACATAGCATATGCTCAAAATATTCTAAACTCTAATTTGATCTCAAATAAAATCACTATTTCTAATTCATGTGTGTAGAATACAAGAAATTATGCCTCTATTTATATAGATAGAAGAAACCTTAATCTTAGCCACAGGGGCATCTTAGTAAATAAACAATGATTTATAACATCATCTGCATTTTTGTTTGTGGTTGATAATTTATTTGATGTAATTGTATGTAATTGCAGGTCAGTTCAAAAAAAAAGTAATTGGAGGAGGCGGTGTGGTCGGCAGTGGCACCACTATTTTTTTTGTCAAACTGAAGTAGTCTAGGAATATTTCAAGATTACTGTCGAGAGCAAGCGAAACCAAAGAAACCCAACCGGTAAAAGTGTGAACACTGAATATACTACTCAAGATGGAAAAATATTTGCCAAAAAGTTATCATGGAGAGTTTGTTTAGTATCTAATAGACTTTTCATCGGAAGCAAGTGTATAGTCTGGTCTGAATACATTTACATAATAAAGTATAGCGGGACAAATAAGGAGACGCTCTCGCACAGTTTGATGATTTAATGGACAAGACATTTTTTCTATTTGCTATTACTAGCATTTCAATATGGAATGGAAACTTGATCAAACAAATTTACGGTCATTAAGGTTAACATATGCAGCTCATCGAGACAGGATAGAGGGTAGATGAAAGGATGCTAACATGAAGTTCTTTTTCATTTCATTGTCTCTTTCTCTCCGGCATGTATTTTTGTTTTAGCCCCTTCTTATTTATTTTTTTTTTCTTGCACAAGCTTGGATTGTATTAGTATATTGATTTTTAGCAGTTTATTAACAATATCCTTAAATAAGAAACAGACCCGTGCATAGCACTGGTGACAAACTAGTAGTTAATTAATAAAAACAAACTATATAACAACAATTGCATCAACATTGTTCATATACATGTAAAATCTAAGTATTCACCAATTAATTGTTCAATACACAACACATCTAAGTATCTAACCCATTTATCGGGTTTATGCTTCCTAGTTAGGACAGGAGGCATAATATAATTTCTTTGGCTATTTCTTTCAGCTCCTAACTTGTTAGCTGTAGAAAAAAACCATCTCGGTGAGGGAAAAATGATAAGTTATAACTTATAAGCACACACAAGATGTCAGTTGTTACAGCATATTACGTATACCACTAAAAGTTAAAGCAATTGGCTCCATATTTGAAATGCAAGGGGCTACAAAAACTAAAACATGAATTAAAAATCAAATTAAGCGTTTCGAATCGGGAGAAACCATATGGTGAATGTCTGTTATTTCTTAACATGGAGGACGATTTAGATTAAAAATAAAATTAAACTATTGTCGGTTGTTTCGGTGTTTCACTGTTTTCTTTGGTTTTTAGTTTCAGAACGTGGTTCTGGTAGCCTCTCAGGGGAGATAAATTCAGATCTAATGTTATTATTGTTGGAACACTGCTCGGTCAAACTCACAAGCGTTGCTATCTCAAGCTTGTTTGTCAAGTTTAGTTGATCAAAACTATATACTTGATTTCTAGTATACATATAGCTCTGTCTCGGATTATGATAGAAGTGTAGTTGAGCTTTAGACTTCACGCCGTTTACCAATTAAAGAACAAGATCTACTGAGGAGCTTGGAGGAACTTCATCAACAAAAGGTATGTGGAGACTAAAACTTATCTACCACTTAGAAGTCTATTTTATCTTCTAATGAGACTAAGTCGTGTAGCTATATAGACTTTTGAATTATACACATTTGATACTTCGAGCCGATCGAGTTCATCTATTTCTCGAAATACGTGTTGGAAGCTTTTAGCTTTAGCTAAGTTCATCGTATTCTTGACGAGTTTAGTTGGAGAAAATTTATTTGTTGCAAACTAAATATTAAGTTAAAAGATGATCGTGTGAAAATGACCTTGAACATCTTACATGAATTGTGTGAGACAATCATTTGATGTCAACTTGGGAAGTTTCGTATTTATCGATTAATCACTTGAAAATTACTTGAATCTAGTATTAGAGCATAGCTCGGTTGAACTCAACAAGCGTTGGTATGTCAAGTTTGGTTGTCATATTTTAGTGTGTCAAAACTCATCTAAAGTCGCTTGATTAAATACTCGAGTCAACTTCGTTTATGTTAGACTAGAAAGTATAGGAATGGTGAGACATACAAGTATTACTCCGAAGACCTGAAGAATGTGAAGAAGTAGCGAACTACAATGACGACATCATCCTTCCACTTGAGGTTAGTAGTATTGACTTGAACTGTTTCATTCCTAACGTAGCTTTCAAATCGTGCTATATTGAAAACAAAACTGCGAAGCTGTATATACTCATATTGTATAATACTCTAGTGATGTGACATGGTCATAATTGTATGATCATAGTATTAGGGAATTTGACTACGAAGTATAGCGCTTATCTTTTGAACTTCGTTGATATGACATCAACATAATCTTGTATATATTGTTATGATTATGTGAATTGGTTATGGTGAAGATTTCATCATAGGAAATAATGTTTTACATTCGTTTAAAGGAAGTACATTCATGAACTTGTTTTACGAATCGAAAGGAAATCATTAGGCTTATTGGTCCGGCTATTCATTGCAAAAATTTGGATGACCAATATGTGTGAGATGGCATGGTAGAACCGATCTTAACCTTGGTTATGTATCTTGGTATGACTAATCACAATACCCGACTTATGATTTGGTATGACTAGTTTCTATTAATTGGTGTAACCGATCCTAAGTAATCACCATGTGATGGTATGATCGATATTTGTAATTGGTGTGACCGATCCTAGTAATTGGTGTAACCGATCCTAGTAATTGGTGTGACCGATCACATAAAGTTGAGTAATCGATCCTTGTAATTAGTTACTGGTGTAACCGGTCCCAGTAATCAGTGACCGATGGTAGGTTTGTAAACAAGCCTACAATAACAACTGTAAGTGCACAGTGTCCTAATGAAACACAGGGAAAACACAGGTCGATCCTCAGGGACAAGGTGGGTGTAAGGTTGAAACTATGGTCTTACTACAACTGACTTCAAATTGAGAGTAACAAAAGGGGGTTTGTGTCGATACGACTAAGAGGTTGGTAGTAACTAAAGCAATGAAACAGAATGTAAAGCAAGAATGCACATTTAAGGGCACTAGGGCAGTCGAATCCACCTATTAACCTACTCTAAGTCAATTCAGTCTCAATAATATTTTTATCCCTAATGGACACCGGTCAAGATGCTAGTCTACCATTTATCCAGGGTAGTCTCAAATGGATGGGTCAGCTTATTAAGGCAACTCACTAATCCCTAGTATTAGTTGTCTTCTTACGGTACAATTAATCACAGATCAATTTCATCACTTAACTGATCAAACCATTCCTACGAAGGATATCATAATCACAACTAAGGAATCTCTCCTAAGCACTAACTGTCTGATTAAGGCATAACTATTCAAAAGATCAATAACAATCAGTGAAGCATGAGTTCCACCATATTTAACATAGAAGTATTCTAACTACAATGGATGCATGACGTACTCTGTGAAAGTAAAATGATGAAGAGCTCGAATTATATCTATCATAAACAATAAAGCACAATAAGAACGACATCAGAACATGAATCAAACATAGCAATAGATTAATGGTTTAATCTAAACCTTAGTAATTGAATTAGAACATGATAATAATATTGGAAGAAAAAAATAAACTACAGCCTGGTGCACCAGCTAATCCGGGCATGATTTCTGTAATGACCCATCCCTCCACCGATACTGTCCATACTTATCCATTGTGGTTATCCGGCAGTGTGGGGTTTTCAACGGGTGTCGCTGCGGTAATCCGACAGAAACTTCCCTGGAGACCACCCATCCCTGGATTGCTCCCGCCCGAGCACGCTTAACTCGCAGAGAAGCCCGCAACTCGGAGCCAATTGTGTTGAAAAAGCCTCGGTGATAGGAAAGGACAAACCATTACTTATATTTCATTCGGCCAACTACTGCCGAATATCGGGGTACTATAATACCACCACCTTAAACTGTAATACCCCGATTTTCGGGTTCGGATTCGACCTAATCGGTTGCCCGAAAACCGATACGTCGATATCATAGCCAAATCCCGCTACTAAGCCCAAGTTCGTTAATTAATTTATTTCGGCTAATTTAGTTATGTTCGTTTTAGTAATTCTATCGCAGTGGAATTCTATAAATTATTAAGAAATATCTAACCATTGATTTAACCTCATTTTAATCTAACCATTGATTTAACCTCATTTTAATGCCACCGGGTACAAAACCTTTTTTTAGTTTTAATTAAAAATATTGCCACCGTTCAATACCTACGATTTAATTAATAAGTGATGATTTCAACCCTAAATTGTAAAACAAACAAAAAAAATGACAAAGGTAAACTCCTAAAATTTTACAACTCTAAAATTTTGACATACTACATCTTAAAAATAAAATCATACACGTATAACTGACTAAAGCATCAAAAATTCATTTCATAGTCTCACCAAGCTTAGATTAACAAATCTCATCAAAGACTCAATAAAATTTTTAAGACATCATAACTTATATCCAATATATAAGCAAGTCGAGTTAAAATGACAAACCCACATATTATGTTGTAACTCCACGTGCTGAAACGACGTGCGACTGCCTATGTACCCAAAGGGATCAAGCACGACCGTAGTTCATCAAACATGACATAGGAGGCAACCATCAACTCTTATATCAAAAATCTCACTTAGGAGGCAAACATCAACTCCTAAGTCAACTGCTCGCACTAAGGGAACCCATGGGTTTAGCAATCATATAGGAGGCAACCATCAACTCCTAATGAGCCCCAAATTGTTTAGGGAGGCAACCATCTTCGACACTGATATCATTTGTAATGACCCATCCCTCCACCGATATTGTCCCCACTAAGCCACTGCGGTTATCCGACAGTGTGGGGTTTTCAACGGGCATCGCTGCGGTAATCCAGCAGAAACTTCCCGGATGGTCACTCATCCCTAGATTACTCCCGCCCGAACACGCTTAACTGCAGAATTTTCTAAGATGCGAATGATGGCTTCTCGAAAACCTTATAGCGAGGAGAATCTTCTACCGCAATTGTTTTGAACAAACAATCTCGTTTTAATTGTATTATAATGCAAAAATTATTCAAATATTTAATTAAATGCATTTTTTTTCTTGGATTTTCGCCAACCTAGGGGCAAAAGCCCCTCATAATGCATTATGCCATAAAAACTCATCTTTTCTATCGGGTAATACCCTCGTTAACTAGTCAATGGCTTTCATAAGAGAAACCACTAAAAAAATGGCAAAAATAAAATAAAAAAGGCAATCAAAACGAGTACTTCCTAAGAGGTCACCCATCTTAGTACTACTCTCGCCCAAGAACGCTTAACTGCTGAGTTCTGATGAGTTCTGGTGCATTAGTGCTGGTATGATCGATTGCTGAAAATATTTCACCAATTTTACTACTTAATACGTCCCCAATGCATTAGTGCTCGACCTCATTAACGGCTACTAATTCTTTGTGCCAAGTCCGATTCGGGCGAATGATGGCTTCTCAGAAACCTTATAGCGAAGAGAATCTTCAACCGCAATTGTTTTCAACAAACAATCTCGTTTTAATTGTATTATAATGCAAAAATTATTAAGATATTCAATTAAATGCACATTTTCTTGGATTTTCGCCTACCTAGGGGCAGACGCCCCTCCCAATGCATCATGCCATAAAAACTCATCTTTTCTATCGGGTAATACCCTCGTTAACTAGTCACTGGTTTTCATAAGAGAAACCTCTAAAAGAATGGCAAAAATAAAATAAAAAAGGCAATCAACACGAGGACTTCTTAAGAGGTCACCCATCTTAGTACTACTCTCGCCCAAGCATGCTTAACTGCAAGAGTTCTGATGAGTTCTGGTGCATTAGTGTTGGTATGATCGATTGCTGAAAGTATTTCACCAATTTTACTACTTAATACGTCCCCAATGCATTAGTGCTCCACCTCATTAATGACTACTAATTCTTCGTGCCAAGTACGATTCAGGCGAATGATGGCTTCTCGGAAACCTTATAGCGAGGAGAATCTTCAACCGCAATTGTTTTGAACAAACAATCTCATTTTAATTGTATTATAATGCAAAAATTATTAAGATATTCAATTAAATTCATGTTTTCTTGGATTTTGAGCAACCTAGGGGCAGACGCCCCTCCTAATGCATCATGCCATAAAAACTCATCTTTTCTATCGGGTAATACCCTTGTTACCTAGTCACTGGCTTTCATAAGAGAAACCGCTAAATAAAATGACAAAAATAAAATAAAAAAGGCAATCAACACGAGGATTTAATTGTATTATAATGCAAAAATTATTAAGATATTCAATTAAATGCATGTTTTCTTGGATTTTCGCCAACCTAGGGGAAGAAGCCCCTCCCAATACATCATGCCATAAAAACTCATCTTTTCTATCGGGTAATACCCTCGTTAACTAGTTAATGGCTTTCATAAGAGAAACCGTTAAAAAAATGGCAAAAAAATATAAAAAAGGCAATCAACACTAGGACTTCCCAATAGGCCACCCTTCTTAGTACTACTCTCGCCCAAGCACCCTTAACTGCAGAGTTCTGATGAGTTCTGGTGCATTAGTGCTGGTATGATCGATTGCTGAAAGTATTTCACCAATTTTACTACTTAATACGTCCCCAATGCATTAGTGCTCGACCTCATGAACGACTACTAATTCTTCGGGCCAAGTCCGATTCGGGCGAATGATGGCTTCTCGGAAACCTTATAACAAGGAGAATCTTCAATCACAATTGTTTTGAACAAACAATCTCGTTTTAATTGGATTATAATGAAAATATTATTAAGATATTCAATTAAATGCATGTTTTCTTGGATTTTCGCCAACCTAGGGGCAGACACCCCTCCCAATGCATCATGTCATAAAAACTCATCTTTTCTATTGGGTAATACCCTCGTTAAATAGTCATTGGCTTTCATATGAGAAACCGCTAAAAAAATGGCAACAAAAAATAAAAAAGGCAATCAACACGAGGATTTAATTGTATTATAATGCAAAAATTATTAAGATATTCAATTAAATGCATGTTTTCTTGGATTTTCGCCAACCTAGGGGAAGACGCCTGTAGCGCCCCCAAAGCTAGCATCTGACTAATCCGAGAGATTAACTAAATAAAGAGGCACTAAAATCTAAAACATATACTTAAGCATTCAATTAACGAATCTGCTATAAACTTAACCCAAAAACTAGCCCCGCTCAGAAATATAAATATACAAGAACTCCTCTCGAATGATACATATACAATAGTCATTTGGTTTACAAATAGATTATACATCATAATAAACATAACCGAAGTTAAACAACTAACGGACTCAACTCCTCGAAGCTTTCGCTGCGCAACTCTGATCTGTCTCTGAAACTGAAAATGGGAATGGGTGAGCACATCATCCCTAAAAGGGATGCCCAGTAGAAATAACATTTAACTTTCATGTAATCATTGAAAATGATTTGAAAACAATCCATGTTTTCCATAAAGCTAAACACAACCAATTCACAGAGGTAAACAATCATGTATATGGAACTAACTCCTTTTAAACAATAAATAATATGGTGACTCGTCCCGCACCTAGATAATAATATGGTGAACTCGTCCCGCACCTAGATAATAATATGGTGACTCGTCACTTTTGAAAAATGAAGGAGCGGACCCTATATACCACAAATGGAAATTCTTATTTCCAAACAATCAAATGGAAATTCTTATTTCCCAAACAATTCATATAGACAAACAGGCATTACAATTCCTTTCCAAACAATGGAAAGATTAAAAGAATCAACGGTACTTTCGGAGTTTAAAATAAAACAATGCATGGAATATACAATCAGACGATGCATGGATTTGTTAAAATAATCTTTTGTAAAGGGAAACAACAATAATCACAGAAGAGCTAAATGTAAATTCCCACCTCTTTTGATGACAAGCCACGCCCACCTCGAGATCCATGATCCACCGGTTCATCATTTGAATCGATCGTTGTTAATAAAGACTAACTGTTAATCATACAAGTACTCTAATAGATTAGCCAAAAAGGCTCATACAAGGATCATACAAATCTAATTAATGGTTCTAAGCCCAAAACCACCAAACTAGCCCGTTAAACTAAGGTCCAGTCCATCTGAGTCACAAACAATCTCTAACGGTCAAAGGTCAAGTAACAGTCAATGTCTAAGACCAGTCAAAGTCAAATGGTCCACTGAGTCAAATCGGTCAAGGGTCTATCTCAGATCAAGTCAAGGAAAATCGGTGAGTCGACTCAGTCCACAAGACTGATTCAGGTTATATAAACCAAGGCCCTTGCACAGGCCAAACTCTATGTTGTCATAGTTTCATTTCCAACTCTACTTCCTTAACATTTCAAATCTACCAACTAAAATTACACATTCATTCTTAAACAACTTTGAATTCCAATTACAAATGTAAACTAAGTTTACCTGCAATTGCAGTAGCAACAGGATTTCAAGGAGACTATCCAACTCTGATTCTACACATCAATCCTATACAATTCCTATTCTCCAAACTCAAGGTACAACAATACTATACACCACCATCAATACTGCGCATTCTCTTCCGATTCAGTTGGTACAACCGTAAATCAGATCAACAACACCATCTATATTCTAACTTTAATACATAACCTTGTAAACCATAAATCATTATCACCTGCAACTTCAGTTCAACTTACTATTCTGTCTTTCAAATCTCATGTTGTACCACATAACTTCAACAACTGCAATTCCATTATAGACTCACATTCCATTTTAATCTCAGCTTCATTCTATACTCGTTTCAATCCCAATTTCATTCAAAACCACATAATCTCAACAGCTAAATTACACAAGCCATCTCACCTCAGTTGTAGTTGCAGATTTCCCACAACACACCCCTTATAATAATTTCTAGATCTAAATCTTATTAATCACCTAAATTTCAAATATAAGTACTAGAAATATAAATTGACACAAGGATTTTTTACATGGTTCGATCAATGTGACCTACATCCATGGTTCTTCACTATGATCGTTGAAATTACATCAGTATTACATTTAGAATCTCCATTAATGGATATTTTGTAGAACTCTAGATCTAGTTTTAGGGGAAGAAGATGATAAAGAAAATAAAGTCTCTCTCTAAAAATATCTCTCCCTTACTAAATGTGTCCTCCTTTTCTCTCTCCTGCCTTTATCTTTATATAGGTGTTTACATAGTGGATGATAGCTCACATACAACTCATATTTCCCCTATTTTAGGATCCCGTGCTACGTTCTCTCAAGCTCTCTTCATAATTTCGCAGGCTCTCTTTCTTTCTATAATTTCGCAAGCTCTGCTACATTCTCTCAAGCTAAGAAAATAATTAAATCTCGCACACTAATAAAATATGTTGTGCGATATTTGGATCTTACATCTTGCCTCTTTTTCCTTGGATATTGCTTGAAGAGCGATCTTTAAGGAAAAATCCATTGTTGTAGTAGTCTTTCATCTTTGTTAATGAAGGAACGAGCGAAAGAATATTTTTCTTGAAAAGTACGTACTTGCCTCTATTCTTTTGCGAAGTTCCAAAGCTTTGAGAAGTAATTAGAAGTATACGAAGTATGAAGTATAAGAAGTATGAAGTATGAAGAAGTATCCATCCTTGAATGCGAGTAATAAGTATTGTCTCTATTCATGCGAAATTATTAATCCATTTTTGATGAGGATTCTTGCTGTTCATTAATGAACGTCCATTTTGGAAATGATTCTTGCCGAGAAGATAAAGAACATAAAATGTTTTCTCGGTAATCCATAGTTGCCCCCGTTCTTTATCTATGAGGGTAGAATCCTTGAGAAAATGTTGAAAGAGCGAGTTGTGTCTTCATTCTTATCTTGCCTCTGCCTCATGCTTTGTGTTCATGCGATAGTATAATCTCTTCAAGTTGCTTATAATTGTGTGAAATAATTGAGCGAAATAATCACATCCTTCGAAATAATCATATTCTGCGAAATTCTGAATGATTCTGCGAAATTCTGAATAATTCTGCGAAATTCTGAATAATTCTGCGAAATTCTGAATAATTCTGCGAAATTCAGAATAATTCTGTAAAGTTTTTTTTTTTTTAAATACTTGTGCGAATATAATGCTTATGTAATGATTATGTTATGAAATGTGTATGCGATGTTTATGCCATGAAATGCTTATGTGATGCTTTCATGATGCGAGTATGATGAGAATGCTTATCTATTGCAATGTATAGCTAATGTTTGTATTACGTTGCTCATTTTGCCGCTCTAAAATTGATGTAGCTTTAAATCGCTTCCATTCTTCATTTCTCCGACTTTGTCTCTAGTATATGCATTCCTCTTTGCGTATTTATTGTTCCTCCCATGTTCTTTTGCTTGTGCTTCATTTTTCTTAATTTTATTCTTTGTCCATCTTTAGCTCATTGTATCTCATTGTTATACTGTCTCCACTGTTTATTCCTGCACTATTAGTATCGCATAATATAATATAATCAAAATATCTAAGGTGCATCATTTCTTTATACATGTTCGCAAGCTTGTTTGCTTACATATAATCATCTTCGCAAGTTTATTTGCGTACTCTCTTATGTGGTCTTATTTTGCCTTCCTAGTTAAAGGTCTTATTTTGCCACCTCTTGTCATTGCGACAAAATCGCAGGCCTTCTTTACACTTTCATGTAATGACCCATTGATCTTGTCTTATCATTTCTATAGTATTATTGCCTCTGCAGGATATTTTTCATGCGACAATACGACAAGCCTAAATATTCTTGCGAACGTAAAGCCCCATGACATTGCCGTCTTGCTACGAAATCGCAGGACGTCTTTACACTTTCATGTATTGACCCATTGATTTCGTCTTATCTTTGTCTTTTGTATTATTTCCTCTTCAGGATTGTCGCACAAATATGACAAGCCTAAATTTTCTTGCGAAAATAAAGCCTCATGACATTTGGGTCTTAAGACACTTATCAGCTCCCTAATGGAGGGTGCCGCCCTTATCTTCCCCCTGGTTGCCCCTTCAAGGAGGCGTACTTCGGCCATGCAAGACTAGCTCCTCCCATCCGGTCTTAACAAAAACCAGTTGTTTTCGCAGCCTCTTATCCCTTTTGCCTATAGGGCTTATGGTTACGAGACTCGCACCCTAAGTGGAGTTTTCTTGGCCGAGTGCGGATACGCCAAGACTTTCCAAGAATGGCCGAGACACTTCAAACTCCCGACTCTTGGATCAACCGTGTACCTCGCGCCTTGATCATGTGTCGACTCCTTAGAAGAGACCCTCGGTCGTCCAACCCAAGTCATAAGCTTAGGTTGAAAATCCAAGGTACCTCTCCTGGATGGGCTTTATTGACCCCAAATCTCCATGACTCAGGTTCCATGGGCGGTGTAACCTTTCCCCTGAGCCATGTCAAAGGTGTACCCCTTTAATGACGCACTTTAGGTCTTACATTTGCCTCTTTGCGAAATTTTGATTTCACGAACTAGGGTGTACGCCATAGCAGGTTCGCCCCTTTCTTTGTCATTAATCTCTAAATTTTATTCGCGTTTCTTTATTCTTTCATTTCTGTCATTTCTTTCATTCATTCATTCATTCTCATAATATCATATCATTTGAAGCAAAGTAAATATTCAAGAGAAATTCTAATACATTATAATTCTGAAATCTTTGTAGTTGTGAAATCTTTGTAATTCTGCGATTGTATCGTGCTTTGCAAATCAAATCAATTTTTTTTTGAAATCTTTTGAAATTTCAGAAATCCTAGAAATCTTCTTTGAAATCTTGCGATTGTATCACTTTTTATAAATTAAATAAAAAATATTTTATTTTCTGTAAGTAAAATGTTCTATGAAAATGGTACTTATCTTTCATGTGATTTTCTGTTGCTGTCGTCTCTTGCGAAGTATAGGACTTGCTTGCGAAATTGGCATCCTTGAAATGTATAAATGTCGCACAAAGAAATGTAATTATCGCGCACCAAAAAGAAATGTGAGGAATGAGACTTGAACCCATGACCTGCCTCTTGGATATTCTCGCACCATACCAACCGTGCTAACTCTCTCTTGTGAAATTAACTTGCAAAATAATCATCAACTTTCTTCTTTGCGAAATAATCAGAGTCGATGAGAAATTTCGCGTAACAAAAATAAATGTGCGAGAAGCAAGAATTGATCCCGCGACCTGCTGCTTGCATTCATGCCTCTTGACCAACTGTGCCAGTTCTCTTATGCGAAATTATCGCACACTTGTTAAAACTTGATTTGCTCTTCGCTGGTAGCAACCCAAAACTATGTAAAATGTGCGAAAAAATCAACCTACGTCCTTCTTCATGCATCGAATCAAATGAACCATCTGTGCCAACCCTCCTTTGCGAAATTTCTGTGCGAAATAATCGTAAACTCTCTTCTGTGAGAAATACTCTTGCGAAATCTCCATGCGAAAAATACACATTCGTTGGGATTTGAACACATGACCATGAACTCATTAACTTCGCAGGTGACCAACTGTGCTGCCTCTTGTTTGCGAAATTATGAAACAACTTTGCGAAATTATTTATTTTTTCGTCCTCTGTAAAAAGAAGAAAACTATGCTCGCAGGCGAATTCGAACTCGCGACCACAAACGTACATACTGTTCTCTTGACCAACTGTTCAAGAACCTCTCTGCGAAATTAATGCACAACTTTTTTCTTTATACTTTTATTCGCCACTGAAAATGAGAAGAAAATGAAAAATATGTATGTGTGCGAACTCGAACCCATGACCTATTGTTTGTTCGCTCAGCCTTCAACCATCTGTGCGAATTTCTGTTTTTGATAGAAATTGCAGTGTCTGCTTCTTATCTTCTCTTCGTCCTTCCTTAATTTCCTTCAACAATTTGCCTTTTGCTTTTTCTCCTGAACATGTAAATCTTCCATCGAAACTTTAATTTTCTTCCCTGAATTTCACCACAGCAACTAATTTTTTCTCTTACTCTTTTCATGTCCTTGAATTGTTGATGGTGTTTACTCCCTGAAAGTGTGATTTCTTCCATGAAATTTCTATTTTTGAACCTAAATTTTGTAGATCTAGAAAAATATGAACAATAGTTAATATTCATGGAAACTTCTTGAACCAACAAATTACAGGAAGGATAAATCCTTTACTCCTCCCTGTTTCTAGCGCCATTATGTAGTTGCAGGATTTCCCACAACACACCCCTTATAATAATTTCTAGATCTAAATCTTATTAATCATCTAAATTTCAAATATAAGTACTAGAAATATAAATTGACACAAGGATTTTTTATATGGTTCGATCAATGTGATCTACATCCATGGTTCTTCACTATGATCATTGAAATTACATCAGTATTACATTTAGAATCTCCATTAATGGATATTTTGTAGAACTCTAGATCTAGTTTTAGGGGAAGAAGATGATAAAGAAAATAAAGTCTCCCTCTAAAAATATCTCTCCCTTACTAAATGTGTCCTCCTTTTCTCTCTCATGCCTTTCTCTTTATATAGGTGTTTACATAGTGGATGACAGCTCACATGCAACTCATATTTCCCCTATTTTAGGAACCCGTGCTACGTTCTCTCAAGCTCTCTTCATAATTTCGCAGGCTCTCTTTCTTTCTATAATTTCGCAAGCTCTGCTACATTCTCTCAAGCTAAGAAAATAATTAAATCTCGCACACTAATAAAATGTGTTGTGCGATATTTGGATCTTACATCAGTCTCTTCCTGCACAAGAAATTTTATCACAATTCTTCTCATTCACCACCAGTTACATCTTCTGACACAGCTACACATCTTCATCTCACTTCACTGCACCTTTACACAACATTTACCCAAATTTCATACTTCATACAACACATTTATCTCCAAGTTGTTCAGCTCTATCTTAATCAATTCTTCATCAATACATACACTCCATATCCAGTACTACAAATCTTCATAACCACAATCTTCACAGCTGCAACAACATTCATCTAATCCAATCACACAACTTCAATCAACATCAAATTACAACAACGTACAGTCACTAGAAACTCATTCAATCCTTTTCAAATTCAATCTGACTAAACCCATCTGGGATTCATCATCTCATAAATCATCATATAGAATCAACAATGAATAATTTCACTAATTAACTGAAAAACAATTACCTTTAGAAGATTTCACGTAAATAAACCATTTCAATCTCCTCATTTATCTGTCAGTTCACCACAGCCAATATCCAACAACCTTCATTAAAACATAATCAAATCCTAACTCATGATTCTTCACTAACACAACTCTCGTGGATCAATCGTGACAACAACCCTCTCGATCTCCATCTAACAACAACCCGATCAGTTATCAATTTCAACATGCACTCAACATCAATCTTAAAACCCTGATTCCTCGATTCTTTCCTAAAACAGCTTCATAACTCCAACTAAACCTAAACCCATTTAATTCCTTCTCTTAAAACACTAATTCCATCTCTTAATTCATCTTTGAATTCTTCTAGAAACCCTAACTTCGATTTACAAGAACATCAATTTTCTTCTCCCGGTTCAATCAACCACAATTCATCACTTCCCCTTTGATTCATCAAGTTAACCAACTTCTACGAATCACTCACGTCGAAAAATGTTTATTTTCTTTGGTAAGAAATCGACAGGAAGAAAGAAAGAAGAGAAGACCGAAAGAAAGAAACAGAAGAAGAGATAAGAAGAAAGATGAAGAAGAAAAAGAAAAGAAGAGAATAAACTCTTCTCGAAATCGAGTAAGGATAAGGCCAACCAAAAATTCTAAAGGAACCCGAAAAAGAATAAGGGCTGCCAAGTTGGTTTGTCTAAAAAAATGACTAATCTTTCTTTCATGCAAAATCATGATATCTTCTTTGTCCGATATCCGAATGACACGTTCGAGTAGTCTATTCTGCATAACTATTCGAGATCTATCTAAGGATACTAGTATCGTATCTAAATCTTTGTTAGATTAACTCCTATTAATTAACGTTCATGTTAAACTAATCGTGATATTATTAGCTAAAACGTCACTTGAACGGTCTAACAGCTGTAGGATCAGAATATCGCGATATCAATACTTCGCGAGACTAATAAATAACGATATCGCGAGGGAGTCACATAGAAGAAAAATAAATGACGCAATGAATGACGACAACTGAACACGAGGAATTTGTGAAAATCGCGAATGTTAAGAGTGTCGCGAGGATGAACATTTATACACTAAGCGAAACTTCGCGAGTTATTCCTCGAAAATAAAGGACAAACTTAGGCAGTCATCCACTTTGTACTACCCTATATAAAGGGTTGAGTCATCTGTTGGGGGTTCTTTTTTGAATGGTTAAGTAAGTCATTAGGAGAGAGAAAATCAAGAGTGATTGTAATTTCTTTGGCTTTGTTCTATCTTCCTCTGTAAACATTTCAAGAAAATAATCAATAAAATCTATAGTTATTCATCTTCAAATGGATTAATTGAGTAAATTCTAGTGAGGGGTGTAGTGTGGGATTTCCTGCAACTACATATGCGCTAGAAACAGGGATTGACAAGATCAACCTTGGGAATTGAAAGAATCAGGAGTAACAAGAAGGAAATTTCGTATAGTTCTCAACAATTTACTAAAATTGAGAAATGGCTAGAAGAAGGAATGCATCAGAACAACCAACAATTGTAAGGAGAAGCGGGAGATTAGCTGGAGAAAGGAGAAATGAAGTAGGTGAACCATCAAGAATAAACACAAGAGATAGAGAAGAAGGTCAAATTCAACCGCCAATTCAACCACCAGTTCAACCAGCACCAAATAGAGTAATGGATTATGATAGGGTGAGTGTGCATACATGGAGATCAAATTCTATGGAAGAAAGAGAAGAAGTGCAACAATTGATAAATAATGGACAATAGGAGAGAAATCAAGAAGAAATGGGAGAAACAGCTCATAGAAATGAAGAAATCGTAGCATTAGAAACGTTGAGGCAAACGATACATGAAGAAAAGCGATTAGAAGCGGAAGAACGCGCAAATTTAACAAGACAAAACCATGAGTTAAGAATGGAAAATATGAGGTTGCAGAATAGGAGCTCGAGAAGTAATACCAGATCAAGATCAGGATCGGTTAGAGATGATATGAGGAGAATGTTACATGTGGAAAATGTTAATGAAGAAAATCTAGAAAGAGAGCCAAATCTCGATGAAGGATGCTTTGCGAAAGAAGGAAATAGTGTGTATTCCACGACCTTTTGAGATTTTACGAGAATGTCCAAAATAACGAGAATTCAAGGAAATAGAGCGTGAGAATGGTCCAATTAATGAAGAAAATCGGGAAGAAGGAAGAAGAATATTGCATGGGAGAGAAACACAGAGAAACAAAAAGAGATTGAAGATGACATCGAAAAGCATTATATCGAACAAGCGCGTCTAGATTGCGAAAGAGAAAGATTAAGAGTAGAAATGGAAGAACGGGAATTGGAGGAAGCAATTCGGCAGAACAATCATGACAATCGAGAAAGAAGGCGCGAGCAAAATCGCAATAATGGAAATATCAATGAAGAATATGAAAGAATACAAAGGACAGCTGATAGACAACCAAGAAGATAAAATAATAGATACAATGGTGTGCGAATTCGTGAACGAGATGAAGGGGAAAGTCGCAGAGAAAGAAGAGAAGAGAATGTTGAACAAGAAAATCAAGGTAGACATGAACGCAGAAGGAGAGAGGCAGAGCTAAAAAGACCAATGAATTCGAACCCTGATGTAAATGAACAAATCTTAAGAGAGTTGGCAGAGATGATAGGAATGTTGAACAATAGAAGAGGAGGAGGAAGAAGACAATTGGATGAGGCCATCGAAGAAGTTTAAAACCCCATTTACACTAGAGGTGCGGTTAGGAGGAACACCCCAAAATGCAATTTACCATGATTAACCAAAGATTTTTGATGGAACAACTTGCGTAATATAACACATCAAAGCGTATGTGAGATGTATGCTTTAGATGGGAAAATCATGATGCAATATTGTGCAAATATTTCGATCAAGTTTAACGAGAGAAGCACATCAAATGGTTTGAGGGTTTACCAAGAAACACCATTACGTCATTCAACCATTTACAAGCTATATTCTTAGGGGCATACATAAGTAACAACTCCTCACGACCAGGAATTGAAGATGTATTTGGGCTGAAACAAAGAGTTGGCGAAAGTTTAAGACATTTAACTGTGTGAGATGGAAGACGATGTGTAGCGAGATGGATGAAAGAGTGGATGAAAGATATCTCATTTTATCATTCATAAACGTTATGTTCGCAACCAATTTCCTATATATTCAAATTTTTAGAGTCAAGAATACAATCACGATGACCAAGTCATGAGAACTTCAAGAGGAGTATATTGCTTTAGAGGAAAGGCAAAATGATATGGAATCATATCCAATTGCGAATACAAGTTCAAATGTCTGCAATGCAAGTTTATTACCCAAATCGATAAACACGGTGGCGAGTACTTCGCAAGGTCAACAAGAAAGGATAATAGGTGATGGACAGCCAAAGATAGTAGCCATGGGAAGCCGTGATCAAGAAGAATTTGAAAGAGAAAAGAACTACTACAACCGTGGCGGCAATAACAAAATTCAAAGACTTGATCATCCGCAAGAAACTTATGGAAGTCAAAGTCAGAATTATCACGAAGGGCAGCGACGTCACAGAGTAGTATGGGAAGAAATCAAAATGCCACCATTAAATACTAGTGTTGAAAAAATATGGGAAGCTATACTCTTGATGGAAAACATACTGCGCTTATGGAACATGGGGAATGAGCCACCACCAAGTGATAGAAGTCACGAATTCTGTTCTTACCACCGCTTTCATGGGCACTTAACAAATGGTTGCGAAATATAAAAGAATTATCCTCGAATGATTGACCAAGGAAAGCTGAGTCATTTTCTAAAAAGTGAAGAGAAGGTTCAGCCATTACCACCACCGCTGAAATGCAAGAGAACAAATTCAGCAAAGGGGAAAGAAACATTCGTAATAGAAGTTGGATCGAAAGCTAAAAATTTGTTTTGCAACTCCATTGTACACTCATACCGAACAATTGAAGATTTTCATGATAATGTTCTCAGTAGGGTTTTCGCGAGGGATGCTGATAATAAAGAAGTGATGAACATTGCGAAGACATTGCAATTAAAAGAATGGCAAATGCATATTATTTCTTTCACCGCATAAGAGATTCCTGAAGGCAGAGAGACGCATGATAGTCCATTGGTTGTAAAATTGGAAATTAATCCAAAACCTGTAGATGGCGAAGACGACGAAGCAGAGAATTGTTGGGCGATCAATAGAATCTTAATTGATACGGGGAGCTCAGTGAACATTCTTTTCTACCATACTTATAAGACTATGGGTGGGAATGATGAAGAATTGATACCTTCGACATATAAGATATATGGTTTCAATGGCACAAATGAATAAGCCTAAAGGAGAAGTTCATATGAGAATACCCTTGCAAGGATTATCAACGGGGATTTTGTTCCTGTGTAGTCGATGTGGAGTCACCTTATAATGCATTGATCTAAGGCCATGGTTGCACGAAATTGCAGGCGTAGCGTCGACCTATCATCAATGCATAAAGTTTCCTCATCCTAGCGGTGTCGGAATTATAAAGGGAGATTGGACGGAAGGACAAAAATGCTATGAGATCGACGTGGAAAGTTGCGAAGAGAGAGCTGCAAAAAGAAAGGGCTGGAAGCAACATGCAAAAGATGAACAAAGAAGAGAAAGATTAATGGTGGATACCATAGATGTGAGAAGAGAAGATACATTGCGAAACAAATGCATGAAAACAGTTTAAAGTTATGATGGAAAGGAATCATTAAGAGATTTGAATGGTGCAGAGGCAGAGAGCAGCCGGAGCAAAAAGTGTAAGAAATGAATAATCATCAAAAAGCAATGACAAAAGCATGTTAAGGGTAAGAGGAAGAAAAAATAATTGAAGAAGAAATATGCGAGAATTTCGCCATCAAGAATGTATGACAATTTGATTGAAGAATTGAAAAACAAAAATGATTAAACAATGTAAGATTGTGCGATAGCTTCGCAAACAAAATGAATGATTGAATGAATTAACAAAAATGAAAGAGTGAGTGAATGGGACGAACCTTTATGGCGTACACCCTAGTTCGCGAATGATATTTCGCAAGAGGCAAATGTAAGACCTAAAGTGCGTCATATAAGGGGTATCTCTTGACATGGCTCAGTGAAAAGGTTACACCGCTCCTGGAACCTGAGTCATGGAGATTTGGGGCCCATGAAAGCCTATCCGGGAGAGATACCTTGGATTTCAAACTATATATATAAGGTTATACCACGTTGGACGCTTGAGGGTCTCTTCCAAGGAGTCGAGTGTATGCTCAAGGCGCCGGGTACACGGTTGAGCCAAGAGTGCCTGGGGCATTTGAAGTGTCTCGGCCATTCTTGGCAAGTCTTGGTATATCTTTTTTCGGCCCGAAGAAAACTCCACTTAGGGTGCAGTCTCGTAACCATAAACCATATAGGTATAAGGGATAAGAGGCTCACGAAAACAACTTGGTTGTTGTTAAGACCGGATGGGAAGAGCTAGTCTTGTATGGCCGATGTACGCCTCCTTGAAGGGGCAACCAGGGAGAAGATAATGGCGGCACCCTCCATTAGGGAGCTGATAAGTGTCAAAAGACGCAAATGTTATGAGGCTTTATTTTCGCAAGGAAATTTAGGCTTGTCATATTTGTGCGATGATCCTGTAGAGGCAATAATACTAACGCAAGCATAAGGCGAGATCAATGGGTTTTTACATGAAAATGTAAAGACGTCCTGCGATTTCGTCGCAAAGACGGCAATATCATGAGATTTTACATTCGCAAGAGTATATAAACTTGTCATATTGTCGCAAATAAAATATCCTGCAGAGGCAAAAATACTTAGAAAATGATAAGACAAGGTCAATGGGTCATTACATGAAAATGTAAAGACGTCCTGCGACTTTGTCGCAACGAGGGGTGGCGAAATAAGACCTTTAATTAGGAAGGCAAAATAAGACCACACAAAAACGGTAAGACAAGATCAATGGATTTCTTCATTTGTGAAGACATTCTGCGATCTTGTCGCAATGATGAACTTTAACATAAATAAAGATATAGCTATACAAAAAATTGAGGGAGCAAAATAAGCTTGCGAAAACGATTATACTTCTTCATAAAGTTACCAACAATAAGGGCAAACTTTAGAGATTTCATTACTCAGAGATAATTGATCAAATCCCTCATTTGAAAATAAATAACAGAGGCAAGTATGGGAATAAACAGGATAGAATCTTGTTATTCATTTTCACATGATAGATTTATGTATTCATAAGGCTGGTCAGTTGTAGTACAAAGAAGAATTGCTTAATTAATATGCGCAAGTAAAGAAAACAAAGATTGAATTCATATTTAGTAATCCAAGAAATTTACAATGAGGGGTTATAGAAATGGAAGATTAAAAGGGTATATATACAGATATTACAAGAAGCAAAAGAAGAGAAAGAAGTTATTTCTTTGAGGATTCTTCTTCTTTGTCAGATTCTTCAATTCCATCATTCTTTTCGCCAGATTCTTCTTCTTCGCTAGATTCACTATCAGAGACATCCGAGAAAGGTATATCTTCAGGAATATTATCAAGAAGACAAGGATATGAACTAAGAGGAATGCGATGATCATTGCAAACTGTTTCAATAGTTTGACTGCGAAAACGAACAACATTGTTATTGAAATTCGCTATTGTAGCTTGCAATTATTTCTTCAACTTAGAATACTTGTTGTCGCAAGAGTAAGGCCATTTGCGAGCTGCTCTTTCTCGTTCAAGTTCTTCAATCCTTGTCCAAATCTCTTCTTCGCTAAAACAAGTGATAATAAGTTAATAATAATACTACGAGAAAAAGGAGTAATAAAGTAAAAAAGGAATAATAAACAACCTTCTCTGTCAGATATCATATCTTTAACCAAGGCAGTATGCTCGGCATGAAGGCTAACATCAACACCTAAGTTACTCCTGGCATTATCTATAACCTTCGCAGCCCAGGCGAATTCATCATCATCATTTATAACGAGAAGCGAACGAATTTGGTCTTCTCGTTCACTAAGTATGGCATTCTGACGAAGAGATTCATCTCGTTCAATTTGTACTTCGAGAAGAGATTTTTGAAATTTTGCTAATGCATGTGCACCTTTATTAGCAATGCGGTCTTTGTCATCTATAAGGCCACTAATTTTCTTCCTTAAAGTTTTGGTTTTCTTATGGGAATCAAGATACATTTGTTTAAATCGGTTGGCTAAACCTAAACTAGACCTATGCTCAATATCTAAGAGACGATATTTGGCTTGAAATTCATTTAATGAAAAGGAATCAACTTTGTTTGACGAATTACTTAAAGATTCGTTGAGATGAGTGAGAAGAACATCATTATCCATAGGCTCGGGAAATGAATGGAGAAGAATGGCTTCTTCAGAAAGATTATATATGTCTGCGAAAATAATAAATCAGGCAAAGAAAAGCAGATGATAAAATAAAGATGATTTGAAGAGTAAAAATTTTATACCATAAAGTTGTTGATTTGCGCTTTGAAGAGTAGATATTTTAGTCTTCTGAGAAGCAGACTCAACTTCCAACTGTTGAATTCTTTCATCTTTCTTGCGAGACATCGCAACTTCAGTTTCTAGTTCTTGGATCTTCTCTTTGAGTTGGAGATTTTTCTTTTCAAGGTTGTCGCGTCTTTTCTCGAGATCTGAGGCAACAACAAAGGAAGCTCTCCCAGACTATAAAGGAAAGTAAAGAAATTGTTAAGATAAAACTTATAATCGAAATTACAGAGAAGCAAAGGAATATGAACATACCAAAGCATTGAGAGCATTTAAAAACTGAAGTCAATGTTCGGGAAACTCCACGAAAAGAATCATTGTCCACTAGCAAGGGGGCATCGCAAATTTTAGCGAGAGCTTCGCAAGTAGCAGATAAATGATCATCTCCTAACCCTTGCATAGAATCGGAGAAGACACTAGATAATTGCGCCATAGCAGAAGTAGTCGAGTGATTCTCCCTCGCAGTGGAAGTACCAACCTCATTTTCATCCTCATCAGAGCTCTCGCTGGTTTGAGAACTAGAACGAGAAGAGGGATGGTTTTCCGTTTTTTAGAAAATGGAGCAGAAGACTTATCCTGCGAAGAGTGATTTTATTCTTGCCCTTAACCTTCGCAGTTTCGGGGATGTTTGTTTCTTCAATAACTTTCGCAGCTTCGGGAATGTCTACTTCTTCAATAACCTTCGCACACGAATGAAGATAAGAAACAGAGGCAACAATATTGTTAAGAATAACAAAAGAAAGTATTTCTTACTTCATCAGTGATCGATCGGAGTATCGCCAGAGCACTTGGTTTTGGACGTCTATTATAACTCTTTTTCAATTTGGTAATCTGAAGATTTTGCAAATCTAGTAAATATAAGAGGAAAGAAATATCGCAAAAGTAAATCGAAATAGGAGGTATACCTCTTTTGCCTTTTCGGGCCACTTAAATTCCCGGGGTGATAGTCTGCGAGATTCGCAGGAGTACATGTGAACTGCGATATAGGGACCATTCGAAAATAAAGGAACAACCCACCACTTCTCATCTTTGGAGTGCCGAGGAACATTATTTTTGCCCGAGTGCCAGTCAATATCTTGCATGAGCGACTTATCGCATCAATGTTATCTTTTCTCTTCAATCAAGCACCCCAAATAGATTTATCATTTCTCATATTTATTCTTTGTATAATTCGCAAAGAAATTTTCTACGGTATACTTCTCAGCGACTATTGGTAAGTTTGCGAATCTAGGATCTTTGACATCATCAGGATATAAAGATCCTTTACCAGCGCCACGATTGGCGAATTCAAGCATTAGGCGGATGCAGTCGCCGCTCAATTGATAAATAGCTCGCGAGAATTTCTCATGAGCAAGAATTTCATAGAATAAAAGTATCTCTGGATTGTATAGAGGAATGGGAAGGCCTGCGAGGAGTTGACCTAGCAAGACTATGATTTTTTGATCATCACACTGATGATCAGAAAATAGTTTTGCAGAAAGTATAGATGAAGACTTTTGATCAGGAATGGTCGATAAGATGAAACCCTTCTCTTGAAAATTCTTTTGAGTTTCCTCAAAAAGGGGTTTATATGTACGACCAAGTGAAGCCATTATTAGAGTATGGGAATGAATGGAGAATTAAAGATTGAGAGAAAGAAAAAAGGGGGAGGTTTACAGTAGCAGAAGCGCCAATTGCGGAGGAAAAAAGTTGAAGGAAAGTTACAGAGGGAAAATAAAAGAGAAAAAGAGAAGGGTAAGAAAACTATATATAGAGAGGAGAATCCTCGAGGAAATAAATGCATTTAATGCGAGATGGGACGTGAATGGACAAGAATAAACGGTTGAAAGAGACGTGTCAAGAAAAAGGCAATCAACACGAGGAGTTAATTGTACTATAAAGCAAAAATTATTAAGATATTCAATTAAATGCATTTTTCTTGGATTTTCGCCAACCTAGGGGCAGACGTCCCTCCCAATGCCTCATGCCATAAAAACTCATCTTTTCTATCGGGTAATACCATCGTTAACTAGTCACTGGCTTTCATAAGAGAAACCGCTAAAAAAATATTAAAAAATAAGATAATCGACCTGAGAACTTCCCAAGAGGTCAAAATATTCAATTAAATGCATTTTTTCTTGGATTTTCGCCAACCTAGGGGCAGACGCCCTCCCAATGCATCATGCCATAAAAACTCATCTTTTCTATCGGGTAATACCCTCGTTAACTAATCACTGGCTTTCAAAAGAGAAACCGCTAAAAAAAATATTAAAAATAAAATAAATAAGGCAATCGACCCGAGAACTGCCCAAGAAGTCACCCATTTTAGTACTACTCTCGCCAAAGCACGTTTAACTGCAGATTCTGATGAGTTCTGGTGCATTAGTCCTGGTATGATCGATTGTTGAAAGTGTTTCACCAATTTTACTACTTAATACGTCCCCAATGCATTAGTGCTAGACCTCATTAGCGACTACTAATTCTTCGTGCCAAGTCCGATTCGGGTGAATGATGGCTTCTCGGAAACCTTATAGCGAGGAGAATCTTCAACCGCAATTGTTTGAACAAACAATCTCGATTTAATTGTATTATAATGCAAAAATTATTAAGATATTCAATTAAATGCATGTTTTCTTGGATTTTCGCCAACCTAGGGGCAGACACCCTCACAACGCATCATGCCATAAAAACTCATCTTTTCTATCGGGTAATACCCTCGTTAACTAGTCATTGTCTTTCATAATAGAAACCACTAAAAAGAATGGCAAAAAAAAAGAAGCAATCAACACGAGGATTTAATTCTATTGTAATACAAAAATTATTAAGATATTCAATTAAATGCATGTTTTGTTGGATTTTCGACAACCTAGAGGCAGACCCCCCTCCCAATGCATCATGCTATAAAAACCATCTTTTTTATCGGGTAATACCTTCGTTAACTAGTCATTGGCTTTCATAAGAGAAATCGCTAAAAAAAATGGCAAAAAAAAAAAGGCAATCAACACGAGAACTTCCCAAGAGGTCACCCATCTTTGTATTACGCTTAACTGCAAGAGTTCTGATGGGGTCTGTTGCATTAGTGCTGGTATGATTGATTGCTGAAAGTATTTTACCAATTTTACTACTTAATACGTCCCAATGCATTAGTGCTCGACCTTATTAATGGCTACTAATTCTTCGTGCCAAGTCCGATTCGGGCGAATGATGGCTTCTCGGAAACCTTATAGCGAGGAGAATCTCCTACCGCAATTGTTTTGAACAAACAATATCGTTTTAATTGTATTATAATGCAAAAATTATTAAGATATCTAATTATGGATTTTTTCTTGGATTTTCACCAACCTAGGGGTAGACGCCACTTCCAATGCATCATGCCATAAAGTCTCATCTTTTCTATCGGGTAATACCCTCGTTAACTAGTAAATGGCTTTAATAAGAGAAACCGCTAAATAAAATGGCAAAAAAATAAATAAAAAGACAATCAACACGAGGACTTCCCAAGAGGTCACCCTTCTTAGTACTAATCTCGCCCAAGCACGCTTAACTACAGAGTTCTGATGAGTCCTGAGCATTAGTGCTGGTATGATCGATTGCTGATATTATTTCACCAATTTTACTACTTAATACGACCCCAGTGCATTAGTGCTCGACCTCATTCGAGGCTACTAATTCTTCGTGCCAAGTCCGATTCGGGCGAATGATGGCTTCTCGGAAACCTTATAGCGAGGAGAATCTTCAACCGCAATTGTTTTGTATAAAAAATATGGTTTTAATTGTATTATAATGCAAAAATTATTAATATATCTAATTATGGATTTTTCTTGGATTTTCACCAACCTAGGGGCAGACGCCCCTCCCAATGCATAATGCCATAAAAACTCATCTTTTCTATCGGGTAATACCCTCATTTACTAGTCACTAGCTTTCATAAGAAACGCGAAAAAAAATGGCAAAAAAATAAAAAAGGCAATCAACACGAGGAATTAATTGTATTATAATGCAAAAATTATTAAGATATTCAATTAAATGCATTTTTTCTTGGATTTTCGCCAACCTAGGGGCAGACGCCCGTCCCACTGCCTCATGCCATAAAAACTCATCTTTTCTATCGGGTAATACCCTCGTTAACTAGTCATTGTCTTTCATAAGAGAAACCGCTAAAAAAAATATTAAAAAATAAATTAATAAGGCAATCGACCTGAGAACTTCCAAGAGGTCAAGATATTCAATTCAATGCATTTTTTCTTGGATTTTCGCCAACCTAGGGGCAGACGCCCCTCCCAATGCATCATGCCATAAAAACTCATCTTTTCTATCGGGTAATACCCTCGTTAACTAATCACTGGTTTTCAAAAGAGAAACCGCCAAAAAAATATTAAAAATAAAATAAATAAGGCAATCGACCCGAGAACTTCCCAAGAGGCCACCCATCTTAGTACTACTCTCGCCAAAGCATGTTTAACTGCAGATTCTGATGAGTTCTGGTGCATTAGTACTGGTATGATCGATTGTTGAAAGTGTTTCACCAATTTTACTACTTAATACGTCCCCAATGCATTAGTGCTCGACCTCATTAGCGGCTACTAATTCTTAGTGCCAAGTCTGATTCGGGTGAATGATGGCTTCTCGGAAACCTTATAGCGAGGAGAATCTTCAACCGCAATTGGTTTGAACAAACAATCTCGATTTAATTGTATTATAATGCAAAAATTATTAAGATATTCAATTAAATGCATGTTTTCTTGGATTTTCGCTAACCTAGGGGCAGACGCCCTCCCAACGCATCATGCCATATAAACTCATCTTTTTATCGGGTAATACCCTCGTTAACTAGTCATTGTCTTTCATAAGAGAAACCACTAAAAAGAATGGCAAAAAAAAAAGGCAATCAACACGAGGATTTAATTGTATTGTAATGCAAAAATTATTAAGATATTCAATTAAATGCATGTTTTGTTGGATTTTCGACAACCTAGAGGCAGACGCCCCTCCCAATGCATCATGCCATAAAAACCATCTTTTTTATCGGGTAATACCTTCGTTAACTAGTCATTGGCTTTCATAAGAGAAACCTCTAAAAAAAATGGCAAAAAAAAAGGCAATCAACACGAGGACTTCCCAAGAGGTCACCCATCTTAGTATTACTCTCGCCCAAGCATGCTTAACTGCAAGAGTTGTGATGGGGTCTATTGCTTTAGTGCTGGTATGATTGATTGCTGAAAGTATTTTACCAATTTTACTACTTAATACGTCCCAATGCATTAGTGCTCGACCTCATTATGGCTACTAATTCTTCGTGCCAAGTTCGATTCGGGCGAATGATGGCTTCTCGGAAACCTTATAGCGAGGAGAATCTTCTACCGCAATTGTTTTGAACATACAATATCGTTTTAATTGTATTATAATGCAAAAATTATTAAGATATCTAATTATGGATTTTTCTTGGATTTTCACCAACCTAGGGGCAGACGCCCCTCCCAATGCATTATGCCATAAAAACTCATCTTTTCTATCGGGTAATACCCTCATTTACTAGTCACTGGCTTTCATAAGAGAAACCGCTAAAAAAAATGGCAAAAAAAATAAAAAGGCAATCAACACGAGGAATTAATTGTATTATAATGCAAAAATTATTAAGATATTCAATTAAATGCATTTTTTCTTGGATTTTCACCAACCTAGGGGCTGACGCCCCTCCCAATGCCTCATGCCATAAAAACTCATCTTTTCTATCGGGTAATACCCTCGTTAACTAGTCATTGTCTTTCATAAGAGAAACCGCTAAAAAAAATATTAAAAAATAAATTAATAAGGCAATCGACCTGAGAACTTCCAAGAGGTCAAGATATTCAATTCAATGCATTTTTTCTTGGATTTTCGCCAACCTAAGGGCAGACGCCCCTCCCAATGCATCATGCCATAAAAATTCATCTTTTCTATCGGGTAATACCCTCGTTAACTAATCACTGGCTTTCAAAAGAGAAACCGCCAAAAAAATATTAAAAATAAAATAAATAAGGCAATCGACCCAGAACTTCCCAAGAGGTCACCCATCTTAGTACTACTCTTGCCAAAGCATGTTTAACTGCAGATTCTGATGAGTTCTGGTGCATTAGTACTGGTATGATCGATTGTTGAAAGTGTTTCACCAATTTTACTACTTAATACGTCCCCAATGCATTAGTGCTCGACCTCATTAGCGGCTACTAATTCTTAGTGCCAAGTCCGATTCGGGTGAATGATGGCTTCTCGGAAACCTTATAGCGATGAGAATCTTCAACCGCAATTGGTTTGAACAAACAATCTCGATTTAATTGTATTATAATGCAAAAATTATTAAGATATTCAATTAAATGCATGTTTTCTTGGATTTTCGCCAACCTAGGGGCAGACGCCCTCCCAACGCATCATGCCATAAAAACTCATCTTTTTATCGGGTAATACCCTCGTTAACTAGTCATTGTCTTTCATAAGAGAAACCACTAAAAAGAATGGCAAAAAAAAAGGCAATCAACACGAGGATTTAATTGTATTGTAATGCAAAAATTATTAAGATATTCAATTAAATGCATGTTTTGTTGGATTTTCGACAACCTAGAGGCAGACGCCCCTCCCAATGCATCATGCCATAAAAACCATCTTTTTTATCGGGTAATACCTTCATTAACTAGTCATTGGCTTTCATAAGAGAAACCTCTAAAAAAAATGGCAAAAAAAAGGCAATCAACACGAGGACTTCCCAAGAGGTCACCCATCTTAGTATTACTCTCGCCCAAGCATGCTTAACTGCAAGAGTTGTGATGGGGTCTATTGCATTAGTGCTGGTATGATTAATTGCTGAAAGTATTTTACCAATTTTACTACTTAATACGTCCCAATGCATTAGTGCTCGACCTCATTATGGCTACTAATTCTTCGTGCCAAGTCCGATTCGGGCGAATGATGGCTTCTCGGAAACCTTATAGCGAGGAGAATCTTCTACCGCAATTGTTTTGAACAAACAATATCGTTTTAATTGTATTATAATGCAAAAATTATTAAGATATCTAATTATGGATTTTCACCAACCTCGGGGCAGACGCCCCTCCCAATGCATCATGCCATAAAAACTCATCTTTTCTATCGGGTAATACACTCGTTAACTAGTCAATGGCTTTCATAAGAGAAACCGCTAAATAAAATGGCAAAAAAAAATAAAAAGACAATCAACACGAGGACTTCCCAAGAGGTCACCCTTCTTAGTACTACTCTCGCCCAAGCACGCTTAACTACAGAGTTCTGATGAGTCCTGGAGAATTAGTCTTTGGTATGATCGATCTTGATATTATTTCACCAATTTTACTACTTAATACGTCCCCAATGCATTAGTGCTCGACCTCATTAGCGACTACGAATTCTTCGTCCCGAGTCCGATTCTGGCGAATGATGGCTTCTCGGAAACCTTATAGAAAGGAGAATCTTCAACCGCAATTGTTTTGAATAAACTATCTGGTTTTAATTGTATTATAATGCAAAAATTATTAAGATATTTAATTAAATGCATTTTTTCTTGGATTTTCGCCAACCTAGGGGCAGACGCCCCTCCCAATGCATCATGCCATAAAAACTCATCTTTTGTATCGGGTAATACCCTCGTTAACTAGTCACTAGCTTTCATAAGAGAAACCGCTAAAAAAAATGGCAAAAAAAAATAAAAAAGGCAATCGACCTGAGAACTTCCCAAGAGGTCAAGATATTCAATTAAATGCATTTTTTCTTGGATTTTCGCCAACCTAGGGGCACACACCCCTCCCAATTCCTCATGCCATAAAACCTCATCTTTTCTATCGGGTAATACCCTCGTTAACTAGTCACTGGCTTTCATAAGAGAAACCGCTAAAAAAAATATTAAAAAATAAATAAATAAGGCAATCGACCTGAGAACTTCCCAAGAGGTCAAGATATTCAATTAAATGCATTTTTTCTTGGATTTTCGCCAACCTAGGGGCAGAGGCCCCTCCCAATGCATCATGCCATAAAACTCATCTTTTCTATCGGGTAATACCCTCGTTAACTAATTGTAGTTGCAGGAAATCCCACACTACACCCCTCACTAGAATTTGCTCAATTAACACATTTGAAGATGATTAATTATATACTTTCATTGATAATCTTCTCGAAATGTTTACAAGGATAGATATATCATATCTAAAGAAATTACAATCACTCTATATTTTCTCTCTCCTCATGACTTGCTTAACAATTCAAAAGAACTCTCTCCACAACAGACTAATTCAACCCTTTATATAGGGTAATACACGTGGATAGCGACTAAATTTGTCCTTTATTTTCGGGAATAACTCGCGAAGTGTTATAAACGTTTTTCCTTGCGACACTCCTAAATCTTGCCAAGTCTTCAGACTTTTCTCACGTTATGGCTTTCGTCATCTATTGCGTCATTTATATTTCTTACCTGCGACGCCTTAGCAATGTAGTCGTTTATTACTCTCGCAAAGTATTGATGTCGCGATATTACTTTACATCTTGCCTCTTCTCATGTCTTCTCTGCGAAGAAGAGAATGTCATGAGAACCAATATTTTAAAATGCATAACTGCTCATCTTTATCTCGCGATTGTTCATTTTTACTCGTTTTATTTATGTTCGGAATTTATTACAGGTGTTTCTTCTTCCACTCTTTTCTTGACACGTCTCTTTCAACCGCTTATTCTTGACCATTCACGTCCCATCTCGCATTAAATGCATTTGTATTCTCGAGGATTCTCTTCTCTATATATAGTTTTCTCGTCTTTCTTTTTTTCTCTTTTATTTTCTTTAAAAGCTTTCCTTGACTTCTTTCCTCTGTAATTTGCGTTTACATCTACTCTTTGTAAATCCTTTTTTCCTTCTCTTGATTTTTGCTTCCCCCTTCATTCCCATACTTTAACAATAGCTTCGCTTGGTCGTACATACGCACCTCTTTTCAATGATGCTCAAAAGAAGTTACAAGAAAAGGGTTTCACCTTATCAACCATTCCTGATCAAGAATCTTCATCTATTCTTTTCGCAAAAAATTGTTTTACGATCATCAATGTGATGATCATAAAATCATAGTCTCGCTAGGTCAACTCCTCGCGGGACTTCCCATTCCTCTATATAATCCCGAGATACCATTATTCTATGAAATCCTTGCTCATGAAAAGTTCTCATGGTAAATTTTTATCGGTTAAGTGGCGTTTGCATCCGTTTAATGCTTGAATTCGCAAAACCGTGGCGCTGGTAAAGGATCTTTATATCCTCTTCTTTGTTAGAGATCCTAAATTTGTAAATTTAGAGATAGGCTTCTGAGAAGTATCTTTGTAGAAAATTTCTTTGCGAATTATGCGATAATAAACATGAGAAATGATAAATCTCATTTGGGCGCTCATTGAAGAAAAAAGATAATGTTGATCTTTGATAAGCTGCTCATGCAAGATATTGATTGGCATTCGGGCAATAATAGTACTCCTCGTCATTCCAAAGATGAAAAATGGTGGGTTGTTCCTTTATTTTGAATGGGCCTTATATCGCGAGTTACCGTACTTCTGCAAATCTCGATTATCACCCTTGGGAATTTAAGTGGCCCGAGAAGACAAAGAGGTATATTTACTATTTCGGGCTTTGCTTTCGCAATATTCTCTTCTTTTTATATCTACCGAATCAAAATTTTACGGGTTGACAAAGCGAGGAAGAGTTATGAAAAGAAACCCAAAGGCGAGTACCCTAGCGATACTCCGATCGATCACGGATGAAGTAAGAAACATTTTCTTTTGTTATTTTAAACAATATTGTTGCCTCTTTTCTTATCTTTATTCGTGTTCGAAGGTTGAAGTTGAAGAAGGCTGCAGTTTTGCGGAGGTTAAAGTCAAGGGTAAAATCATCTCTCGCAAGAATAAATCTTACGGTCCATCTTCTAAAAACGGAAACTCCAATCTCCTTCTCATTCTAATTCCCAAACCAGCGAGAACTCTGACGAAGATGAAAATGAGATTGGTACTTCTTCTGCGAAGGAAAATCATTCAATCACCTCTGCTAAGGCGCAGTTATCTGGTATCTTCTCCGATTCTATGCAAGGATTAGGCGATGATCATTTAACTGCTACTTGCGAAGCTCTCGCTAAAATTTGCGATGCCCCTCTATTAGAGGATAATGAATCTTTTCGCGGGGTTTCTCGAACATTAACTTCCAGTCACTTAAATGCTCTCACTGCTTTGGTTCATATTCCTTTGCTTCTCTGTAATTTCTATTATAAGCTTTATCTTAACGATTTCTTTATTTTCCTTTATAGTCTGGGAGAGCTTCCTTTGTTGTTGCCTCAGATCTCGAGAAAAGACGCGACAACCTTGAAAAGAAAAATCTCCAACTTAAAGAGAAGATCAGGAACTAGAACTGAGGTTGCGATGTCTCGCAAGAAAGATGAAAGAATTCAACAATTGGAAACTGAATCTGCTTCTCAGAAGACTAAGATGTCTACTCTTCAAAGCGCAAACCAGCAACTTTATGGTATAAAATCTTTAATCTTCAAGTCGTCTTTACTTTGTCAGCTACTATTCTTTGCACGATTTATTATTTTTCGAGACATATATAATCTCTCAAGAAGCCATTCTTCTCCATTCATTTCCGAGCCTATGGATAATGATGTCCTTCTCACCCATCTCAACGAGTCTTTAAGTAATTAAATCGAACAAAATTGATTCCTTTCATTAAATGAACTTCGAACTAAATGTTGCCTCTTAGAGATTGAGCATAGAGCTAGTTTAGGTTTAGCCAACCGATCTAAACAAATGTATCTTGATTCCCATAGAAAAATCGAAATTTTAAGAAAGAAAATTAGTGGCCTTATAGATGAGAAAGATCGTATTGCTAATAACGGTGCATAGGCATTAGCAACATTTCAAAAGTCTCTTCTCGAAGTACAAATTGAACGAGATGAATCTCTTCGCCAGAATGCCATACTTATTGAGCGAGAAGAGCAAGTTCGTTCAGCTTCTTGTTATAAATAATGATGATGAGTTTGCTTGAGCTCAAGAAGGTTCTAGATAATGCCAGGAATAATTTAGGTGTTGATGTTAGCCTTCATGCCGAGCATACTGCCTTGGTTAAAGACATGATATCTGACAGAGAAGGTTGTTTATAATACTTTGCTGCTCTTTATCTCTGTAGTACTGTTATTGTGTTGTTAATTTATTATCATATGTTTTGCAGAATCCGAGAAGAGATTTCAAATAAGGATTGAAGAACTTGAGTCTGAAAAAATGGGAACTCGCAGAAGGCTTTTCTCTTCGCAATAATAAGTATTCTAAGTTGAAGAAACAACTGCAAGCTACAGTGGCAATTTCAACAATACTGCTTTTCGTTTTCGCAATCAAACTATTGAAATGGTTTTCAATGATCACCGCATTCCTCTTAGTTCATATCCTTGTCTTCGCGATGATATTCCTGAAGATACGCCTTTCTCGGATGTCTCGATAGTGAAGCTAGCGAAGAGAAGAATCAGCGAAAAGAATGATGGGCGAAGAATCGACCAAGAAGAAGAATCTTCAAAGAAAATAACTTCTTTTCTTCTTTAAGCTTCTTGTAATATATATACTCTTTCAATCTTCTTGGATTGTCAAATGTCAATCTTCGTTTTCTTTACTTGCACATATTAATCAAGCAATTCTCTTTTATAATTCAACTAACCAGTATTATGAATACATAAATCCCTCATATGGAAATGAATAACAAAACTTTATCCTATTCATTCCCATACTTGCCTCTGTTATTCATTTTCAAATGAGAGATTTGATCAGTTATCCCTGAATAATGAAATTTCTGACTTTGGCTTGTATTATTTTTGTAACTTGTGATCATTTTCGCAAGCATATTTGCTTTCTCAATTTTGTGTATGTCTATATCTTTAGTTATGTTGAAGTTCGTTATTGCGACAAGATCGCAGAATGTCTTCACAAATGAAGAAATCCATTGATCTTGCCTTACCGTTTTTGTGTGGTCTTATTTTGCCTTCCTAATTAAAGGTCTTATTTCGCCACCTCGTTGCGACAAGATCGCGAGACGTCTTTACATTTTCATGTAATGACCCATTGACCTTGTCTTATCATTTGTTAAGTATTTTTGCCTCTGCGGATATTTTATCTGCGACAATATGACAGGCTTAAATACTCTTGCGAGTGTAAAATCCCATGACATTGCCGTCTTTGCGACGAAATCGCGGGGCGTTTTTGCATTTTCATGCAATAACCCATTGATCTCGCCTTATCCTTGCGTCGGTATTATTGCCTCTACAGGATCATTGCACAAATATGACAAGCCTAAATTTCCTTGCGGAAATAAAGTCTCATGACATTTGCGTCTTTTGACACTTATCGGCTCCCTAATGGAGGGTGCCGCCCTTATCTTCTCCTGGTTGCCCCTTCAAGGAGGCGTGCATCGGCCATACAAGACTAGCTCCTCCCATCCGGTCTTAACAACAACCGGTTGTTTTCGCACCTCTTATCCCTTATACCTATATGGTTTATGGTTACGAGACTGCACCCTAAGTGGAGTTTTCTTCGGGCCGAGTGCAATATATACCAAGACTTGCCAAGAATGGCGAGACACTTCAAATGCCCCGAGGCACTCTTGGCTCAACCGTGTACCCGGCGCCTTGAGCATACACATGACTCCTTGGAAGAGACCCTCGGGCGTCCAACCAGGGGTATAACCATATATATATAGTTGGAAATCCAAGGTATCTCCCCAGGATAGGCTTTCATGGGCCCCAAATCTTCATGACTCGGTTCCGGGAGCGGTGTAACCTTTTCAGCGAGCCATGTCAAGAGATGCCCCCTATATGACGCACTTTAGGTCTTACATTTGCCTCTTGCGAAATGTCATTCGCGAACTAGGGTGTACGCCATAAAGGTTCGTCCCATTCACTCACTCTTTCATTTTTGTTAATTCATTCAATCATTCATTTTGTTTGCGAAACTATCGCACAATCTTACATTGTTTAATCATTTTTGTTTTTCAATTCTTCAATCAAATTGTCATACATTCTTAATGGCGAGATCCTCGCATATTTCTTCTTTAGTTATTGTTTCTTCCTCTTACTCTGAACAATCTTTTGTTGTTGCTTTTTGACGATTATTCACTTCTTACACTTTTTGCTCTTGCTACTCTTTGCCTCTACACCATTCAAATCTCTTAATGATTCCTTTCCATCATAATTTCCAACTGTTTTCATGCACTTGTTTCGCAATGTATCTTCTCCTCTTACGTCAATGGCATCCACCATTAATCTTTCTCTTCTTTTCTCATCTTTTGCATGTTGCTTCCAACCCTTTCTTTTCTCAGCTCTCTCTTCGCAGCTCTCCACATCGATCTCATAGCATTTTTGTCCTTCCATCCAATCTCCTTTTATAATTCCAACACCACTAGGATGAGGAAATTTTATACACTGATGATATGTTGATGCTACACCCAGAATGTCATGCAACCATGGTCTTCCAATCAATGCATTATAAGGGGATTCCATATCGACCACGAAACGGGATATCGAGTAGATAATCCTTGCGGAAGGTATTCTCATATGAACTTCTCCTTTAGGCTTGTTTGCTGTGCCATTGAAACCATATATCTTGTATGTTGAAGGTATCAGTTGCATCCTTTCCCCCATAGTCTTGTAAGTATGGTAAAAGAGGATGTTTCTTGAGCTTCCAGGTATCAATCAATATTCTATTGATCGCCCAACAATTCTCTGCTTCATCGTCTTCGCCATCTCTTGGTTTTGGATTAATTTCCAATTTTACAACCAATGGATTGTCGTGCGTCTCTTTGCCTTCAGAATCTCTTCTGCGTTGAAAGAAATAATCTGCATTTTCCATTCTTTTAAGCTGCGACATCTTCGCAATGTTCATCACTTCTTTATTATCAACATCCCTCACAAAAACCCTCACCGAGTATATTATCATGAAAATCTTCAATTGTGCGATATGAGTGAACAATGGAGTTACAAAATAAATTTTAGCTTTCGCCCCAACTTCTATTACGAACGTTTCTTTCCCCTTTGATGGTGGTGGTGGAAATTGTTGAACTTTCTCTTCACTTTTTAGAAAGTGATTAGACTTCCCTTGATCAATCATTCTAAGGATGATTCTTTTTATGTTTCTACGATCATTTGTCGGATATCCATGAAAACGGTGGTAAGAGCGAAATTCATGACTTCTATCACTTGGTGGTGGCTCATTCCCCATGTTCCATGGTGCGGGTATGTTTTCCATCGGGAGTATAGCTTCCCAGTTTTTCCACACTAGTATTCGGTGGTGGCATCTTGATTTCTTCCCAAACTACTCTATGGCGTCATTGCCTTCCATGATAATTTTGTTTTTGACTTCCATAAGTTTCTTGCGAGTGATCAAGTCTCGAATTTTGTTATTGCCGCCACGGTTGTAGTAATTTCTTTCTCTTTCAAACTCTTCTTGATCTCGGCTTCCCATGGCTACTAACTTTGGCTGTCCATCATCTATCACTCTCTCTTGTTGCCCTTGCGAGTACTGCACCATGTGTGTATTAACACGGGTAGCAAACTCGCATTCGCGGCATTTGAACTTGTATTCGCAATCGGAGTACGACTCCACCTCATTTTGCCTTTCTTCCAAAGCAATATATTCCTCTTGCAATTCTCGCGACTCAGTCATCGTGATTGTATTCTTGACTCTAAAAATTTGAATATATAGCAGATTGGTTGCGAACATAGCGTTTATAAATGATAAAATGAGATATCTTTCATCTACTCTTCCAACCATCTCGCTACACATCGTCTTCCATCTCACAGTTAGGTGTCTTAAACTTTCGCCAACCCTTTGTTTCAGCCCAAATACATCTTCAATTCACAGTCGCGAGGAGTTGTTACTTATGTATGCCCCTAAGAATATAGCTTGTAGATGGTTGAATGACGTGATGGTGTTTCTTGGTAAACCTTCAAACCACTTGGTGCTTCTCTGTTAAACTTGATGTGAAATATTTGCACAATATAGCGTCATGACTTTCCCATTGTAACATGCATCTTACATACGCTTTGATGTGTTGTATTAGCAAGTTGTTCCATCAAAAATGCTGGTTAACGCGAGGTAAATTGCATTTTGGGGGTATCCCACCTAAGCGCACCTCTAAAGTAAAGGGGTTTTTGCGGCTTCCTCGATTGCCTCATCCAATTGTCTTCTTCCTCCACCTCCTCTACTATTCAACATTCCTCTCATCTCCGCCAACTCTCTTAAAATTTGTTCATTTACCTCAGTGTTCGGATTCATTGGTCTTTTTAGCTCTGTTTCTCTCCTTCTGCGTTCACGTCTATCTTGATTTTCTTGTTGACATTCTCTTCTCTTCTTTCTCTGCGACTTTCTCCTTCATCTCGTTCGCGAATGTGCACACCATTGTATCTATCGTTTTCTCTTCTTGGTTGTCTACCAATTCTCCTTTGTACTCTTTCATATTCTTCGTTGATATTTCCATTGTTGCGATTTTGCTCGCGCCTTCTTTCTCGATTATCATGATTATTCTGCCGAACTGCTTCCTCCAATTCCTGTTCTTCCATTTCTGCTCTCAATCTTTCCCTCTCGCGAGCTAATCGTGCTTGTTCAATATAATGTTTTTCAATGTCATCTTCAATTTCCTTTTGTTTCCTTCGTGTTTCTCTCCCAAGCAATATTCTTCTTCCTTCTCCATGATTTTCTTCATTAATTGGATCATTACGCCCTTAGCCTTTGCCTATTTTCTTGATTTCCGTCATTTTGACCATTACGTAGATCTTCGGGACGTGGAATATAACGATCTTCTCTTTGCTTCTCTATCTTCGCGACCTCCTTCACCAAAACTTAGCTCCCTTTCCAAATTTTCTTCATTAACGTTTTCTGCAGGTAATGTTTCTGCGAAGATTCTTGATCTATTATTACTTCTCGATCTTCTATTATGCAGCCTCCTATTTTCCATCCTTAATTCGTGGTTTTGCCTTGGCAAATTTGCGCGTTCTTCTGATTCTAGACGCCTTTCTTCATGTATTGTTTGTCTCAACGTTTCTAATGCTGCGATTTCTTCATTTCTATGAAATTTTCTTTCTCCCATTTCTTATCGATTTCTCTCCTCTTGTCCATTATTCATCACTTATTGCACTTTTTCTCTTTCTTCTATAGAATCTGATCTCCATGTATGCACGCTAACTCTATCATAATCTATTACTCTATTCAGTGCTGGCTGAATTGGTGGTTGAATTGGTGGTTGTATTGGTGGTTGAATTTGACCTTCTTCTCTATCTCTTGCATTTATCCTTGATGGTTCACCTACTTCATTTCTCCTTTCTCCAACTAATCTCCCACTTCTCCTTACAATCGTTGGTTGTTCTGATGCATTCTTTCTTCTAGCCATTTCTCAATTTTAGTAAATTGTTGAGAATTATCCGAAATTTCTTTCTTATTACTCCTGATTCATTCAATTCACAAGGTTGATCTTCTATCTCTCCTTGTTTCTAGCGCATATGTAGTTGCAGGAAATCCCACACTACACCCCTCACTAGAATTTGCTCAATTAACACATTTGAAGATGATTAATTATATACTTTCATTGATAATCTTCTCGAAATGTTTTACTAAGGATAGATATATCGGATCTAAAGAAATTACAATCACTCTAGATTTTCTCTCTCCTCATGACTTGCTTAACAATTCAAAAGAACTCTCTCCACAACGGACTAATTCAACCCTTTATATAGGGTAATACACAGTGGATAACGACTAAAGCTGTCCTTTATTTCGGGAATAACTCGCGAAGTGTCGCGAGTGTTATAAACGTTTTTCCTTGCGACACTCCTAAATCTTGCCAAGTCTTCACACTTTTCTCACGTTATGGCTTTCGTCATCTATTGCGTCATCTATATTTCTTACCTGCGACGCCTTCGCAATGTAGTCGTTTATTACTCTCGCAAAGTATTGATGTCGCGATATTCTGCCCCTACACTAATCACTGGCTTTCAAAAGAGAAACCGCTAAAAAAAATATTAAAAATAAAATAAATAAGGCAATCGACCCGAGTACTTCCCAAGAGGTCACCCATCTTAGTACTACTCTCGCCAAAGCACGTTTAACTGCATACTCTAATGAGTTCTGGTACATTAGTACTGGTATGATCGATTGTTGAAAGTGTTTCACCAATTTTACTACTTAATACGTCCCCAATGCATTAGTGCTCGACCTCATTAGTGGCTACTAATTTTTCGTGCCAAGTCCGATTCGGGTGAATGATGGCTTCTCGGAAACCTTTTAGCGAGGAGAATATTCAACTATAATTATTTTGAACAAACAATCTTGTTTTAATTGTATTATAATGCAAAAATTATTAAGATATTCAATTAAATGCATGTTTTCTTGGATTTTCGCCAACCTAGGGGCAGTCACCCCTCCCAATGCATCATGCCACAAAAACTCATTTTTTTATCGGGTAATACCCTCGTCAACTAGTACTGGTTTTCATAAGAGAAACCGCTAAAAAAATGGCAAAAATAAAATTAAAAAAGGCAATCAACACGAGGATTTAATTGTATTATAATGCAAAAATTATTAATATATTTAATTAAATTAATGTTTTCTTAGATTTTCGCCAACCTAGGGGAAGACGCCCCTCCCAATGCATCATGCCATAAAAACTCATCTTTTCTATCGGGTAATACCCTCGTTAACTAGTCAATGGCTTTCATAAGATAAACCGCTAAAAAAATTGGCAAAAATAAATAAAAAAACACAATCAACACGAGGATTTAATTGTATTATAATGCAAAAATTATTAATATATTCAATTAAATACATTTTTTCTTGGATTTTTGCCAACCTAGGGGCAGGCACCCCTCCCTATGCATCATGCCATAAATACTCATCTTTTCTATCGGGTAATAGCCTCGTTAACTAGTTACTGGATTTCATAAGAGAAACCCCTAAATAAAATGGCAAAAAAAAAATAAAAAGGCAATCAACACGAGGACTTCCCAAGAGGTCACCCTTCTTAATACTACTCTCTCCCAAGCATGCTTAACGGCAGAGTCCTGATGAGTTCTGGCGCATTAATGCTGGTATGATCGATTGCTGAAAGTATTTCACCAATTTTACTAATTAATACGTCCCCTATGCATTAGTGCTCGATCTCATTAGCGGCTACTAATTTTTCGTGCCAAGTCTGATTCAGGCGAACGACGGCTTCCCGGAAACCTTATAGCGAGGAGAATCTTCAACCACAATTGTTTTGAACAAACAATCCAGTTTTAATTATTTTATAATGCAAAAATTATTAAGATATTCAATTAAACACATGTTTTCTTGGAATTTCGCCAACCTATGGGCAGACGCCCCTCCCAATGCATCATGCCATAAAAACTCATCTTTTCTATCGGGTAATACACTCATTAACTAGTCACTGGCTTTCATAAGAGAAACCGCTAAAAAAATAAAAAAAGGAAATCAACACGAGGACTTCGACTTCCCAAGAGGTCACCCATCTTAGTACTACTCTCGCGCAAGCAAGCTTAACAGCAGAGTCCTGATGAGTTCTGGTGCATTAATGCTGGTATGATCTATTGCTGAAAGTATTTCACCAATTTTACTAATTAATACGTCCCCAATGCATTAGTGCTCAACCTCATTAGCGGCTACTAATTCTTCGTGCCAAGTCTGATTCGGGCGAATGACGGCTTCTCGAAAACCTTATAGCGAGGAGAATCTTCAACCGCAATTGTTTTGAACAAACAATCCAGTTTTAATTGTTTTATAATGCAAAAATTATTAATATATTCAACTAAACACATGTTTTCTTGGAATTTCGCCAACCTAGGGGCAGACGCCCCTCCCAATGCATCATGCCATAAAAACTCATATTTTCTATCGGGTAATACCCTCATTAACTAGTCACTGGCTTTCATAAGAGAAACCGCTAAAGAAATACAAAAAAGGCAATCAACACGAGGACTTCGACTTCCCAAGAGGTCACCCATCTTAGTAATACTCTCGCCCAAGCACGCTTAACTGCTGAGTTTTGATGGGTTCTGGTGCGTTAGTGCTGGTATGATCGATTGCTGAAAGTATTTCACCAATTTTACTACTTAATTCGTCTCCAATGCATTAGTGCTCGACCTCATTAGCGGCTACTAATTCTTCGTGCCCGATCGGATTCTGGCGAATGATGGCTACGGAAACCTTATAGCGAGGAGAATCTTCTACAGTAATTGTTTCGAACAAACAATCTCGTTTTAATTGTATTATAATGCAAAAATTATTAAAAGATTCAATTAAATGCACGTTTTCTTGGATTTTCGCCAACCTAGGAGTAGACGCCCCTCCTACTGCATCATGCAATAAACACTCATCTTTTCTATCGGGTAATACCCTCGTTAACTAGTCATTGGATTTCATAAGAGAAACCGGTACAAGAAATAGAAAAATAAAATAAAAAAAGGCAATCAACACGAGGACTTCCCAAGAGGTCACCCATCTTAGTACTACTTTCACTCTCGCCCAAGCACGCTTAACTATAGAGTTCTGATGGGTTCTTGTGCATTGGTGCTAGTATGATCGATTGATGAAAGTATTTAACCAATTTTACTACTTAATACGTCCCCAATGCATTAGTGCTCGACCTCATTAGCGGCTATTAATTCTTCGTGCCAAGTACGATTCGGGCGAATGATGTCTTCTCAGAAACCTTATAGCGAGGAGAATCTTCTATTGCAATTGTGTTGAACAAACAATCTCGTTTTAATTGTATTATAATGCAAAAATTATTAAAATATTCAATAAATTGCACGTTTTCTTGGAATTTCGCCAACCTAGGGGCAAACGCCCCTCCCAATGCATCATGCCATAAAAACTCATCTTTTCTATCGGGTAATACCCTCGTTAACTAGTCATTGGCTTTCATAAGAGAAAACGCTACAAAAATTGCAAAAAAAAATAAAAAAGACAATCAACACGACGACTTCCCAAGAGGGCACCCATCTTAGTACTACTCTCGCCCTGATATTACTTAGAAGTCGTCCTCGGCTCCTGAATATATTCACAAGCCCAGATCTCCGACGTTCTCTGCCCCTCATGAGAAGCACTTGGACCAACCGTCCAACGTGCTTCCTACCCTCGGCAGGTGACCCGTCGTCGTCTTTGATACCATTTGTAATGAGACGTCCCTCCACCGATACTGTGCCCACTTATCCACTGCGGTTATCCAGCAGTGTGGGGTTTTCAATGGGCGTCGCTGCGGTAATCTCTTTGAAACTTCCCGGGAGGTCACCCATCCATGGATTGCTCCCGCCCGACACTACAATATAATTGCTCATCAGCGACAATAGTGGGTCGCTGAATGGTTACTGCGACGTAAATTATTGTTTCGTCGCCAAATGTTTATTGCCGACAATATATTGTTTCGTGGCTGCAAAGCAGAATTCACCGACCAAAAAATGTATTATCGCAGATATATATTCATTAGCGACAAAAAATTCATGCCGCCTAAAAATTTATTTTGCGACGTGATCTAGTTTTGTTGGAAAATGTCTTTATTCGGCTCTGAGTGTTGTTATTGCCGATTATTAGCACGTAGGGAAGATATTTTATCAGTAGAAAGAATCACATCGCGAGGATTAATTAAAATAGGAAAATTCCATAAATCAAATTTATATTAGCTCAAATGATTGTTCATACAAACGATTGTTTATAAATCAAATTCATATTAGCTCAAACGATTGTTCATACAAACAATTAAGCTCCGATTAACAAAGTTATGTATTACCTAATCTACCTACTTTGTAAAAAGAAATAAAAAGAAAAGGAAAAAAAAACAGTTCACAGAAATAGAATGAAATTCTTATAAGTTGACATTAATAGTTAATTTTGTGTCTTGCATACGCTTCCAATCCTGACCAATGAATGTTGTTATGCTAATATATTTAAGCATCGGTTCTGTACAACTAGATTATTTGAATCGTTTGTCATCCAGGCTTAGCACAAGGGTCTTGTGCAAGTAACCAGATGTTTGTAGGTGAAAATGATTTCTGCTGATTTCGGTAATTGCGGGTGTGCAGGTGAGAAACAATTTAAACCCTAAACAATGTACTGCAAGGGAGTACTTTAGATTCGAGAGATCAATCTGTACAAGTCCGGCCTAAACCAAGAAATGACCGTTCCAGACTTGCTTCGGTCACAAAGTGGAGGAGAATGGGTTGGTTTTGGGGAGGGAAGCAAGGAAAGTGGTGAGACCAGAATAGTTGATTCTGGAAGAGTAGTTGGGTTACTACGACTTGTTATCAGAAAAGTGAAAGAGATAACAAGGTGAGCTAGCAAGTAAGTATTTCTGAGTGTTGTATCTCCCGTATGAACTTGTTGTCCAATGGAAATAGGTAAGACCTATTTATACAAGTCGGAGTAAAAACGTACCCTAGTCTCATTAAGGAGTGGGGAAGTAAATGGGAGGAGGTGGTAACTGTATGCATGGAATTGATGTTCCATAAAGTGGTTAACGCATGAAACCGGTTTTTATGAAACTGCTAACATTATGGAATTGATGTCCCATAAAATTGTTAACGCATGTGCTTTACGTCCCATGAAAGTTTCACACATAACTTCCCGTATTTACTAACCGCCTCACCCTTATGACACTTCCTTATGATGGGCGTAGTGTACGCCGCACGCTGTAAACCGCCAAACCAATACCCAAAGAGGATCCCCCAATTTGTGTTGATGTCTCGAATGTTTTGGAAAATATGTAGCACGTTGTTGTGGCTTGGCAAGTGAAGCTCGGGAAACTTGTTAACCTGGTGACCTTCGACGATCGAGATGTTGCATCTTGAGAGGAGGGGCAACCGTTGATCGTTGCACGCCTTCGTTTTGGTAGCCGCGTAGTGAGGGACAACGTGGTGGCGCGACTAGGTTGGCATGCCATTGGCATGGCAAGGTTTGGCGTGGCCAAACTTAGGTTTTCGTGCTAAAGGTTACCATGTGTCTTATGGTAACCTTGGATAGCTAGGATTTGCTTCTGGGATTTGAAGAGCAACCGTTGATTGTTGCACGCCTTCGTTTTGGTGGCCGCGTACGGAAGGCCAACAGGGTGGCGCGTCTAGGGTGTGGTTATGCTTGGCATGTGGGGCCAAGGGTTCGCATTGGGCGTGGCTAGCTTTGGCTAGGTGCGATTTTGGCTTGGCATGTGGGGCCAAGGGTTTGCCATGGGCGTATGGCGTGGCTAGGCCAAGGCAAGGGCGTTTGGCTTGGCATGATGTGACTAGCATGGCTAGGGCCAAGGCAAAGTGCGTTTGTCATGGCGCGGCTAGCTTGGCTAGGTTTGGTTAGGCTTGGCATGTGGGGACAAGGGTTTTCCATGGGCGTATGGCGTGGCTAGGGCCAAGGCAAGGGCGTTTTGCTTGGCATGATGTGACTAGCATGGATAGGGCCAAGGCAAAGTGCGTCTGGCATGGTGTGGCTAGCTTGGCTAGGTTTGGTTTGGATTGGCATGTGGGGCCAAGGGTTCGCCTTGGGCGTGGCTAGCTTTGGATAGGTGCGATTTTGGCTTGGCATGTGGGGCCAAGGGTTTTCCATGGGCGTATGGCATGGCTAGGGCGTTTGGCTTGGCATGATGTGACTAGCATGGCTAGGGCCAAGGCAAAGTGTGTTTGGCATGGCGCGGCTAGCTTGGCTAGGTTTGGTTTGGCTTGGCATGTGGGGCCAATGGTTTTCCATAGGCGCATGGCGTGGCTAGCTTGGGCTAGGTGCGGTTTTGGCTTGGCATGTACGGCCAAGGGTTTGCCATGGGCGTATGGCGTGGCTAGGGCCAAGGCAAGGGCGTTTGGCTTAGCATGATGTGACTAGCATGGCTAGGGCCAGGAAAAGTGCGTTTGTCATGGAGCGGCTAGCTTGGCTAGGTTTGATTTGGCTTGGCATGTGGGGCCAAGGGTTTGCCATAGGCGCATGGCGTGGCTAGCTTGGGCTAGGTGCGGTTTTGGATTGGCATGTGGGGCCAAGGGTTTTCCATAGGCACACGGTGTGACTAGCTTTAGCTAGGTGCGGTTTTGGCTTGGCATGTGGGGCCAAGGGTTTGCCATAGGAGCATGGCGTGACTAGCTTGGGCTAGGTGCGGTTTTGGCTTGGCGTGTGGGGCCAAGGGCTTGCCATAGGCGCATGGCGTGGCTAGCTTGGGCTAGGTGCGTGACCAAGCTTAGGTTTTGGGGCAAAGGTCGTTTGGTAACCTTAGACGACCGGGATTTGCTCATGGGATTGAAGGGCAACCGTTGATTGTTGCGCGCTGCGTTTTGATAACCGCGTAGTGAAGGCGAAGTATGGTGGTGCGGCATGGGGACATGGCGAGGTGCGTTTGGCATGGTGCAGTAGGTGTGGCTGGCATGATTTGCCATTGGCACGGAGGTGCGGCTAGCATGGCTGGCATGCTTTGGCGCGGTCGGTGTGGCTGACATGATTTGCCATTGGCTTTGGTGCGGCTAGCATGGTTGGCATGCTTTTGGCACGATCGGTGTGGTGGCATGATTTTCTATTGGCACAGAGGTGCGGCTAGCATGGTTGGCATGCTTTGGCGCGGTCAGTGTGGCTGGCATGATTTTCCATTGGCATAGAGGTGCGGCTAGCATGGTTGGCATACTTTGGTGCGGTCGGTGTGGCTGGCATGGTTGGCATGCTTTGGCGCGGTCAGTGTGGCTGGCATGATTTTCCATTGGCACAAAGGTGAGGCTAGCATGGTTGGCATGCTTTGGCGCGGTCAGTGTGGCTGACATGATTTTCCATTGGCACAGAGGTGTGGCTAGCATGGTTGGCATGCTTTGGCGCTGTCGGTGTGGCTGGCATAATTTGCCATTGGCACACGTGGGAATTAGGGTTTGGCTTGTCGTAACCCTAATTTGAAAAGATAACCCGGTAATTATTTAGGGACACATTAAAGGTTTCAGTAAATGTGCCTAGTAAATGCTTGTTACTTTAAATGTTGTGACATCACTTTACGCTAGGGTTTAGTGTTTCTGATTTTAACCCTAAGCTAAAAACCACTATCAACATTAAGTCCCTCGCTTAGCTCGGAACAAGTGCCTTGTTGCGAGGTAAGCAATGATGGTGACAAACAAGGACGGAATCCAGGTGTGAATCATTGCAAGATGGCCAGGAGAATCCGACTAACCTTTTTGAGTGGTAAAGAGAGTTTTGGCTTCCCGTGTTCGCGGCCTGCGTAAGTTGTCTTTGGGAATGCAGCCCGTGGAGTGGTGAGATGAAATTTACCGGCTTGGTCTGGTCGTACATCTACAAGGCAAAGGGGGCGCGGTCTTGGAAGGCGACGCAAGTGGACGGCTTGGCTCGAGGGGCCAAGAGGTGGCGTGGTCTTGGTAAGGCAAACGTGCGTGGATGATAGGGTCGCGATAGTGGAGCAGGCGGCTTGGCATAGTGTGGCCTTGGCAAGATGAGACTTACACGGACGGCTAGGCGTGGTGGGGCCGCGACAATGGAGCGAATGGCTTGCAGGGGGGGCCGCGGCAATGGCATGGTGGAACGTGTAAGGACGGCTAGGCGTGGTGGGGCCGTGGTGTGGCGTGAGTGGTCTTGGACGTGGAAATTGGTCTTTGCGGGACTGGTTTCATCTTTTCCTTCCTTGGCTCAAAATTGGAAATCCTTTTCTTGTTCGAACTCCCAAGTATCACGCCTATAAAAAGGATGGCTGGCCTCTCCCTTTGATTCACGCCCTTATTGTTTTTTGTTTTTTTGCTTGGTAGCGGTGAAGCGGGCGAGCGGATTAGGTATGTCTTCCAGTACTTCCTCTGTCACTTGCTTTTTCTTTTGTTTTCTTGTGTTGGTGAAAAAAAAACCTAGTTGTAGGTGTACCTTTCCATGACCGTAGTAATGTTGACCGCCTCAACTTGCTGTGCAAAGTAAGAACGCGATAGTAATTGCTATCCCTTTTCCATGAAAACCTAGTTTTTAGGGTTTACTCCTTGTCTTGGTGTAGCCGTGTGCATGGTCCCCTCCTTTTTGGGCGCATCTATCTCGCCGAGCGCGAGTTTTCAGCTGCATGTAGTGGTGATGTAGAGTCTGCCGGTCCCCACTTTCGCGTATGCACAAAAGGACTTTGAAACCAATTAGTTTGTGCCCGAGGCGGCTCCCTTGCGTCCAATAGAATAATTTCTACACGCTTTATGTAATAATTCTGCTCTTCTTGTTCCATTGTAGTTATCGCGACGGTGAAAAATAGTGTAAGAGAATTTTGGTTAAGATGTCAACGTTTCTCTAGATGCAGGGATGGGAGTAATTCCAAGCCAAACATAGATGACGAGTTCTTCACGGCATCAGCCACGATTAGGAAAAACCATCCCCAATACGTGCCGATCCTTCTGACCGGCCCGGAAAGCGAAGGAGAGGATTGATCGGTTCGGCCAGGAGGCGTAATAAGGTTTTGCCTTCGAGAGGAAAGAATATCGTGCCTCTTCTATCGACTTTAAAATCCCCGCAAGTTCATTGCGTTCCTTTGAGAAATGGACACGATTTATGATGGACCGAGGAGCACGTAAAGACCAATTTGACCCGGGGCGCAGTTGTCGTCGACCATTTGTTGCGGCTCCATGATGCTTGATTAGGAAAGACATTCCGGGGTTGGTTGCTTTTGTTTCGAGATGGTGTCCAGACACCCATACGGCCATATGCGGGTGGGGCAAAATGACCATTTCTTTGGAGAGCGTGGCTGTGCTGCTAAATCTTCATGTAATTGGAAACCTCGACGTCAGGCTGTCTGCAGACAAAGAAGAAATTCGCGCCACCCTGGTTGCTGATGCGTGTCGTAACCACAACAAATTAATTAATATTTTTCCACCTAATTAACAAGTAATATAGTGTAGTCAAGTTCGCTCCCACGAGGAGCAAGAGATTCTTAGTTGTAAAAATTGTCACAAAAAGGGGGTGTAAATCAAAAGAAAGTAAACAAAGCAATTAAAAGATAAAGTTGAAATCAATAAGAGAGACAAGATCAAGGAATCCCTCTTCGTTGCAAAACAATGATTCAAGTTATGTTCTTTTCCACATGTTATTAGTCACAGATTATCACCAACCGTAGGTAAAACAGCTAGATCGAGTGCTAAACCCCTAAATCCCTTATATCACCCGGATACGGAAGTTCTCACTACGGATTCTATTTACCAAACCACCTAGTAGTAGATCACTCAAGATATAATTTAAATAAACGCATTAAGATTTATGAACTTATTAGGTTGATATTAGTTAGACTCTTAGATCAAGGTCTACTTGCTAACGTTGTTTTCACACACAATTGCTCCACGGAATCCCTCCGCAAGGTCTCGTGTTTGCTACTTATGTAAAGAGTCAAGAAACGATTACTTATCCCCCTAACTTTCACTAGCTTTAGATTAAATTAACAAATCAATTTAGCGTGCACTCTAAACAATCTATCAATCAACCATGAATGTATAAACATTCCTATTAGTAAAAACAAACGATAATCATGTGAAAAACTACAAGATAGAATTGAAAACAAAACTCAAATCATATATTAAGAACTAGGAACTCATCCTCAATCAATAAGAAAATTAGCTACTCATGTCTTTGAAATTCACACAAATAATTAAAAGGAGAATTTTTCAAGTTCACACAAAATAATTAAAGAAGAATTTTGAAAAGCAAGCAAAAACACAAGTCTTTTGTGTGTAGAGAGGTGTGGAGAGATATAGAGAACTTCTCTATTTATAGGCTTCAATGTTCTCCAAATCTTCCAAAGAATAGAATCCTCATTCCATAATAATTCAATTTCCAAGTTCAAGCCTTTCTCAAATCTTCCATCTTCTCTTTCCAAATTTGAACCAAATTCTCCATCCAATTCCAAACCCAAGTCTTCCCACTCATGAGTCTAGAATACTCTTCACAAAATTCTGAACATATTGGGTAGCCGTAAAAGTCCTTGGAGTTGCCGAAAATCGGACGGAAATATCGTCATGCCGCCACCAAAGTTGTTTCGGTGACGGAATATTACATCCCAGTTACTATTAAAGTTAACTCATGGGTCGACGGTCTTGATTAGTCAACGGGTCAAGGAAAGAGGGAGTCAGCCACTGAGTCAGCAAAGAGTCAGCTGCCTAGTTGGCTGAATGGTCTTACTCAACTGAGTTGGATTGGCTATTAACGAGTTGACTCGCCGAAACAGAAATCCGGCCAAGTTTCGTTTATTTATAGGACTTCTCAGGCCAAGTTCATGCCTATCTAATGTCTTCTCCCTGTAGAAACCTGTATCCTAAACATACATCTAGTTTAAGCACTCTTCACTGCAGCAATGCTCATTCATCAGTCCCTGTAACATTAATTCATCCTCCTCTTGTCTGCAACACCTCCAAAACTCTAACCCATATAACCAGCAGCACCAACACTTCCTTGCACCCATCTCAGCTCTTCCCATAATCCACAACAGCTACTTCAACCACCTTCATCTGCTTATCTGAACTGCCCTGAAATCACCTTCTGAAACCCTGTAATCACACAATCCCAACTATTCTTTCATCATCTTCTCGCCATCACTGCAAACCTCTAACCCATAATAGTGACAAATCAAATCCCTGTGTTAGCTTCTTCATCTCGATTTCCCTGAGTTCGATCTCTCATTTCTTAGTTGAAGATTCAAGCTAAAAAATCCCAGCTCTTCTCGATCTGGTACAAAACCCATAAATTTCTTCCTCTCTGTGTTATTAGCAGCACCAGATTCAAACCACATAGCACCACCAACACTCCATTCTTCTATCCAACTGCGAATCTGCTCGAAACCCATGTCTTCAATGAACACAGCTTCAATTCATTGCATACTCGAACCCATAACAGACCCATCAATTTCTTGAGATCTCGATTCATCTCAATCAGTCATAAGCTTGTAAATCAACATCAACCCTAGCTTGAATTCATCTTCGAATTTCTTCAAACCCTTTACATCCGTTCAATCCATCTACTCGATCTAGTCTTGATTTCTCTAATTTTCGATCTGCTTCAGCTTGGTTTCACAAAAGCAGTTATTTCTCGACTTTCAGGTGAATGAGATGAATGAGAGACATACCTCTCGATTTTAGGATTAGGGTAATAATTTGGGGTAGAGACGCTCAACATAAGAGCCACCCCAGATGGGTGCCTATATTAGGTGGTCACTTCTGATAAGGGCTAGCCAAAGTTTCCAGCCCCCTTAACCTCTGTGGCTTGTCTATAGTACTCCTCCGAGAAAGTTGCCCCTTAACCATGGTGGCTCTCGGATAGTGTTCGCCCATGAAATGATAATTTTGCCCTTTTGGCTCAATTAGAGTAATTTCTTCTTCTTTTCCTCCGTGTGACTCCAAAGTAGCTATAAAACTCAAAACAAGCGTAAAATACATAATTTACAAGAAAAATAGCAAAGAAAGCATAAACAATAGATAGTAAATAGGATGTATTCTACACCCTATCAGTTGTAAAGTCAAATGGATTCGTTCGGAAGGAAAACGAGACGAAGTGCTTTTATGACTGGTGGGCGTCTCAGTGGTTTCCTGACGAGTTGGAGTCGAACCAGAAGAATATCGTACTTCATGTCGCGGCGTTCTTGGCTCTTTGGCTATCCAGGGATATTTTTGACGATTCTCAGGCAAGAAATAGATAAGACAGGAACTTATCATATTTGCCATAAAATTAGCAAAGGGCGTCGCTCTCCCCCTCGGTGGTTTGTTTCTTGGTTCTCTGTATGCACACCTGGATCAGCTGGTTTCGGACATGCGCGCCTCGAACAGCCATATGAAAGTGGATTCGTATGTTCATGCCGCCTTTCTCCAGGCATGGTTGTGGGAGCATTTCGAGAAGTATTCCCCGAAACCGTTGGCTATACTTCCTGAGTCTTTGGGTGGCTCCAGAATACTGAGTTGGTCGAACAGGCGCCGAAAAACTGGTCCGAAACTGATTAAGTTTCTTGACAACTAGTATGCGGTTAATTTTCTTCCATGGGCTCCGGTGCATGCGTCCATAACTCAGTTAGTACCTTTGCTCTGCGAATATGTCTTTGTCTTCGAGTGAGGAGGGCTGAGCGTTGGAGAGATGGTGTTCATGCGTAGCTGCACGCCTGGCCACGTGCCATCTTTTTTTTCGAGGAGCTTGCAAAGCGATCTCTTACAATGTTGATAGGGATGCTCGACATATGGGTCTTGACCAAGGGGTCCCACTTGTTCGTCAGCCGGTTGTCCAAGAAATCCCGTTATCAACTGTTCTCGATGCTATTGCTCTTATGCCGGGTAAAAGTCTGCCTTTCTTCGCGGAACGGAATCCATCAACGACCTCCAAATACAACATATTTTGGTAGGATGAGTTTCTTGCTATTCATGGATTCGTGAATGATGTGGTAGAGAATCGTCAGGATAAGTCGTCTCCTGCGGTTTTAGCGGAACAACCACAGTGAGGGATCCCAAGCGAAAATTCTTTAGTCCAAATGCAGATAGTCCCCAGGTGAAGAACGAAGATCTAAAGATCGTGCGGGAGGATTTCAGTCGAACTCACGGTTCTGCCAGACTTTTAGTTCATCCAATATGCGGTACGTGCGGCTCCCTCTTGACCTTGGCTTTGGATCGTTTATTTCCTTGTTTCTTTTCTGAGAATGCGCCCTTGTATTCTGTCCAGGTTCTCAGTAGTACGAATGCCTTTACCAAACTTGCGAGCAATCATTTTTCGAGACAGAGAGGGACGTTGCAGAGCCTACCCATGATGACGCGGAACTCGAAAAGGATGAGAGTTCAGGGTCTAGTGGTGGCGAGAGCAATTCTTCCGATAGTAGTGTTGAATCTTCGTCTAGTCAGTCTGAAACTGAATCGGTGAGTCCCCTCCATGTTTTTCTTCTTTCCCCTCCTTTTTTTTTCTTTGCAGTAAAACTAAATTTTGATTTTTAGGAGGAAACCGTTCCTGGGGATGATCTTGAAGTGGAATACCACCAGAGTAAAGACGTGGCGTACTTCCCACTGCGGAAACTGTGCCATCTAGCGACTTGGACAGATAGATTCATCGTCCCGAGGTGCTTTGCCGTGACTTAGGTGGAGGAGAGCACTTCGGGGGGTGAAATCTTAGTTAGGGATCTCTGCCGATTCTTTGATTCGATTCGGTGCCACCTTCAATCCTCCGTATCCGGGCCCCTTTCCCAGGTCATGTGTTGATTGGTGGATTTAGCGTGCCGGATAAACATGCGACATTGTACACCAAGATTTGGGAAAGCTATGGTCACATTTCCACGACTTAGAAGATCACTAGTCGACATCGTTGGTCAAGCGTGTGGAGGAAGCCTTGTCTTCGATTGATGAGATGTGCAACGTGGTGGTCATACAATTTCCGAGGATGTAATCTCGAAATGTGGAAGTTCCATAGTGACATGTGCGTGGGCTTGAATTCAACGTTCCTTGGTTCGTTGAAGGTCTCTCTGATGTTGAAAGGTCGTTGGCTGGAGCAGTTGAAGGTCCTTCCGCAGACATGATGAAGAAGCAGGAAGCGGAATTCAAGAAGTTGTGCAGGAACCAGAAACTTAAGAGGGCGGCTCTATAAAGCACGAGGGAGGCCTTTGCCAAAAGGAGCAAGCCGTTGTTGGAAAACTTCCCTTGAATATATATCTATCTTCTGGACCTCTTATCTTTAGTTTTTTTTTTAAAAGGCAAATGACACGCCTGGTTTTGGTTTTTGATTTTCTGATTTTCTCGGGTTAATAGATAAATGCTACCTTGACGGCTTTGGATTATATATTTTTTTTTTGAATGAATTTAGAATTGAATTGTCTTTGGCTATGAATGAAAGTGACGCAGACATCCCAGGAAAACCATGGAACCGTGTGTTGGTAGATGACATGGGATGAAACATGGCTATAGGTTTTATCAGAACTTGAAAAAGCAAACCACATATTTTTGTCTAGATAAGACTTACTCGGTTTCTCGGGTCTTACAGTGAGAATAAACTTTCCGGGTGTAGGACCAAGTTTTTTTCTTCGAGAAACATGGTCATGGGAAGTCCCAGGTCTTAAGTCGTTCTTTGAGTTGTCCGATAAGCTGCGCCCGTTAATCCACAGGCGGATCGCTTTGCTTCTAGCCTCGAGAAGTCCCAGGTCATCCCTTGTCGTGTCATGGTGATAATCCAGACCGTCGAGTAACGGAGTCGGAGTGGATCGCCTTCCTCTACCATCTTGACATCTGGGTCGAAGAATGAGATCGCTGGTTGAAAATTGACATTGTAACCGAAAGATCGAACCTCCCGATGTGGTCGCCAATTGTTTGTAGGTGAAAATGGTTTCTGCTGATTTCGATAATTGCGGGTGTGCTGGTAAGAAACAATTTAAACCTTAAACAATGTACTGCAAGGGAGTACTTTAGATTCGAGAGATCAATCTGTACAAGTCCGGCCTAAACCAAGAAATGGCCGTTCCGGACTTGCTTGATCACAAAGTGGAGGAGAATGGGTTGGTTTTGGGGGAGGAAGCAAGGAAAGTGGTGAGACCGGAATAGTTGATTAAGAGTAGTTGGGTTACTACGACTTGTTATCGAGAAAAGTGAGAGAGCTAACAAGGTGAGCTAGCAAGTAAGTATTTCTGAGTGTTGTATCTCCCATATGAACTTGTTGTTCAATGGAAATAAGTAAGACCTATTTATACAAGTCGGAGTAAAAAACGTACCCTGGTCTCATTAAGGAGTGGGGAAGTAAATGGGAGGAGGTGGTAACTGTATGCATGGAATTGATGTTCCATAAAGTGGTTAATGCATGAAACCGGTTTTTATGAAACTGCTAACATTATGGAATTGATGTCCCATAAAATTGTTACCGCATGTGCTTTACGTCCCATGAACGTTTCAAACATAACTTCCCGTATTTACTAACCGCCTCACCCTTATGACACTTCCTTATGATGGGCGTTGTGTACGCCGCACGCTGTAAACCGCCAAACCAATACCCAAAGAGGATCCCCCAATTTGTGTTGATGTCTCGAATATTTTGGAAAACATGTAGCACGTTGTTGTGGCTTGGCAAGTCAAGCTCGGGAACTTGCTAGCCTGGTGACCTTCGACGGTCGAGATTTTGCATCTTGAGAGGAGGGGCAACCGTTGATCGTTGCACGCCTTCGTTTTGGTAGCCGCGTAGTGAGGGACAACGTGGTGGCGCGACTAGGTTGGCATGCCAAGGTTTGGCGTGCCCAAACTTAGGTTTTCGGGCTAAAGGTTACCATGTGTCTTATGGTAACCTTGGATAGCTAGGATTTGCTTCTACAGGATTTGAAGGGAAACCGTTGATTGTTGCATGCCTTCGTTTTGGTGGCCGCGTACGGAAGGCCAGCAGGGTGGCGCCACTAGGGTGTGGTTATGCTTGGCATGTAGGGCCAAGGGTTCGCCTTGGGCGTGGCTAGCTTTGGCTAGGTGCGATTTTGGCTTGGCATGTGGGGCCAAGGGTTTCCATGGGCGTATGGCGTGGCTAGGGCCAAGGCAAGGGCGTTTGGCATGGCATGATGTGACTAGCATGGCTAGGGCCAAGGCAAAGTGCGTTTGTCATGGCGCGGCTAGCTTGGCTAGGTTTGGTTTGGCTTGGCATGTGGGGACAAGGGTTTGCCATGGGCGTATGAAGTAGCTAGGGGCCAAGGCAAGGGCGTTTGGCTTGGCATGATGTGACTAGCATGGATAGGGCCAAGGAAAAGTGAGTCCGGAATGGCGTGGCTAGCTTGGCTAGGTTTGGTTTGGCTTGGCATGTGGGGCCAAGGGTTCGCCTTGGGCGTGGCTAGCTTTGGATAGTTGCGATTTTGGCTTGGCATGTGGGGCCAAGGGTTTTCCATTGGCGTATGGCATGGCTAGGGCGTTTGGCTTGGCATGATGTGACTAGCATGGCTAGGGCCAAGGCAAAGTGCGTTTGGCATGGCGCGGCTAGATTGGCTAGGTTTGGTTTGGCTTGGCATGTGGGGCCAATGGTTTTCCATAGGCGCATGGCGTGGCTAGCTTGGGCTATGTGCGGTTTTGGCTTGGCATGTGCGGCCAAGGGTTTGCCATGGGCGTATGGCGTGGCTAGGGCCAAGGCAAGGGCGTTTGGCTTGGCATGATGTGACTAGCATGGCTAGGGCCAAGGAAAAGTGCGTTTGGCATGGAGCGGCTAGCTTGGCTAGGTTTGGTTTGGCTTGGCATGTGGGGCCAAGGGTTTGCCATAGGCGCATGGCGTGGCTAGCTTGGGCTAGGTGCGGTTTTGGCTTGGCATGTGGGGCCAATGGTTTTCCATAGGCGCATGGCGTGACTAGCTTGGGCTAGGTGAGGTTTTGGCTTGGCATGTGGGGCCAAGGGTTTGCCATAGGCGCATGGCGTGACTAGCTTGGGCTAGGTGCGGTTTTGGCTTGGCATGTGGGGCCAAGGGCTTGCCATAGGCGCATGGCGTGGCTATCTTGGGCTAGGTGCGTGACCAAGCTTAGGTTTTGGGGCAAAGGTCGTTTGGTAACCTTAGACGGCCAGGATTTGCTCATGGGATTGAAGGGCAACCGTTGATTGTTGCACGCCTTCGTTTTGATAGCCGCGTAGTGAAGGCCAGTATGGTGGTGCGGCATGGGGACATGGCGAGCTGCGTTTGGCATGGTGCGAGGGTGTGGTGACATGATTTGCCATTGGCACGGAGGTGCGGCTAGCATGGTTGGCATGCTTTGGTGATCGGTGTGGCTGGCATGATTTGCCATTGGCACGAGGTGCGGCTAGCATGGTTGGCATGCTTTTGGCGCGATCGGTGTGGGCTGGCATGATTTTCCATTGGCACGAGATGTGCGGCTAGCATGGTTGGCATGCTTTGGCGCGGTCGGTGTGGCTGGCATGATTTGCCATTGGCATAGAGGTGCGGCTACCATGGTTGGCATGCTTTGGTGCGGTCGGTGTGGCTGGCATGGTTGGCATGCTTTGGCGCGGTCAGTGTGGCAGGCATGATTTTCCATTGGCACAAAGGTGCGGCTAGCATGGTTGGCATGCTTTGGCGCGTTCGGTGTGGTGACATGATTTGCCATTGGCACGAGAGGTGCGGCTAGCATGGTTGGCATGCTTTGGCGGTTGTCGGTGTGGGCGGCATGATTTGCCATTGGCACACGTGGGAATTAGGGTTTGGCTTGTCGTAACCCTAATTTGAAAAGATAACCCGGTAATTATTTAGGGACACATTAAAGGTTTCAGTAAATGTGCCTAGTAAATGCTTGTTACTTTAAATGTTGTGACATCACTTTCTGCTAGGGTTTAGTGTTTTACGATTTTAACCCTAAGCTAAAAACCACTATCAACATTAAGTCCCCTGCTTAGCTCGGAACAAGTGCCTTGTTGCGAGGTAAGCATATGATGGTGACAGACAAGGACGGAATCGAGGTGTAAATCATTGCAAAGATGGCCAGGAGAATCCGACTAACCTTTTTGAGTGGCAAAGAGAGTTTTGACTTCCGTGTTGGCGTCCTGCGTAAGTTGTCTTGGGAATGCAGGACCGTGGAGTGGTGAGATGAAATTTACCGGCTTGGTCTGGTCGTACATCTCCAAGGCAAAGGGGGCGTGGTCTTGGAAGGCGACGCAAGTGGACGGCTTGGCTCGAGGGGCCAAGAGGTGGCGTGGTCTTGGTAAGGCAAACGCACGTGGATGATAGGGTCGCGACAGTGGAGCAGGCGGCTTGGCATAGTGTGGCCTTGGCAAGACGAGACGTACACGGACGGCTAGGCATGGTGGGGCCGCGACAATGGAGCGAATGGCTTGGCAGGGGGGCCGCGGCAATGGCATGGTGGAACGTGTAAGGACGGCTAGGCGTGGTGGGGCCGTGGTGTGACGTGAGTGGTCTTGGACGTGGAAATTGGTCTTTACGGGACCGGTTTCATCTTTTCCTTCCTTGGCTCAAAATTGGAAATCCTTTTCTTGTTCGAACTCCCAAGTATCACGCCTATAAAAAGGATGGCTGGCCTCTCCCTTTGATTCACGCCCTTATTGTTTCTTCTTTTGTTGCTTGGTAGCGGTGAAGCGGGCGAGCGGATTAGGTATGTCTTCCAGTACTTCCTCTGTCACTTGATTTTTCTTTTGTTTTCTTGTGTTGGTGAAAAAAAACCTAGTTGTAGGTGTACCTTTCCATGACCGTAGTAATGTTGACCGCCTCAACTCGCTGTGCAAAGTAAGAACGCGATAGTAATTGCTATCCATTTTCCATGAAAACCTAGTTTTTAGGGTTTACTCCTTGTCTTGGTGTAGCCGTGTGCATGGTCCCCTCCTTTTTTGGGCGCATCTATCTGGCTGAGCGCGAGTTTCCGGCTGCATGTAGTGGTGATGTAGAGTCTGCCAGTCCCCACTTTCGCGTATGCACGAAAGGACTTTGAAACCAATTAGTTTGTGCCCAAGGCGGCTCCCTTGCGTCCAATAGAATAATTTCTACACACTTTATGTAATAATTCCTGCTCTTCTTGTTCCATTGTAGTTATCGCAGCGGTGAAAACAGTGTAAGAGAATTTTGGTTAAGATGTTAACAGTTTATGCGGTACCGAGGGATGGGAGTAATTCCAAGCCAAACATAGATGACGAGTTCTTCACGGCATCAGCCACGATTAGGAGAAACCATCCCCAATACGTGCCGATCCTTCTGACCGGCCCGGAAAGCGAAGGAGAGGATTGATCGGTTCGGTCAGAAGGCGTAATAAGGTTTTGCCTTCATAGGAAAGAATATCGTGCCTCTTCTATCGACTTTAAAATCCCTGCAAGTTCAATGTGTTCCTTTGATAAATGGACACGATTTATGATGGACCAGGAGCCTGTAAAGACCAATTTGACCGGGCGCGGTTGTCGTGGCTGTTGCGGCTTAGCGATGCTTGATTAGGAAAGACATTCCGGGGTTGGTTGCTTTTGTTTCCAGGATGGTGTCCACACCCATACGGCCATATGCGGGTGGGGAAAAATGACCATTTCTTTGTAGAGCGTGGGTCTTTGCTAAATCTTCATGTAATTGGAAACCTCGACGTCGGTACATGTCTGCAGACAAAGAAGAAATTCGCGCCACCACTGGTTGCTGATGCGTGTCGTAACCACAACAAATTAATTAATATTTTTCCACCTAATTAACAAGTAATATAGTGTAGTCAAGTTCGTTCCCCACGAGGAGCAAGAGATTCTTAGTTGTAAAAATTGTCACAAAAAGGGGTCAAAGCAAAAGAAAGTAAACAAAGCAATTAAAAGATAAAGTTGAAATCAATAAGAGAGACAAGATCAAGGAATCCTTATTCGTTTCAAAACAATGATTCAAGTTATGTTCTTTTCCACATGTTATTAGTCACAGATTATCACCAACCGTAGGTAAAGCAGCTAGATCAGTGCTAAACCCCTAAATCCCTTATATGACCGGATACGGAAGTTCTCGACTACGATTCTATTTACCAAACCACCTAGTAGTAGATCACTCAAGATGTAATTTAAATAAACGCATTAAGATTTATGAACTTATTAGGTTGATATTAGTAGTTAGACTCTTAGATCAAGGTCTACTTGCTAACGTTGTTTTCACACACAATTGTTCCACGGAATCCCTCCGCAAGGTCTCGTGTTTGCTACTTATGTAAAGAGTCAAGAAATGATTACTTATCCCCTAACTTTCACTAGCTTTAGATTAAATTAACAAATCAATTTAGCGTGCACTCTAAACAATCTATCAATCAACCATGAATGTATAAACATTCCTATTAGTAAAAACAAACGATAATCATGTGAAAAACTACAAGATAGAATTGAAAACAAAACTCAAATCATATATTAAGAACTAGGAATTCATCCTCAATCAATAAGAAAATTAGCTACTCATGTCTTTGAAATTCATTCACACAAATAATTAAAAGGAGAATTTTTCAAGTTCACACAAATAATTAAAAGAAGAATTTTGAAAAGCAAGCAAAAACACAAGTGTTGTGTGTGTAGAGAGGTGTGTGGAGAGATGTAGAGAACTTCTCTATTTATAGGCTTCAATGTTCTCCAAATCTTCCATGGAATAGAATCCTCATTCCATAATAATTCAATTTCCAAGTTCAAGCCTTTCTCAAATCTTCCATCTTCTCTTTCCAAATTTGAACCAAATTCTCCATCCAATTCCAAACCCAAGTCTTCACACTCATGAGTCTAGAATACTCTTCACAAAATTATGCACATATTGGGTAGCCGAAAAAGTCCTTGGAGTTGCCGAAATCGGACGGAAATATCGTCGCCGGCCACCTGAAAGTTCTGTTTGACAGAATATTCCGTCCAGATTCTGTTAAAGTTAACCTGTAAGACGACGGTCTTCAGTTAGTCAACGGGTCAAGGAAGAGGGAGTCGACCCCACCGAGTCGAGAACGAGTCACTGCCTAGTTGGTGAATGGTCTTACTCAGCTGAGTTGGATTGTCTATTAACGAGTTGACTCGCCGGAATAGAAATCCGACCGAGTTTCGTTTATTTATAGGACTTCTCAGGAGAAGTTCAGGCCTATCTAATGTCTTCTCCCTGTAGAAACCTGTATCCTAAACATACATCTAGTTTAAGCACTCTTCACTGCAAAGAATGCTCATTCATCGATCCACCAATGAGAAATTCATCCTCCTCTTGTCTGCAACACCTCCAAAACTCTAACCCATATAACCCGACACCAACACTTCCTTGCACCCATCTCGAGCTCTTCCCATAATCCACAACAGACTACTTCAACCACCTTCATCTCGCTTATCTGAACCGCCCGAAATCACCTTCGAAACCACCGTAATCACACAATCCCAACTATTCTTTCATCATCTTCTCGCCATCACTGCAAACCTCTAACCCATAATAGTGACAAATCAAAACCCTGTGTTAGCTTCTTCATCTCGATTTCCCTGAGTTCGATCTCTCATTTCTTAGTTGAAGATTCAAGATTAAAAACCCCAGCTCTTCTCGATCTGGTACAAAACCCATAAATTTCTTTCTCTACGTGTTATTAGCAAGACACGATTCAAACCACATAGCACCACCAACACTCCATTCTTCTATCCTACTGCGAATCTGCTCGAAACCCATGTCTTCAATGAACACAGCTTCAATTCATTGCATACTCCAACCCATAACAGACCCATCAATTTCTTGAGATCTCGATTCATCTCAATCAGTCATAAGCTTGTAAATCAACAGTAACCCTAGCTTGAATTCATCTTCGAATTTCTTCAAACCCTTTACATCCGTTCAATCCATCTACTCGATCTAGTCTTGATTTCTCTAATTTTCGATCTGCTTCAGCTTGGTTTTACAAAAGCACCCATTTCTCGACTTTCAGGTGAATGAGATGAATGAGAGACATACCTCTCGATTTTAGGATTAGGGTACTAATTTGGGGTAGAGACGCCCAACATAAGAGCCACCCCAGATGGGTGGCTATATTAGGTGGTCACTTCTGATAAGGGCTAGCAAAAGTTTCCAGCCCCCTTAACCTCTGCTGGCCTGTCTATAGAACTCCTCCAGAAAGTTTCCCCTTAACCATGACTGGGCTCCGGATAGTGTTCGCCCATGAAATGACAATTTTGCCCTTTTGGCTCAATTAGAGTAATTTCTTCTTCTTTTCCTCCGTGTGACTCCAAAGTAGCTATAAAACTCAAAACAAGCGTAAAATACATAATTTACAAGAAAAATAGCAAAGAAAGCATAAACAATAGATAGTAAATAGGATGTATTCTACACCCTATCGGTTGCAAAGTCAAATGGATTCGTTCGGAAGGAAAAACGAGGCGAAGTGCTTTTATGATTTGGTGGGCGTCTCGGTGGTTTCCGACAAGTTGGAGTCAAACCGAGAAGAATATCGTACTTCATGTCGCGGCGTTCTTGGCTCTTTGGCTATCCGGGGGATATTTTTGACGACGGCTCGGGCAAGAAATAGATAAGACAGGAACTTATCACATTTGCCATAAAATTATCAAAGGGCGTCGCTCTCCCCCTCGGTGGTTTGTTTCTTGGTTCTCTATATGCACACCTGGATCAGCTGGTTTCAGACATGCGCGCCTCGAACGACCATATGAAAGTGGATTCGTATGTTCATGCCGCCTTTCTCCAGGCATGGTTGTGGGAGCATTTCGAGAAGTATTCCCCGAAACCGTTGGCTATACTTCCTGAGTCTTTGGGTGGCTCAGAATCTGCGTTGGTCGAACAGCGCCGAAAAGCTGGTCCGAAATCGATTAAGTTTCTTGAAAACTCGTATGCGGTTAATTTTCGTCCATGGGCTCAGAGTGCATGCGTCCATAACTTCAGTTAGTACCTTTGCTCCTGCTTCGAATATGTCTTTGTCTTCTGATGAGGAGGGCCTGAGCGTTGGAGAGATGGTGTTCATGCGTAGCTGCACGCCTGGCCACGTGCCATCTTTTTTTCGAGGAGCTTGCAAAGCGATCTATTACAATGTTGATAGGGCTGCTCGACATATGGGTCTTGACCAAGGGTTCCCACTTGTTCGTCAGCCGGTTGTCCAAGAAATCCCGTTATCAACTGTTCTCGATGCTAGTGCTCTTGTGCCGGGTAAAAGTCTGCATTTCTTCGCGGAACGGAATCCATCAACGACCTTCAAATACAACATATTTTGGCAGGATGAGTTACTTGCTATTCATGGATTCGTGAATGATGTGGTAGAGAATCGTCAGGATAAGTCGTCTCCTGCGGTTTTAGCGGAACAACCACTGCTGAGGGATCCCAAGCGAAAATTCTTTAGTCCTAATGCAGATAGTCTTCAGGTGAAGAACGAAGATCTAAAGATCGTGCGGGCGGCTTTCAGTCAGACTCCACGGTTCTGCCGACTTTTAGTTCATCCAATATGCGGGTACGTACGACTCTCCTCTTGACCTTGGCCTGGATCGTTTATTTCCTTGTTCCTTTTCTGAGAATGCGCCCTTGTATTCTGTCCAGGGTCTCAGTAGTACGAACGCCTTTGCCAAACTTGCGAGCAGTCATTTTTCGAGAAAGAGAGGGGCGTTGCAGAGCCTACCCATGATAACGCGGAACTCGAAAAGGATGAGAGTTCAGGGTCTAGCGGTGGCGAGAGCAATTCTTCCGATAGCAGTGTTGAATCTTCGTCTACTCAGTCTGACCGAATCGGTGAGTCCCCTCCATGTTTTTCTTCTTTCCCCTCCTTTTTTTTTCTTTGCAGTAAAACTAAATTTTGATTTTTAGGAGGAAACCGTTCCTGGGGATGATCTTGAAGTGGAATACCACTAGAGTAAAGACGTAGGCGTATTTCCCACTGCGGAAACTGTGCCATCTAGCGACTTGGACATATAGATTCATCGTCCCGAGGGTGCTGCCGTGACTTAGGTGGAGGAGAGCACTTCAGGGGGTGAAATCGTAGTTAGGGATCTCCTGCCGATTCTTGATTCGATTGCAGTGTGCCACCTTCAATCCTCCGTGTCGGCCCCTTTCCCAGGTCATGTGTTGATTGGTGGATTTAGCGTGCCAGATAAACATGCGACATTGTACACCAAGATTTGGGAAAGCTATGGTCACATTTCCACGACTAAGAAGATCACTAGTCGACATGCGTTGGTCAAGCGTGTGGAGGAAGCCTTGTCTTCGATTGATGAGATGTGCAACGTGACTGGTCATACAATTTCCGAGGATGTAATCTCGAGCTGGAAGTTCCATCGTGACATGTGCGTGGGCTTCGAATTCAACGTTCCTTGGTTCGTTGAAGGTCTCTCTGATGTTGAAAGGTCGTTGGATGGAGCAGTTGAAGGTCCTTCCCGCGGACATGATGAAGAAGCGGGGAAGCGGAATTCAAGAAGTTGTGCGGAAGCGGAAACTTAAGAGGGCGGCTCTATAAAGCACGAGGAGGCCTTTTCCAAAAGGAGCAAGCCGCTGTTGGAAAACTTCCCTTGAATATATATCTATCTTCTGGACCTCTTATCTTTAGTTTTTGTTTTTTGAAAGGAAAATGACACACCTGGTTTTGGTTTTTGATTTTCTGATTTTCTCGGGTTAATAGATAAATGCTACCTTGACGGCTTTGGATTATATATTTTTTTTTGAATGAATTTAGAATTGAATTGTCTTTGGCTATGAATGAAAGTGACGCAGGCATCCCAGGAAAACCATGGAACCGTGTGTTGGTAGATGACATGGGATGAAACATGGCTATAGGTTTTATCAGAACTTGAAAAAGCAAACCACATATTTTTGTCTAGATAAGACTTACTCGGTTTCTCAGGTCTTCTGATGAGAATAAACTTTCCGGGTGTAGGACCAAGTTTTTTTCTTCTTCGAGAAACATGGTCATGGGAAGTCCCGATCTTCCAAGTCGTTCTTTGAGTTGTCGATAAGCTGCGCAGTTAATCCACAGGCGGATCGCTTTGCTTCTAGCCTCTGAGAAGTCCCTGGTCATCCCTTGTCGTGTCATGACTGATAATCCATCCGTCGAGTAACTGAGTCGGAGTGGATCGCCTTCCTCTACCATCTTGACGTCTGGGTCGAAGAATGAGATCGCTTGTTGAAAATTGACATTGTAACCGAAAGATCGAACCTCCCGATGTGGTCGCCAATTGTTTGTAGGTGAAAATGGTTTCTGCTGATTCGATAATTGCGGGTGTGCAGGTAAGAAACAATTTAAACCCTAAACAATGTACTGCAAGGGAGTACTTTAGATTCGAGAGATCAATCTGTACAAGTCCGGCCTAAACCAAGAAATGGCCGTTCCAGACTTGCTTCGGTCACAAAGTGGAGGAGAATGGGTTGGTTTTGGGGAGGGAAGCAAGGAAAGTGGCGAGACCATAATAGTTGATTCTGGAAGAGTAGTTCGGTTACTACGACTTGTTATCAGAAAAGTGAGAGAGCTAACAAGGTGAGCTAGCAAGTAAGTATTTCTGAGTGTTGTATCTCCCATATGAACTTGTTGTTCAATGGAAATAGGTAAGACCTATTTATACAAGTCGGAGTAAAAATGTACCCTGGTCTCATTAAGGAGTGGGGAAGTAAATGGGAGGAGGTGGTAACCGTATGCATGGAATTGATGTTCCATAAAGTGGTTAACGCATGAAACTGGTTTTCATGAAACTAACGTTATGGAATTGATGTCCCATAAAATTGTTAACGCATGTGCTTTATGTCCCATGAACGTTTCACACATAACTTCCCGTATTTACTAACCGCCTCACCCTTATGACACTTCCTTATTATGGGCGTAGTGTACGCCGCACGCTGTAAACCGCCAAACCAATACCCAAAGAGGATCCCCCAGTTTGTGTTGATGTCTCGAATGTTTTGGAAAACATGTAGCACGTTGTTGTGGCTTGGATAGTCAAGCTCGGGAAACTTGATATCCTGGTAACCTTCGACGGTCGAGATATTGCATCTTGAGAGGAGGGGAAACCGTTGATCGTTGCACGCCTTCGTTTTGATAGCCGCGTAGTGAGGGCCAACATGGTGGCGCGACTAGGTTGGCATGCCGTTGGCATGGCAAGGTTTGGCGTGGCCAAACTTAGGTTTTTGGGCTAAAGGTTACCATGTGTCTTCTGGTAACCTTGGATGGCTAGGATTTGCTCCTGGGATTTGAAGGGAAACCGTTGATTATTGCACGCCTTCGTTTTGGTGAGCGCGTAGGGAAGGCCAACAGGGTGGCGAGGCTAGGGTGTGGTTAGGCTTGGCATGTGGGGCCAAGGGTTCGCCTTGGGCGTGGCTAGCTTTGGCTAGGTGCGATTTTGGCTTGGCATGTGAGGCCAAGGGTTTGCCATGGGCGTATGGCATGTCTAGGGCCAAGCAAGGGCGTTTGGTTTGGCATGATGTGACTAGCATGGCTAGGCCCATGGCAAAGTGCGTTTGGCATGGCGCGGCTAGCTTGGCTAGGTTTGGTTTGGCTTGGCATGGGTTCGCCTTGGGCGTGGCTAGCTTTGGATAGGTGCGATTTTGGCTTGGCATGTGGGGCCAAGGGTTTGCCATGGGCGTATGGCGTGGCTAGGGCGTTTGGCTTGGCATGATGTGACTAGCATGGCTAGGTCCAAGGAAAAGTGCGTTTGGCATGGCGCGGCTAGCTTGGCTAGGTTTGGTTTGGCTTGGCATGTGGGGCCAAGTGTTTGCCATAAGCGCATGGCGTTGCTAGCTTTGGCTAGGTGCGGTTTGGCTTGGCATGTGGGTCCAAGGGTTTTCCATGAGCGTATGGCGTGGCTAGAGCCAAGGCAAGGGCGTTTGGCTTAGATGATGTGACTAGCATGGCTAGGGCCAAGGCAAAGTGCGTTTGGCATGGCGCGGCTAGCTTGGCTAGGTTTGGTTTGGCTTGGCATGTGGGGCCAAGGGTTTGCCATAGGCACATGGCGTGGCTAGCTTGGTCTATGTGCGGTTTTGGCTTGGCATGTGGGGCCAAGGGTTTTCCATAGGCGCATGGCGTGACTAGCTTGGGCTAGGTGCGCTTTTATCTTGGCATGTGGGGCCAAGGGTTTGCCATAGGCGCATGGCGTGACTAGCTTGGGTTTGGTGCGGTTTTGGCTTGGCGTGTGGGACCAAAGGGGCTTGCCATAGGCGCATGGCGTGGCTAGCTTGGGCTAGGTGCGTGATCAAGCTAGGGTTTTTGGGTAAAGGTCGTTTGGTAACCTTAGACGGCCAGGATTTTCTCCTGGGATTGAAGGGCAACCGTTGATTGTTGCACGCCTTCGTTTTGATAAGCGTAGTGAAGGCCGATTATGGTGGCGCGGCATGGGGCCATGGCGAGGTGCGTTTGGCATGGCGCAGTAGGTGTGGCTGACATGATTTGACATTGGCATGGAGGTGCGGCAAGCATGGATGGCATGCTTTGGCGCAGTCGGTGTGGCTGGCATGATTTGCCATTGGCATAAAGGTGCGGCTAGCATGGTTGGCATGCTTTTGGCGCGGTCGATGTGGCTAGCATGATTTGCCATTGGCATAGAGGTGCGGCTAGCATGGTTGGCATGCTTTGGCGCGGTCGGTGTGGCTGGAATGATTTTCCATTGGCACAGAGGTACGGCTAGCATGGTTGGCATGCTTTGGCGCGGTCGATGTGGCTGGCATAATGGCACAGAGGTGCGGCTAGCATGGCTGGCATGCTTTGGCGCGGTCGGTGTGGCTGGCATGATTTGCCTTTGGCACAGAGGTGCGTCTAGCATGGTTGGCATGCTTTGGCGCGGTCGGTGTGGTTGGCATGATTTTCCATTGGCACAGAGGTGCGGCTAGCATGGTTGGCATGCTTTGGCGTGGTCGGTGTGGCTGGCATGATTTGCCATTGGCACACGTGGGAATTAGGGTTTGGCTTGTCGTAACCCTAATTTGAAAAAGATACCCCGGTAATTATTTAGGGACACATTAAAGGTTTCAGTAAATGTGCCTAGTAAATGCTTGTTACTTTAAATGTTGTGCATCACTGTCTGCTAGGGTTTAGTGTTTTACGATTTTAACCCTAAGCTAAAAACCACCATCAACACCGGAACATCCCGAACCTGCAAATGAATCATCTACTTATAAATGGTAAAGAAGAACCAAAAGGGTTTCACACCCAATGTCTTACTTAACAGTATTCCACTTACGAAAAAAAAGATATTCAGAAAAAAAAAGATAAAAGATGCTACCTTTAAGGGTATATCCCCAAGTTTTTCCTTTGCAATCCCCTCCCAAGTATTGTGCCCAGGAAGTCGCCTTAACAACAAGGTTGAAGCCCAAAATTTCATGCTTAAACTTTATCAGATTAATGGTCTTTATCAAATCAATTTTCATTGCTTCAGAATGTCCACCTGAAAGCCGAGAATGCTCAACTAAATAATAAAGTAGTGTGTTCAATCAAAAGTTCTTTTTTGGAGTTAATTAACAAGTTATATATGTTAGACAAATTAGAGATAACCGAAGAAATCCACTAGTTAATAGTTACCGTAGTCGCACAACAAAATTAGAAACATCAAAAGTTCTTTTTAGAGGTTAACTAGTTATTTCAGTCTTCACAATCCAATTAATCGTTTTGACACTGGCGTAGTTTTTCTACACTGCCTTGTTTCAGCACCAACACCATCAATTACTTCTAGTTCGTTTTCCTACAAATTTAAGTTAAAATGCCATTACATTACGAAAATCCACTAAAATGCCATTACATTACGAAAATACACTACCACACCATCTTATTATGTACGGAAATGGACAACCAAGGCTCATCATAAATACAGCCACCATTACGAACTATCACTTGCTGGGTGTTGGCTGAAGTCAAAATAACCATCCATGAAGATATTCCAACATCTTAAAACATGGTAATAATTACCTTCATATAGAATAAATATTTTTAATAAGAAAATCACTTACTTTGTCATCATCCTCTCCCAATGTCTTGTCCTTACTTCAAACCAAACATTTATTTTGCAATCCCGTCAACAGAACTCAAGAGGTTTTTGCCCCTTCTTGTAATTGTTGTTACCCACTTGACAGAGTGCACTTTTGTTTTGCCTTCCATCGGCTCCAGTTGCCTAATTCTCCTGTAGGAATAATACATTGTGTCAAAAACGTATGCATCGCGTGAACAAGAAATTTTAGGCATTCAAGAAATTGATTTGTAAAGTTTAATTTTTACATTTCAAGAGAAATTTTAAACTCAGTCACCATGATTATTAACTAAAACGAAAATTGCTTAGCTTAGGGATTAACTTACGCCATGCTAACATAATTGAATGAGAATTGTACCATAGACTTACCTGAATAAAGATCCATATTCTAAAAATGAATACGAACCAAACATCTCATCTGTGACTATCAATTATCATGACTAGTGAAACCGCACGCGCGATGCGCCTGCCATCGGAATCTGAACTTAAAGGTTTCTAAAACTGCTATGAAATGGTACCCACTCAACAATTCACCACTTTAATTGTTGAGCACCCGTAAGATGTTCGCAGTTCTCACGTATCTTACTATTAAGAAAAAGAGACTTTTCATACTAACATAAAACTAAAACCTACAAAACAAACTTTCATTGAATAATCTCTAAAACATACATAAATAAAATGTTCTCACATATTACATTTAGGCAGAAACATATAAGCCTAATGTAAAGGTGCACGCACGTTGCGAGTGCTTTACCTTCAAGCCTATAAAAGGTATTGTTCTCGGTTTTCTTTTCTTTTTTTGCATGTGTTACACACAGATAAGATTCTCTTATATATTTGATATTCTTTTTTAAGATGTACAAAACTTATCACAGGCGCATTTGAGGGAGTCGCACAGTCAGCAAGGCTGAACTCAAACAACTCTGTCTAGGAACATGAATCAGCCAGCATAGATCAATGGCCACCACCAGCAACTAAGTTTCGTACCTCTCCTGTACACCTGCATGAATAACATCAAGTATGTCAATTTAAAACCTATTAAAGTCGAAGGAATATGGACTTACTGTCGAGGAAATAAACACTTATAACATACGATATAATAGACTGGCCAAAGAGCAAAATAATATTTAGCAAAGAATTTATCTAATAAGAAGTACAAATTTATGTCCCAGATCAACATGTCGGTCATAGTTGGTGATTTTTTCCTATGTTTTTAACTATACAGTAGTTCTTGTCAACTTATCATTTTGCAGACCTTTAGATTCAGGTACACCTAGAAAAACGAACCCTATTCAAATGAAAGTTCTCATATAATGATATAAACCCGCTCAGTGACATTTCATCCACATCCTTCTGCTAAGGAGAAATTCAAACTTGAAACTTGATGGAAGTATCTACTTCCCACTAATGAACTCTACCAATTTCTATTGGACTTCAATTTTCATATATATGTGGGTTGTAGCACTCAACATCAGGTATGTACCTAACATGGCATGTATATGGTACACAGAGAGCAATCTTTTGCTAAGTGATGCTGCATGTCACATACCCACGTCATCTAGCCACTGTGATGAGGCTGCAGCTATATCTTAAGTTACACAATAATACCAATGATGCAAAATACCGGTCTGGTGGCTATGAAGTTAAGGGTATTTACCAAACACCATAAGTTCCACTGCTATTGTTACCAAAAATTAAGCACTCACAGAAAGCAAATTGTACCTACAAAAGATATCAATCCCTTCTAAAAGGTATAATTAAGCATATTATTTTAGGTACCTGATATTGAGTGCAAGAACTATTGTATAGTTGGACTAACATATGCAACTTCAGTGAACATTCATTTAAATTTCAGTTCAATCTATACAGCTCATTCATTTAAACTTCAATTTGGAGTTTCTAACAAAAACCAACAAAACAAACTATTAACAGAAATTCTTTTGTACAGAAGAAAAAGAAAATTTGGTTTTCCGGTGTTTGACTGACTAATATATACTGTAAAGTAAGATTGATTCAGATACATTGAACATCTCACATGATAGACACTGGACAGCAACTATAATGATGATTTTTAATTCTCAGTTTTAGTTCATTGGACATGGAAGATCAGCAAAATCCAAAAATAAAGAAATTTATTGGGCACACATGAGTGATGGATCAATTTTCATGTCGTTCTAATTGGCACCCCCATTAACAGAGTTCATTGATACACACTTGTTGCATACATTTAGTGGTTCTGTTTGCTCATTCAGTAGAGGTCTCTTCTTGTGATGCATCATCTGTGACAGGTTATTATCATTCTAACACAAAAATAAGAAGTGAGAGTCTACCATTGAAGATTTCAATCAAAGATGTACCAATTCAAGCAAACCAATTAGGCATTAGCTAACCCATTTATTCCATCCACAAATCATAATTTGACAACTACAACAAACCCATTAATTCATTACTGAACCCACCTAAATAAATCCCCAAATTTTAGAAGTAAATCCACAAATACAGAATCAGAATTTCAATTTTGGTACCCAATTTATATGATTTGAAAATCCGTGACTGAAATTCCCAAATTTAAAAGAATTAGGTTATAGTTAGGAATTTGACTAACCTTTCCGTAGTATGAGAAATCGGCAGCAATTGCAATGGTTTCTGAAATTGGGAAAGCAAAATTCGAAATTTAGGTCAAAATCATAGGTTGGAAATATGCGATTGATATATTGTCAAAATTAGATAACAAAAAAGACTTACCTGGACTCAAATCTTATGTTAAGCCTCAGATATCCGTAGCCTTTGTTCTTCTTTCATGGAGGAGGTGTTTCAGAAATCTCTTTAATGGTGGAGGAGGTGTTTCAGATGAAAAGAGAAGAGTTCGAGACAGAAGACGAAGGGAAACGAAACTGGATTTCTATTGTGAAGTAGAGGTTACGGTTGTACCCTTTGTTGCATAGTTTTCACGGTAGAAATCAGTGAGGGTACTGTTATAAAAAAGGGGGGCCACTAGGGCTGTCAATGGAATACCGAGTTCCGGATTCTGTTACCGATAATTCGAGTTCCTATAAGAAATTTTCCGACATAACGGTATCGGAAATCGGTAATGGAAAAATTATCGGTAATTTTTGCCTTATTGGAACAGTATCGGTTTAGGCACTTACCGTTCCATTAATTACCGTTCTTAGGTATCTATTGTCACACATGTATATTATAGTGTTAGTATTACCCGTTTTGAATTTCTTTGTTTTTTTTTTTTGCAAGAACATATAACTAAGAACATTGTGTTTTGCATGGATTTGGAACCTAAAATTTCTTATTTTGAACTAATTTTTAGTATGAGAAATAGGTTATGTATAATATTGTCACTTAACGATATTTTTCGGTAAAATTACCGATATCCGTTAACTTAATGGAACGGTAGCGGTTTTGATTTTTAAAATTCCGCCGGAAATTATCGGTATCGGAATTCCGGTAGGAAATATCGGTAACGGTAATGGAAGAGCTAGTTACCGTTCCAATAGGTTCCATTGACAGCCCTAGGGGCCACGGTTGAAAAGTCCCCCTTTTCTTTATTATAGTATTCCCTCTGTCCGTTTATATCTGTCCTAATTTCTACTTTGGTATGTCCATTTTTATCTGTCCGCTCTGTTTATAGACATACTTTTCCCTTAAACTATCAAATATACCCTTTATTTTTATAATCATAAAATCATTTTTAATATCCACATCTTAAATAATATCACCATATTTATGGAAAAAATACTTACTCAGTATCTTTGTATTAATTGTCATTCCTTTTTTTAAATAAAAACATTTATGAATAGTTATAAAATTCCTAATAAACTTCTACTTATTTTAATACTAATAATTTATTTTTGGTAATAATATAACATTAAATAGGCTAGTCATGACAATTTATAGGATTTCCTTAATATCTTGACTTAGTCAAAGCGGACTCTTAATTTAGGACTGAGGGAGTATAAGATAAGATAAGATAAGATGAAGATTGCCATCTTTCTTTATTATCCTCTATCGTTTCAGTCTTCTCTGAATCGTTTTACTATCTCTCAGAAGCCATATTAAGGAAATTTAATTCATGTTCCAAAAGCATACCAAAGTTGATCAAAAATCAATTTAGACGGACTAGCCCCTGGACAGAAAATCCTAAATGCATAAATAAATTCACGGACGAGAGATTACCTTTGTACAACTCAATTCTTCTTCTTCGGCATACTAAATTAATCAAAGACCTAAAAGATACAAGATGAAATAAAACCCATGTTCCACAGTCATACAATATTAATCGAAACCCTTGAGAAGTACTACTTAAAACACAAAATCCATTATAATGAAACCCCGAACAGAAATCCACAAATACACACTACAGGAAAAATATACATCTACAACTGGAGATTTACAACGCTTCGCTAAGTATTGTAGAAAGTCATATGTTTTACAACTGGTTTCAAAGGAAGAGTTGTCGTATATCATCACTGCCAACCCTTAGAAAACAAGGGGTTGCGCTAAGAAAACAAACGACAACTCCTTAAGCAAAACAGTTGTGATGACATTTAGCTATAACAACGTTGTTCCATATATGTAGTGACTTAGCCTATCACAATACTCACAAGTGTTGTTGAAGAACACAAAAATATGATAATAAAAAATATGTTAGAGGGGAGATTCGAACATGAACCTACTACATGGAAGTCTAGCTCATCAACCACCCTTTCAGTTCACAAGTTTTGATTTTTTTCTTTTTTTTAAATAGAAACCTACAACAACACTTATAAGTGTTGTTGAAGTAAAAATATATAATGTTCCATATATGTAGTGACTTAGCCTATCACAATTCTCACAAGTGTTGTTGAAGAACACAAAAATATGACAATGAAAAATATGTTAGAGGGGAGATTCGAACATGAACCTCTTTGCATGGAAGTCTAACTCATCAACCACCCTTTCAATTCACAAGTTTTGATTTTTTTCTTTTTTTTTAATTAGAAAGCTACAGCAACACTTATAAGTGTTGCTGAAGTAAAAATATATAATGTTCGAAAAAATGAGGTTGATGGATTCGTCGTTTTTACCAGTTTTTGACTTAGAGTAGTCAAGTCGCGGCCAGGTTTCGATCTTTGAGCCTGGTATGCATACAATATGCAGAAATAAGGTTTGTTTAAGGTTTCGTAGAATATTTCGAAGGAATCTTACATGTAAATGGATGGTTTCTTCGTTTTTACCAAGTTTCTGACTTAGAGTAGTCAACTCGCGGCGAGGTTTCGATATCGAGCACATATGCATATATATATGCATAAATAGGGTTTGTTTAAGGTTTCGTAGAATATCTCGAAGGAATCTTACTGTAAATGGATGGATTCATCATTCTTACCAAGTTTCGACTTAGAGTAGTCAACTCGCGGCCCGAGTTTCGATCTCGGATCTGAGTACGCATACAATATGCGAAATAAGATTGTTTTTAAGGTTTCGTAGAATATCTCGAAGGAATCTTACTGTAAATGGATGAATTCGTCGTTCTTACCAAGTTTCGACTTAGAGTAGTCAACTCACGGCCGGGTTTCGATCTCGGATCTGAAATACGCATACAATATGCGAAATAGGGTTTCTTTAAGGTTTCGTAGAATATCTCGAAGAAATCTTACCTGTAAATGGATGGTTTCTTCTTTTTTACCAAGTTTCTGACTTAGAGTAGTCAACTCGCGGCCAAGTTTCGATATCAGAGCCTGTATGCATATATATATATGCATAAATAGGGTTTGTTTAAGGTTTCGTAGAATATCTCGAAGGAATCTTACCTGTAAATGGATGTATTCGTCATTCTTACCAAGTTTCTGACTTAGAGTAGTCAACTCGCGGCCGGGTTTCGATCTCGGATCTGATACGCATACAATATGCGAGAAATAGGGTTTTCTTAAGGTTTCGAAGAATATCTCGAAGGAATCTTACAGTAAATGGATGGATTCGTCGTTCTTACCAAGTTTCGACTTAGACTAGTCAACTCACGGCCGGGTTTCGATCTCGGATCACAGTACGCATACAATATGCGAAATAGGGTTTTTAAGGTTTCGCAAAATATCTCGAAGGAATCTTACTTGTAAATGGATGAATTCATCGTTCTTACCAAGTTTCGACTTATAGTAGTCAACTCGCGGCCGGAGTTTCGATCTCGGATCACGGTATGCATACAATATGCGAAATAGGGTTTTTTTTTAAGGTTTCGTAGAATATTTCGAAGGAATCTTACCCGTAAATGGATGGTTTATTCGTTCTTACCAAGTTTCGACTTATAGTAGTCAACTCGCGTCCGAGGTTTCGATCTACGAGCACATTTGCATACAATATGCGAAATAAGGTTTGTTTAAGGTTTCGTAGAATATTTGAAGGAATCTTACTGTAAATGGATGGATTCGTCGTTCTTACCAAGTTTCGACTTAGAGTAGTCAATTTCGATGATGTATCATGCTAAGTTTGAAGTCGAGAACCCTCTCGAGCTTCTTGGTTCATAGATTGTATGCTATTATACCAAGTTTGAAGTTCGAATCGACATTGAGCTTCATACTTATCAATTTTGATGATGTATCATGCTAAGTTTGAAGTCAGAACCCTCTTCGAGCTTCTTGGTTCATAGTTTGTATCTTGTTATACCACATTTGAAGTTCGAATCGACACTAAGCTTCACATTCATCAATTTTCGATGATGTATCATGCTAAGTTTGATGTCAGAACCCTCTCAGAGCTTCGTGGTCCATAGATTATATGCCATTATACCAAGTTTGAAGTTCGAATCGGCCGAGCTTCATGTTTATCGATTTCTATGATGTATCATGCTAAGTTTTAAGTCGAACCCTCCCAAAGATTTTGGTTCATATTTTACGTATTCGTTATACCATATTTGAAGTTCGAATCGACTATGAGCTTCATATTTATCGATTTCAATGATATATCATGATACGTTTGAAGTCAGAACCCTCCTAGAGCTTCTTGGTTCATAGTTTGAATGTTGTTATACCACATTTCAAGTTCGAATCGACACTAAGCTTCATATTTATCGATATCGATGATGTATCCTGCTAAGTTTGAAGTCTGAAGCCTCTCGGAGCTTCGTGGTTCATAGTTTGTATGCCGTTATACCATATTCGAAGTTCGAATTAACACTTAAGTTTCATATTTATTGATTTCGATGATGTATCCTACTAAGTTTGAAGTCAGAACCCTTCCAGAGCTTCTTGGTTCATAGTTTGAATGTCGTTATACCACATTTTAAGTTCGATTCGACACCGAGCTTCATATTTATCGATTTCGATGATGTATCCTGCTAAGTTTGAAGTCCGAACCCTCCTGGAACTTCTTGGTTCATAGTTTGTATACTTCTTGAGTCTACAAATGCAAACTAAAACTACTTCATGACCTGTATGACTAGTCGAAATTACTTCATGGCTTATGTGACTAGTCGAAATTCGTCGGAAGCACAAAGAGAAAGCACAAAAGCACATAGAGAAAGTACAAAAAAAACACACTTGCTTTGAAGTCAGAACCCTGCCGGAGCTTCGTGGTTCATAGTTTTTATGCTTCTTGGGTCTACCAGTGTGAACTAAAGATACTTCATGACCTGTATGACTAGTCAAAATTACTTCATGACCTATGTGACTAGTCGAAATTCAAACTCGAAGCACAAAGAGAAAGCACAAAAGCACAAAGAAAACACACTTGCCTTGATCCGTATGACAATTCCTAGTCAAATATCTAGCGCCCAAAAATATCCCTAATCCGTATGATATTCTCTAACTAAATATCTACCGTTTAATGTTTTCTATGTAAAACACCAAAAGAAATTTCCCTCACTAAACTTCCATTTTCTCTTCTAATCTCTCGAATCTTCCGCGCCTCAGAAGAAAACCCTAGGTCAAAAATTTTTCTCTGCTTTTTCTTCTTCCACGGATCGGCCATAACTTCAACAGAAATTATTAGATGCTTCGATTTGTTTTAAGAACCCTAAATCTAGAATATTAAATTCCAAAATATGAAGCAGCTGCAATTCATTACACGATTTGAAGAACCCTGATTTCTCTTATTTTGATTTTGATGCGTAACTCTAATTTCCCATTCTCTTAAATGGGTTTAGATTTGAATCTGAGAACAACAAGTTGTGGTCTGAGGTGGATCTGGGTTTGGAATTAGTGAGGATTTTGTGGAGTTACTCAGTGGAGAAGTGAATCGGGGGGAATTTGGGGTTTGCTGTAATTGGAGGTGGATTTGGTGTTGCTGTTAAGAATGGAAATTATGGTTTGGTGGTTAAATCGGGGGTTTCTACAGAGAAATTACGAAAGAAGGAGAAGAATGGTTACATCAGTTCTTATTAGATGAATGAGATTTGAAGCTGGTGGTTGCGATCGCTTTGAGCTGTGAATTAGATGATTTAAGCTGAAGTTCTTGAAGAGAAATTCTTTAGCAATGAAACCAAAGAGAAATTGCTCGGGTCAGAGATGGATTGAATCTACTGGCTGTTGCCGTCGATGTTTGTGGATGTATGGCTTGTATTGGAGAGTGTTAAGTCTCTTGGGTCTGCTAGCAGAAATGGGTTTCATCCATTGAAGATTTGAGGGTTTTCTAGGTCGTCTGAGATTGGTGTTGGCTGCCATATTAGATATGATTGCTTTCGAATTCAGGAGACAACGGCAACATCAATAAACAATTGAATTTGGGGATTTCTGGTGCAAACTAGAATTCGGTGTTCTTGAGATAATTAGGGTATGAAGTGGTTGCTGATGTAGGGTGAATTTGTGAGTGAAAAACAGTCCCAAGAAGAACTGATACCGGTGTTTGAGCAGTGAAGGAAACATATTTATGGGGTTGTTAGCATGGAGTTACATTGAAGAGGTTTTCCAAGGCAGCTGAAGGTGGGTTCTGGTAGTGAGCCTGCTGGTATGAGCCTGAAGTTGGAATTGTGTCTGCTCCATGGGTGATGTGGCTATTACTGGAAAGGAAAGTGTAGGTGGTAAAGGACTGGGATGGACTGGGCCTAGGCAATTCTACTAGGTTTTGGTCGTTGGGATAAGCTAGAAGGGGATTATCACAAAGTCTTGGCAAGGTGATCCCTTGCACAATTCTCTGCCAAGTAGAAGTGTTATTGCAACTCTGGCGAGTTGAAATTTAAGTTGCTTGATTTCTTAAATTTTCTCAATTACCTTGTGTTGATTTGCTAATTTATGCAAGTGGTTAATTGCAGGAACAAGGCAAATTAATTCTCAATGGGAATCGACAACAAATGTGCAGAATATAGTTCTTCCAAGGGAGCAAGTAAACAAGCTTTGAATGAAGCTGATGTTGCTGATGAACAACAAGCTGGTTATCACAAGTCACTGATATCTCGATTGTCTATGAAGGCTAGTAAGGCAAGTAATTCCTGAACTTTCAAGCGTTCTTGTCCAACATTTTTATTTTATTTTATTCTCTTATCGAGTCCGTGCCTTAGTTGATAGCAATGTTCCTTTTGGTCCATTAATGTGTTGTATTGCAAATTGTGTTAATTTTACTCCACAGATTTCTAGCATGGCGAAGTCCATCCGTGTACTTGCAAGTATGGAAGAACCAATTGGTCAAGTTTTGAAGAAAAAAAACAGAGGTAAGAAGCCAATGATTCTGTATCCTAGTGTGTAGTAGGATATTTTTTTGTAGAACTACATGAAGTCGGTCATTTAGTTTTGATTTTGGTTTTGACTTCCTTTATGTAGCTTTGGGTGGTTATGTTGTTTTTCACTATATTGTTTATTTTGTTTGCCTAACAGATTGTGAAGACGTGGGTGAAAAAGGTGACTAGAAACAGGGGTTACAATGATCAGTTGGTCCAAGAAGCTAATGCCAAGATAGATACATTTGGTTCTTATCGTCTTTGGGGTATGGGAACTTTTTTATTCTCTTTTTTCAAATAAAGGTGTTGCAACTTATACTCTCACGATATAAATGAATAGAAGAATGCAGTATGCATTAACTTGTTAATACTTAAATCATATTTAAATAAGAAGCGATGAAGATCTATATGAGATTAAGTAAGATAGTTTTTGTGGACTACAAGAAAATAATGATTACAATAGGAGTATACATACGGATGATTGGTGATGGTTTGTCATTGCGGTGGTGTTCTAACCACCATAGCTTGTGGTTTGGATCTCTGTTAAACAATTTAAAGTGTTAAGAAAGTAAAGTGTCTTCTTAGATTCATTTGTCTGTAGTTCAGAATCAAACGACTATGAAATTACCGTGTAATCAATCATCTTGTAGTGACATGTTGCATGTCATCTTGATAACTGATTTTTTTGTCTAGTTATGAGCACGTAAATAAGGACAATGTGGTATGAATGATATCGTCACAAACACCCATTCATTTGATTTTATCGTATTTGTTAAGGTACCCACTTAGTCTGCTATAGATGTGGGGCTTTACGATGCACCACCGGCTAGTTAGTTACAAAAAAACAACTTTGTTTTTTTGTTTTATCGAATGTTGAAGTTCATCCCAACATACGTACTCAGTGCAGGTCCAGTGCTTGGCCAAAACATGTTCTTGTCAGGATACACATGGTTAGCATCTTCGACCCATTTATGATGTCATGCACACAATACTTTGTTTTCTGTAACTCTCAGATGATATTACATGAGGTTGGTAATTGTCAGAAAGTAGACTGTTAAATGTGTAGGTTAAGGACTACCATTTACATGAATGAAAAATGTAGGTTTCTTTGGTGCAGGTTATGCATCTGTTCTAGTTCGTCGTATGACGTATGTTTAATAGGAGTTTCTTACTCTTTTCATGTAGATTCTTTTCCACTTTTTTTTTTTTGTTGATGTTTTCATTTAAGTGGTTGATAAAGGTAAACTTATAAAAACCATGAAGGAATGAAGTATGTGTCTTGTGAATGCAGTGATAAGTTAGATCCGTTTTTCTTTGTAAATTGTGATTGAATTTTGGTTTTGATACGGGTTTCAGGGAGGAGCACTCGGAGATTGATGTTCCAGCTGGTTTCTACGTATTGTTTGGATCAGGTAATAAGAATTATGCTCTAGTTGCTACCTTAAGTTCCTTAATTTTTTTAGTTTACCAATGTTTTATTTTAGTTTACCAATGTTTTATCCAAGGTCTAAAAATGATTTTGTACATCCTATGGTGATATTTTTGTTCTCCCAATAAATTGACTTAATCCAGCATTGTCAAGTTCAGGATTACGTGCTTTGGCCAAGATCCCATGCTTTGAATCTTGATTCTTTTTGTGATTACAAGGCGATGCGAGATAAAATTCTCATGAATTTCCCACTTTGGACTCACCCAGGAAACATCTTGACATTCTCCTGAAGGTCTTGTTTCTTGCACAAAAAGCTGTACTTTTGCTTTTAATGCTTATAGTGGCGGGAGGCGGGATCTATGTGAATAGGTGTTGAAATCAATTGTATTTCTTTGCAAGGATCCGGCTGCTTTTGAAGTTCTTACTCATGTTAGTAAGCATTTGCATTTATTTTCTTAGCTAGGTAATGCAATTGGAGTGGCAGATTAACTTGAATGAATGTAAATGTGTTACAATGAATGGCCTGTGAACCTATTTGTATGTTTGGACATTTGAGAAGCAAGATGAATGGAGTATTTTGAAATGGCAATGGGGAATGTTGGTATGATTGATGGCTGTGAAGAAGGGAATGTATTTCTCATGGGCGGTGGTGTTGACTGTTGCGGTAGCATGAATTGATTGCGGTTAAAGCTCAAATGGAATTAAGCGAACATTTGAGGAGAATGGCTTAGAATATTGGTGATGTGGCGTGATCTTTGCGCCCATGGCTAGGCTGTCAAGGCTGCAGACGTTGATGCAATTAATGCTTTGCGGAGAATGTACGGAATGGTGGTAGTGCAATGCGGTGGCGAGAAACTTAGATTGGATATGCGAGAATGCAGCATAACCAATAAACATCTTAATCTTCATAATCTCTTTGGAGTGTGTTTAGGAAACTTAACTTTTGGTAACAAACATCGTATCACTTTGCCATTTTTTTAATGTGTGTGGTTAACACTTTGTGGTTAACTTGAATGAATGTAAATGTGTTACAGTGGCAGGTTAATATGAAATTATGAATGTGAAATACTTTCGGCAATTCAGTTTCAGCTAAATTTTTTTGAAAATAGTTAAATGCACACAACTTCTAATAAGTGTTGTGTTCCATATTTCAACTACACAAATTAGGTGTTGTCCAAGATAGTTCTACAATTCTAACAAGTGTAGTGCGACTCTTATTCATAATACTAATAAGAGTTGTTACACATTTCTACGATACACATCCTAGGTTGTCCAAGATAGTTCTGCAATTTTAATAAGTGTTGTGTTACATATTTGTACGATACACATCCTTCGTTGTCCAAGATAGTCCTACAATTTTAACAAGTGTTGTGTTACATATTTGTACGATACACATCCTTCATTGTCCAAGATAGTCCTACAATTTTAACAAGTGTTGTGTACATATTTGTATGATACGCATCATTTGTTGTCCAAGATATTCCTACAACACAAGCAAGGGTTATGTTAGGCTTTCAAAAAAAAAAATCGAAAGAGAATCACAACTTTTGGAAAATATTGTCGAACCATGAATCACATCACCCTTTACAACTCTTAGGCAAGTATTGTAGAAAAATTTGGACTTTCTACAATACCCCACCTACACAATGCATAAAATAGCGTTGTCGTAGGGGTACTACAACGCTAATACAGTGTCGTCAATGATGATTTTTCCCGTAGCGACAGAAATCAAAAAAATAATATAAAACCCCAGATTCATGCTACAGATAAAATGAAGATTGAAAGAAAGATAACCAAAATTAAACCACCGAAATCATAATGCAAGTGAAAAATGAATCAAAAGTTAACCATAACTCAAAATCAACCCATATGATCAATACCTGAAATCAATAAACTCGAGTTCAAACTAAAACTCTGAGTTCTATATTTATTTTGCCATCGAGCGAATGTAACTCAAAAACAGAACTCAATCTTTGGGTGAATAATTCCACACTAAACTAGGTGGATTTCTATTGCTTTTTATAGCAGATACATTTCCCTAAATAGGGTTTATTATACATGAAAGAGAATAACAAAATATAACGGTGATTAAGGCACTGACTAAGGCATGAGAGAATCAAAGATATTGCAGCTGTAACAATGAAGAATTAGCTGCAATTACGGATGGCAGCTGTATTCTTAACATCCCCTCTCAAGTTGTGCATGAGTTTGCTGAATGTTCAACTTGTTTCGTAGATAATTAAAACGTAAAGTAACTAGCCCCTTCGTAAAAATATCAGTAATTTGATCCTTCGTTGATATAAACTTCACTTTCAACTATTTGCGTGATACTCTTTCCCTTACAAAGTGGTAATCTATTTTAATATGTTTCATACGAGCATGAAACACATGATTCGCAGTCAAGTACGTGGCTCCAAGATTATCACACCATAAGGACGGAGGTTGAACTGTAAAGCCTAATTCTTTTAGAAGAGACTGAAGCCACATTAGTTCAGATGTGGCAATAGCTATACCTCTGTATTCTACTTCAGTGCTTGATTTGGAGACAGTCTTTTGCTTTCTTGCACTCCACGATACAAGATTTCCACCAAAGTAGATTGCATATCCACTTGTAGACCTTCTATCATCCAAGCTACCAGCCCAGTCTGAGTCTGAGTAGGCATGTAATTTTGTGTCAGAAGATTTACATAACAACAAGCCATAATGAACTGTATGTTTCAGGTAGCGCAGAATTCTTTTAACTAGCTCCCAATGCTCTTCATATGGATCAGTCATGTATTGGCGATTTTATTGGCAAATACGGCAACATCCGGACGTGTAAGATGAAGATATTGCAGTGCTCCACAAACACTACGATATAGAGTGGGATCTGCAAATCGTGTGGTACCTTGCTTGCTGATTTTGGCATTCACAACAAGAGGAGTAGTGACTGGCTTTGCTCCTTCCATTTTTGTACGTACGAGAAGATCTGAGATGTACTTTTTCTTTGACCGAGTAATAGAGAACCTCCTTTGTTGATCACTTCTACGCCCAAGAAATAATTCAGGTCACCTAGATCTTTCACAGCAAAAACTGAGCTTAGATCATTGATAAGCTTAGTAATGAGAGATTGATTTGAACCTGTTACGATGATATCATCGACGTAAATAAGAACATAAGTGATTCCAGCTGTTGAATGTTGTATAAACAATGAGCTATCAGCTACTGAACCTTTGAAGCCCAAGTCAGTGAGATGCGTGCTGGGTTTGGAATACCATGTGCGCGGTGCTTGCTTTAGGCCGTAGATAGATTTATTCAACCTGCATACATGATTTGGGAAATCTGAATCTACATAGCCAGCTGGTTGTTTCATAAACACTTCCTCTGTGAGAACGCCATGTTAGAAAGCGTTGTGAACATCCGGTTGGCGCATATTCCAACCATGTGAGGCTACAATGTGAAACAAGACGTATAGTGGTGGGTTTTATTCTTTGGGTGAACGTTTACGCATAATCAAAGCCTTCTCTTTGATTGATTCCTTTTGCCACTAGCCGTGCTTTTCGTTTGTCAATTTCTCCATTTGGTTTTGTTTAACTCGAAAAACCCATTTAGAGCCTATAACATTCATCCACTTCTCATATGGAACTAAAGTCCAAGTTCCATTGCGAATATGAGCATTGATCTCATCATCCATAGGAGGCCTCCATTGAGGATCCTTTGATGCTTCCGTGTAACACGATGGAGCCATAAACTCTGGTATCCCCAAAGGATATTTTGTAGCGATTAAGCATAACCACAGGACTGGTTTCCTAATGCCATCTCTTGCTCTTGTCACCATATGATGCTGCGGAGGTGGAGGTTGAGCTGTGTAGTTATCTTGTCGACGGCTCTTTTGTATTATATGCATTGTTAGACACTTGAACTGAACTCGAGGAAGATTGCACAATATTTTCTGATGGTGCACTATCTGTAGAATAGGTTCAACTACTATTTGTTGAGATACATTAGGAGTAACAGCATGGGAAGGAGCAGACAGAGTGGATGAAGTGAGAAGTTTGGTAGATGGAATACTTTGTTGAGATTTAGATGGGCATACCTGTTGCTTGACAGCAAATGGAAACTCTGTTTCTTCAAATTTGACGTGACGAGAGATATAGATCCTGTTTGTTGGCACATGAAGGCATAAATAGCCTTTGTGTGCACCACTGTATCCAATGAATACACAAGGAAGAGATCTTGGCTCAAGTTTGTTAGATACATACGGCCTGAGACATGGATAACAAAGACAACCATATACTTTAAGAAGAGAAAAATCAGGTTTCTTGTTGTATAACAATTCCAAGGGTGATCTAGACTCATCTTGTGAAGCTGGAATTCTATTGATGAGAAAACAAGCAGTAGAGAAAGCATCAAACCAGTATGACTTAGGCATAGAAGCATGAAAGAGTAAAGCTAGACCAGACTCAGTGATGTGCCTTATACGTCGTTCTGCTAAACCATTTTGAGCTGAAGTATGTGGGCAATAAAATCTATGTATAACCCCTGAGTTATTAAGAAAAGCTGTGAATTTCTTATACTCTCCTCCATCATCAGATTGAAAAACTTTTATACATGTCTGTTTGATTTTCTATTAGCTTTTTGAATTGTATAAACATTGGCAATGCATCGATTTTCTAGATAGAGGTAAATCCAAGTGTAATGAGAGAAAACATCCAAGAAATAAAAGTAAATAATAACGATATCCATTTCTTAAAGCAGATGGAGAAACCCATAAATCAGAGACTACTAAGCTTAAAGGCTTATCAAAAGTTGAAGAGCTAATAGGAAAAGGAAGTTTGTGACTCTTGCTTACATGACATGAATTGCAAAAGTCAAACTTTTTATTAGATACTGGAAGGGAAAAGTTTTTGATAACTCGCAAAACAGTGCGCAACATTGGGTGACCTAGACGCTGATGCCATATTGGAATTGTAGGCGACACAAGAGCGGTTGGTGAAGCTTTGTCGATCTCCGTACACCGTCAAATATATAGAGTCCATTTTTGCTGGCGCCTCGCATACGGTATTCTCTTGGAGTTCGAGATCCTTTACAAGAAAGAAACCAGTGTGAAATTCAAAATAGACATGATTATCTTGACAGAATTTTGAACCGAAAGCAAGTTGGTTTTAATCTGAGGAACATGTAAGATATTATTGAGTTTAAATGATCGATTATTGTGAGAAAAGAAGGCATTACCAATATTCTCAATATGCGATTGCATTACCATTGCCCACATGGACTTGTTCCGTCCGTCATATTCATGACGAATAGCAAGATTATTGAGATTTCTTTAATCAGATGATGTGTTCCTCATGTGTCGGTCACCCGGTTGTTATCGGCGGGACCACCGAGGTAAAGCAAGATATGCAGCTGGTTCTCTTCTTTGTGATGCATTGCTATCTTTGCTAAAAAACCAAAAAAACTTTCATTGTTTTTTACGATTGCAGATTCGACAAGGCCCTTGACCTTGATCCTTCCTAGGTTGACGATTTTGGTTACGAGAGCCTTGATAATTTGGGGATCGATTTGGTTGAAAATTTTGCGTATTTGTCTTTGATATGGCCGTCGGCAATTTGAAGAAGCAATATTTGCTAAAGGTTGTTGAAGAGTTGCCATCTGTTGTTCAAGCCTCAAATCATATGAGAGTAGATGTGCATAGAATGCATCCATATCTATCTTTTCGATAATGCCAATAGAAGTTCCAATAGCATCATAAGCAGTCTAGTCCATTGAGTATGGACTCCTTTGCATATCGACTTCATCAAGTGGACTTCACGATCTGCAAAAGCATCAAAAAGTTGTTTAGATTTTGAAAAATATTCATTCATAGAGCTATTACCTTTCTTGAGTCATTGAGTTGTCTTTTGAGATTTCTCGGATGTGCTCTCATTTAGAGCATATCTTTTTTCCAAAGCATCCCATTTGCTTTTGATGAGGTTGCACCGGAGACTCGAGCTAAAACTCCTTGATAAGGGATGATAATATCCACCTAAGAGAATCTGGTCTTGTTCTTCAAATTTGGTGTATGCGGGGTTTGTGATTTACGGTGAATTTGGTTACATCCCGGGATTGTTGGTGATGGTCTTTTGTAAGTTCCATTGACATAACCTTCAAGTCTATAGCCCTTCAGTAGTGGCATAAAGCTGGGTTTTCCAAAGAATGAAGTTGGTATCTGTGGAGCTTCATGCTAATCGGATGATTAACATGAATGGTATGAAGGGTTGAGGTTTGTCTTTCATGCTGCCATTGAGGGATTTTTTTTTTTTTTTTTTTGAGAGAGAAAGAAGCGTGGATTGGATCTTTAAGGGCGATACCAAAACGAGAACTCAATCTTTGGGTGAATAATTCCACACTAAATTAGGTGGATTTCTATTGCTTTTTATAAAGAATACATTTCCCTAAATAGGGTTTATTATACATGAAAGAGAATAACAAAATATAACGGTGATTAAGGCACTGACTAAGGCATGAGAGAATCAAAGATATTGCAGCTATAACAATGAAGAATTAGCTGCAATTACGAATGGCAGCTGTATTCTTAACACTCAAACCCTAATGATATGGAGCGAATAGAAGGAGAAGAATATGAGATCGTGTTTTTTCAGCAGTTAAGAGAGAAAGTGAAGGACATAAAATTAGTTTTGCGGGAACTAAAGTGAGTTAATGTGGAAATATGAGATCGTGTTTTGTTCTCGCCTAAAATCAGGTATATTAGAGGGAATCGTGGTCTAACTCTTCGCTAAAAGTAGACCCTTAGGCGACCTAATTGAAGTACGTCCCTAAATTCATCATTTAACGACCAGTGATATTATCGGCAAAATTATATTTCGGCGATGGTATATATTTTGGTCGCGGTATGTAGGATTTAGCTAGAACAATAAATCTCGTGGCTGTTTATTAGCGACAAATTTTTCAACTTGTAGCTGAAAATTTCATTTTGCGACGACGAACTTAATGGTCGCTGTTTCTAATATATAGCGACCAAATTCCATGTGTCGCGAGGTATTTCATCGCTAATGACATGTTTTCTTGTAGTGCACGCTTAACTGCGGAGTTTTCTGCCAACTCTGGAGCCAATTGTGTTGAAAAGACCTCGGTGATAGAAAAGGACAAACCATTACTTATATTTCATTCGGCCAACCACTCCTGAATATCGAGGTATTATATTTTATCTCTACAATCTTCTCCCTATTTATACACAATTGTACTCAATTCCTCTTCTATTTGATAATTGGAGAATACTCACTCACCCAAAACGCGTTTTCTGACGAACCCCTTCTGCAATTCAACTTTGCAGCTCCTTGATTCGATTTTTTCCAGCTGTGAAGATAACCCTAGTCTCATCTCTGTCAATCTATCTTCTAGGGTTACTGTTTTTGATAAAAAAGAAGACAAGATGGAGAGAGATAGAGATTAGGAGTTTGATTGATGGCTAGCTGAGAGGGTGGTTGTGATCAGAGGTGGTCGCAAATGAAATTGATTGATGGAGGTGAAGCGAAGGTGCTGGTTCTGGAGAGAAGATGAAGAGATGGAATTGCTTGGTTCTGTTCGACTAAAGAGGAAATAGAAGAGGTTTCTTCGGCATTGAGCAACGCATCTAATTTGATGTTGGGAGGTAGAATAACATCCGGTGTTGGGCAGTTGTATCAAATGTTGATGTACCGGGAGGAGGAGCTGTAGGATATTGTACAACTACATCAGATCTGAGGGCTCATATATAGAAACGGGTTTGGGTCTTGGATCTTGGGTTTTTTCACTTCTATATCCATGTATTCTTCAAAGCCAATATCTTAGGTCCACTGCTAGGTTTAGGTCGTGCAAACGACATTCTTCACTTGTGGATGAGGTGCAAACGACATTCTTCACTGCCTTCTAGCGAGAGTCTTTGTTGTCTCTCTCCCGTTGCCACCAATTCTCTGCTCTTTTGGCTTCCTGTATTCATCCAAGCTTTATTTAGTACCTAAGAACACAAAATAAATTAGTAAAAGTAATTATTCTTGAAAACAATAAAAATACAGAATTTGGGATAATATATGATTTTAAAGCACAAAAGATGAGATAATTGCCAATAAAAAGGTATAGAAATATGTAATATTTGGAACTCATCAAATACCCCCAAACTTGAATTTTACTTGTCCTCAAGTGAAACAGAAATTAAGAAATCCTAATTATACCACTGTCGATGGTCTCGATGGTCTCTCAAATGCATTTAATTAGCGAATGCAATAAGCCTTTAAACTCCTAGGTGTTCCTAGTGGTTGTAGTCTCGTGAGGTTTACCAGAGGTGTACCCACAAAACTTTCTCATACTTCATAGCGTACCAGAGTCCCAAGCATCCAAGGAGCTATGAGGACATGGATTTTTCTGCATGCTAGTTAATAAGAAGTTAGAAATACCAAAGAACACATTCTCATCCTTAAAGTTGAGCGAGACATAAAAATACCGTATGAAAGAATTCGGGGTTCGAGATTGATCACAAGCCTCTACTTCAGCCTCACCAATAGGGTTTTATGATAATTGCGTTCAAAAAGACCTGTTTTTAGTCTCTCAGGTGTGCAGGCAGGAATAAAGAGAAAAATCCTGCACACGCTGAATGGTGGGAAGAAGAACCTTCCGAAATAATTTCTGGAGACTCCACAAAATTGTGGGAATAAAAATATTTTTCTAATGATCTTCTAAGAAAGGAAATCAATCATTATCAAGGATGAGAGTACTCACTTACCTTCACATCCGATCGACAATCAACACCACTTTCACAGCATCCATAGAAACCTCTCCGTATTCAGTCTTCGGTCTTCAACTATTGATGATGAACTCTTAAACTTCTTGAAACCTGGAAAATTACTGATTATTCTCTTTAATTTCCTTGTTGCTTGAAATATCCTCTTAAAATTTTCTTCTTTACCATGGTGTTATTAAACAAAACTACAATAATAGTTTTTTTTTTTTGATTAAAACAAAACAACAAAATAAATAATGAAATTACTAAATCCTTGGATGAGGGACTTAAAATTTTTCACAACTTGTGTTGTCTTGATTTCGTGAACTTCAATGACTCTCATCTTTTTTGATTTTCTTTGCTCTTATAAGAAAAGTATTCAATCTTGTAGAACGAATTCTGCTCTTTGCACTCTATCTTCACTTTGAATAAGAATTTTACTTTTCCTTGAATTGTTGCATGTAAACTTCGGACTATTTCAACTATCTTTATTGTAAGGATCCTTAAGCTCGTCAATGCTATTTGACTGGTCTAACGATGGTCAAGAGACGTTTTAGCTGATAATAACTCGATTAGTTTAACACGAATGTTAATTAATAGGAAATAATCTAAAAACGATTTAGATACAAAACTAGTATCGTTAGATAGATCTCGAAAAGTTATGCGGAATGAACTACTCGAACGTGTCAATCGGATATCAGATGAAGAAGATATCATCAGGTTTGTGAGAAGGGAAAAATAGTCCTTTTGCAAACACGTTGTGGCTGCCCTTATCAAAGCAAGTGAGTGTCCTAGTATTTCTATTTGGTCTTATCTTCACCTTTCGAGAAGATAAATCTTCTTTTCCTTTCTTTCTTCTTCTTCTTCTTCTTCTTCATTTCGTTCTCGCATTCTGGCGATTTTGAGAGTTGATTATGAGGCCGTGATATTGAAGAGAAACTTATAGGAGACATTGGAGGTTGATACTGGTGATGGTGTTAAGATTGGATGAATAAGAAATGACGAATTGTAGAGAATTCAAGTTAGGGTTCCTGAGAGATGTAATCGATTTAAGATTAATGAGATATTGAGGATGAAATTGAGTTCTTAATAGCGAAAGAACGAAGGGGTTTTTATGCAATTGAAGTTCTAAATCTGTTTTGATGAAGAATCACCTGAGTTGGGGTTTGTGATAAATTCATAGAAGCTTTAAAAGAAACTGATATTTAAGAAAGGTGATTTATAGATGGGTATTGTGTTAATTTTGACAGTTGAGGTGTTGAGTTGATAAATCGGCGAATTAGGGTTTATGTTCTTCTCAAATCAGAAATTGGGGTTTTTGCAGAATTGATTCGATGAGTTAGCAATTCAGAAGATGTTAATGCTCGGGTGAATTTTTAAGTGATTTAACTTTGATATTTTAATATATCGCTAAAGATTGTTGAATAAGAAGAATTGGAGACTGGGTCTGGTTGATTAAGGATTGGGTTGGAGTTAACTGGATGTTTATGGAGCTGTTCATGAAGAATGAAAGAATTAGGGTTTGAAGCTTTTGAATTGGGGACTTAATGGTTTCTGAATTAAGATGAGGTGTTGAATCGGATCAAGCCAAAGAAGAGGTTAATTCATTTGCTTTAATAACTCTGTCTTGAGGTAAAATTATCAGTAAACTCAGTAAAGTTATTTGATTCTTATAGTGAAGTTATGAGATTGTTAATTGGATTAAGAATTGAGATGCTGCAAGAATTAAGATTGTTTATAATGGGTTTATGAGTTATGGATGTTGATGAAGATATAATAAATCTGAGATTAAATTGATTATAGAATGGAATTGTGATTGTGGATATTAAGATGGTGTTGAATTGTGAACAACAGCTGCAGGGAATGGCTGAATTCTTGTGGTTGTATCTGTGTAGTATGAGCTGAGGTTGTAGGTGGTGTTGTTTTGGTTAAGCTCAGAGAATGGAGATGATGGTGCTGAAAGTGATTAAGCTGAGTTGTTGATCTGAGATGCAGGTGTAGTAATTGAGTTGGTGGTGTTATGTTGAATTGAGATTGCAGAGTTGTCCTTATTGAATGGAACAATTAGTTGCAGGAAAGAGCAGAGCTGTAATGAGGCCTCAAGGTTAAGGATGAACTAGTTGTATGAGATCTTGTGTGGCTGAAGTGTTGGTATGAGGGTTAGATGATTATATGGAGTTGGACCCTCTGTAGAAGTTTGCAACTACAATTTCAGGTGAAGTTTTGGGTGTAGGAGGGATTAGTGAATGTTGAATTGTTATTGTAGAAAGAGTTTTGCTGTGAAAGCTTGGAACTGCAATTGCAGGTAGGCATAGTTTGTAATTGTAATTGAAACTTGAAGTTTATATGAATGATTGAATTGATGCTTTATTAGTTTGAAGTTGAATTTAAGTTAGAGTTGCAGCTGTGTGGGAAGAACCTTTGGTTTATCTGACTGAACTTAGTCAGTCTGACTCGTTCTGTTTAGCTGACCCAGTTTATCTGATTGATTCGAGTTGACCATGTTAACCTGAGTCGAATCAGTTTGACTCACTGAGTCATTGACCACTGGACCGTTGGCTTGACCATGACCCTGGACTTTGACTATTAGTTGACTCCTTCTGACCAAACGTTGACCGTTAGTTGACTAGTTAGACCAGGCCTTTGGTTAATGGGCCTATTTGGAGAACTTGGAGTTAGGACTAGTTATCTTATGTTGATGATTTGGACCACTTGTGGTCTGAGTTAGTCTTTCGTTTATTCTACAAAGTTGTAGATGTCCATAAGACTTAGTTATTGGATTATAGAATCAACCAATTGAATTAGTAGCTCTTAGATATGAATAAATATGCTAAAGATAGATAATAAAAGCTATAGAACCATAAGTGGACGTAGAATCATTAGATAGACTTGTATGATTCTTGTGTGAGCCATTTTGGCTGGATTCTTAGAGTGTTTGTGTGATTAACAGTTAGTTATTAACAACGATCGATTCAAATGATGAACCAGTGGATCGTGGATCTCGAGGTAGGCGTGGCTTGTCATCAAAACAGGTGGGAAATTTACATTTAACTCTTTTGGAGTCATTGTTGTTTTTTTTTTTTACAAAAGTTTTGTTTAATAAATTCATGCAGTTTGGGTACTTCATACTTTGTTTAATTTTGAGTTTCAGATGTTCTGTTGATTCTTGAATCCATCCATGGATTGGAAATGACTTGTAATGTTTGCATCTATATATGAATTATATGGGAAATAAGGATTTCCACCTGTGGTATATAGGATACGCTCCTTCACATTTATACCTATGAGCTTTTATGTTATATTGGTCGTCATTTTGCGAGTTCGGAATTGCCGACATCCATAAAAACTATTAGGTGTGAATTTGCGAGTTCCGAAATTACAACCATATTATATATTGTTTGAAGAAGGAGTTTGTCCATATACATGTTTGTCATTTCAGTGACTTGGTTGCTATTTAATGTTGGGAAAACATGTATTGTTTTCCAAGTGTTACCATGATTTCATCAAAGTTAAATGTTATTTCTGCTGGGCACCCCTTTTAGGGATGATATGCTTACCCATTCCCACTTTCAGTTTCAGAGACAGATCAGAGTTGAGTGGCGAAAGCTTCAAGCATTAAGTTCATTAGTTGGTTAACTTCGGATATGTTATTATGTTGTATATTCTTTTTGTAAACCAAATGATTATTGTATATGTATCATTTGAGAGAAGTTCTTGTATATATATATATATTTCAGAGCGGGGCTAGTTTTTGGGTTAAGTTTTGCAACAAACTTCTTAATTGAAAGTTTAAGTATATGTCGTAGATTTTTAGTGCCTCTTTATTTAGTTTATCTCTTGGATTAGACAGCTTCTAGCCTTGGGGGCGCTACATTTATAGAATCTGACGTTGATCTGCTCGTTGATGATGATGTGTTTCTATGGACCTGTTGATGTTGTCGAGAAAAAGAGAATGGTGCTAACCGCAAATCAAACTACAAGAAGGAGTTTTCATCTTTAGATGTCATCCTCATGATTGACGGAATTAGCACTCAAGAGATCAAAAATAGTGATGAAAGTGGTGCAAAGTTGGGTAGCTCACCATTCCTACTTGGAATTTACGTACGGTGAGATACACTCTAAAAGGAATTTTTAGATAGTTACAAAAAATTGAAGGTTGGTGCCTCGCTTGATGTAAAAATCGGTTTATGTTCATGCCCTCTTACGCCAATTCTAAGAATTGGTTTATAAGAACATAAACCGATTGTAAAATTTAAAAGTTTTTTGTGTGATTTTTTTGCGGCAGAATCGGTTTATGTTAATGCTCACATAAAACGATTGTTAAACTAGGAATTTCATAAACCGATTGTAAAATAAACATACAAAAAAAAAAAAACAGTTATCTCTTCCATACCAGAATCGGACTATGTGGGAATTAACGTAGGATGATTCTGGGTCAACTTTCTCGAAACAGAAAACACATCTATGGCAATCGGTCTTTGTGACGTAAACCCTTTCTATATGCAATCAGTTCACAAGTACACTAACGTAAACCGAATCTGGTAAACCCAGAAAATTTTGATTTCAAAAAAAAATCAAATTTGGAGCGATTGCATGTTACTAAAACCTAATTTAGGGGGATTGGGTTCGCTATAAAAGTACTTGATTCGTGTCATTTCAGGGGAGAAGAAGAGAAGAAGAATCAGTTAGAAGTGGAGATGGAGATGGAAATGAATTTGAATTTGATTCTGATTTAAGTTTTTAGTTTTATGATTTTGATTTTAGTTTTTAGTTTTGTTATTAGGACTAGAACTTCATTCGTGTTGTAACGGCACGACCTCCATAATAAGTAAAATAAATTATGTTAATTTTAATTATTGTCATTTTTTTTTGGCTCAATGTAAAATGATAATTGTTCTCCATGTTTTTTTAATTGTTATGCTTTCTTTCAGCGAATTGTTAGTTTGACCGAAATGCTTGTCTCGAAGAAATCACCGAGTAAGACAAGTAGTGGGACCAACTGAAAACCTTTATTATCTCAATGGTAGATCCATTACCCTACCATCGTTGGATTTTTCTCGGGTTGTTTTTCAGTACAAATTGCGGTCAACCTGTTTCTTTTGTATTATAACCAACTTATTTTCACATTATAAAAATCAAGCACAACATCCATGATAATGTACTTGTGTCCTAATGACATTGAATAAGCATTGCCCCATTACCACATTGGCCACATACACTACCACCACCAGAATCACCTATTAGCACTACCTTTTCCACCATCGTCACTATCATCATTGGATCCATGCACCATAACTCACAAACACCACCCTAATGTTTATTGATATGATTTTTTTTTAATGAAAGTATATTTATTAAGATAATTATACGGCATTTATAATGAAAGATTAATAAAATATTTTATGCGAAATTAATAATATAAATGATGTAAATAACCACAGTCATTGATTTATCTTCTCCCTAGACAAATCTCGGCCGCAACGACATGGGGAATCATATTTATTTAAATGTATCCCTCGATTCTTATATACTGTAGTTGTTTGCAGAAAATCAATCCGATGTGTGCTAGCAAACATGTCCTTACCCTCAAATATTTTCGTATTTTATCCAATAGTCTTACAACCTTGGAAACAAACATTGTTAATTGTTAGAGCGAATCCTATGGGTAGTAGAAAACGATTTCAAAAAGCTAAGTAGTATCCCTACTTCAAAATAAAATAAATAAAAATCATTCCAAGTCATTCACCAAATTTATAACAAAACTAAAAGCATACAAGATTACTTCAAAATCATTCAGATTAATCTTACTAAATCTGTCAACTTTAGAGTTTACTTTTTTCTCTTTTGGTGATATTTATCGTCCCGAATTTACAAAGGTTTTGGGTTTATTCCTTTTCCTAAAGTTGAATAATACGTAATTCTTGATCCATTTCGTTTCTAGTCTCTTCATCTTCACTATTTACATATTCCCATGAACTCTTTCTCAATCATAATCATATGCTTGAGAAAAGGAAAATAAATAGAAAGAGATATGAGAAAGCCAAATCCACTACAATTAATTACATGTAATCTTATATTTTGTCTGTTAATCACAATAATTGGTTTATCTAAAAACATAATTAAAATAAGAAGAAAAAAAACTAATATTCAAGAGTAACTAAATAATTTATCTACCTTAGGATACCATTTTTGCTCTATGACTACTACTACTTCCACCACCACCATTAACGTCTCCTCTTCACCAGTCACCGACTCACCAACACCCACCACCATAATTGCCACCGCCTTTACCACCTACTCCGACCATCACTGGTAATATCTACTATATAGCTAATATCAAATGATTTATTATTTATTAATGGAAATATATTTATTATACTAATCAATGAAACATTTATTTGGAATACTTATCAATAGAATATTTATTATTATAGTTCATCAGTACAAACACAAAATTCACAGCCAGTTTCCTCCTGAAGTACACCAAAAAGATTTTGATTTAATTGTTCCAAAATATCGGAAGACAATTAATGCTAATGCAAAGATCTACTCAACTAATATGGATGAATCTGAATATTCAACTTATGAACATGAAGATGTTATGGATTCTGCGAATATTGGGGAAAGAAATTCAACAAAAGCTTCAGAGACGATGATGACTCATCAAATCATTTGGTTTAAATGGTTCCACGTCATTGGCCAATTCATTCAAGGTCAGTTCTGTTAACTTGCAGAGACGGTTATCTTCTGACAACTTTTATCTGGGAAAAACTGATTCTTCAGTTAATTATCCTATTTTCCCCGAGGGTAATTCTATTCACTTGTCAGATAATGGCTTACCTATAACTGCAGAAAGTGGTGGTTTTAATACTTCAATAACTGCTACAATTCCATCTCTACGACATTGTAATTATGATTTTGTGAAAGGTAAGTCTGTGGCTAATGATAATCAATATCCTGCAACGCATCTAAAGTATAACAGAGTACAATCCTTACAAGTTTCAAAATCATTCCAAATCATTACAAAGAAATCAAGAACTTCTCCAACATCAATTTTTAATAAATCTGTCAATGAGAATCTTCATCAACTTCTATCCAGGGCAAACAATAAATCACAGGATAGTGACAGCGGACGCATTTTATCGAATCCCAGACAACCAAGCTCGTCTACCGGGGAGGCGTGAATGGAAATCGATGGCTAGAAGCTCGCTCTACCATTATTTCGATATCAACTTCCACAAAATATCCAAGAGGTGCTAAACGAATGCAGGATGGATCATGTATCAATATTGGAAATGCACAATCAGAGATGGTTTCAAGAATCGAGGAGGATTCAGATGATCAATGGGAGGTGGCGGCTAGCCCTAATAGGCCGCACGGTCCATGTTAGTCTTTGCTTGGAAGTGTTGGGGGTTAGGGAATGACCCAACAATACGAACCCTTAAGTCATTCCGGAAGCTCAAAACCAAATATTAAATTTTTATCGAGACTAAATTGTCGAATCATCTTCTATTTCTCTTCTTCATAGACTTGGCTACTCAAAACATTGTATAGTTCCGATTGTGGTCGTAGTGGTGGATTACTACTTCTTTGGCAAGATGATATTGAAGCTGAAGTTATTTCTTTTTCCAAAAATCTAATTCACCTCCAAATTCAACCTACAGGTTATTATCCTATGTAGAATCTCTTCTGTGTATATGGACCACCGAACATAGTAGATATAGCTCAATTTTGGTGGAGCTTATCTATTTACTCTCAACATGTAGCAGGCCCGAAATGTTACATAGGTGATTTCAATGATTTGTCTTCTATAAGGGAGAAACATGGAGGGGATCATTCATTAAACAATACAATCTCTCAGTTTAATGGTTTTATACACTCAAATCATCTAATGGATCTTGGTTATTCTGGACCAGCTTACACTTGGAGCAATGGCAGACAATTTCAAGATCTTATCAGGGAAAGATTGGATAGGGTTGTAGCTTCCCCATATTGGTGCCTTCTTTTTGAAAATTCTGGTGTTGTGCATATGCCAAGAATATCCAGTAATCATTCTCCGATACTTCTGAACACCTCTAGAACTGTGCAAAGGAAACATCCATCATACAAATTTGAGGCTTATTGGTGTTCACATCCAGACTTTCTTAAAGTAGTTTTGAAGTCTTGGAATATTAATCTTTCAAAGGATCTCTTACACAAGCTGAATTCTTTAGGTACATATCTAAAGAGTTGGAGTACAGAGAAAATTGGTTGTATAAAGAATAACATTAGAAGATTAAAAAGGAGTTTGCTTCATCTTCAAAGTTTATCCCCTACAAGGTCAACATTACAAAAGGAACGACGTGTTTCGGATCAACCGAATGAGTATATTCTTATGGACGCTACTTATTGGGAGCAGAGAATGAAACAAGTATGGCTAAAAACTGGAGATAAGAATACGAAACAGTTTCATCTTTCGGTTCAGCAGAGACGGAAGAAGAATAATACTACTAGTATTCAAAACTCTTCTCGTAATTGGCTTACAAATCCTACTGATATCGCACTTGAATTAGTTTCATTCTTCAAAAGGGCTATTTCAGGAGGACGTAAACATCAGTGCTCCACAAAATCTTCAAGCTTCTTCTTTCAGTTTGGATAGGGCTTCAAACACTTCAATATCAAATATACCATCTAATGAAGAGATTTGGAATGTTGTACCACTACAACAAAAACATACATGGACCATTCTTAAAAAGTGTGATCTAAGTATCAGCTGTCTGTGATCTTTGCCAGTATAATCTAAAGGGTGATCTATAGATAACAACTCTCCTGCAATGAAAAGTGTGATCTTACCCTATGCAAAGAACATAAAGTTCTGAAAAGTTGAGATCTAAAGACAAGGTTTTTAAAAGACAAGGATCTAAAAGTTGTGATCTTTGCCAGTATATTCCATTACATTTCTGCACCTATAACCCATACCATTTCGGCACCTGTAATTCAAATCCATCAAGTGATATAAAAAAGGAAGCAATGTCTCCAACTCAATTCATTCCATGTCTCGAATCGATACACATTTATAGAGTCTTACTACATTAGAACAACTTTGTCTTAAGTCTGCGAGTCCATCAATTTAAAGACCAAACATACTTTTGATATAAAGCTCACTACAAGAATAAAAGTTCTACTATAAACTTGTAAGTGCAATTTCAAGTTGCAAGTTCCGTTCCAAAATGGGAAATCTCAATCATCAACCAAAAGAACATGAAAGGAAACTTCATCCAGCGTCATTACACAAGCCGTGTGTACCAAACAACCCGCAAATGATTCACTCAACATATTCGGGAATTCCCATATTTTCCCATATTTTACACAAGATTAAAATGAAAACAATGCTCATAAAGAACCATATATACCGAGACTGACTTTCTTTGAATGCAGTGAGCATACGACAATCAAAGTTAAACTCGATTTTACCTCATCCTTACTATGAAACTTGGGACTACCGAGTGTTGAAGGTGAATTTCACGAGTTTGACATATAATGTGCATGCCTCTACAATGATTGTATGAGCTAATGGCAAGGGTAATGAACATAGATAATAGTATAGAGAAAGAAGTACCTAAAACATATTTGCATGAGACTGTTCCCACCCTCGAGCATAGAAACAAAAGTAAAGAGAAGACCAAGATCGACTGCGCAACCCACTCCTTAAGCTCTTCTTCATCCATTAGCACAATCGACTCTGTTATCCCATTTCTAGTACATAAGTGGCATTTGATAAGAGTTCATCACAATAGTGAAGTACCTAACTCGGAGTTAAAGGTGGATATTTTGAATAACCTATAAGGAAAATAAAATCGAGTTTACGCACCATACTCACGATTCTGAATTGAACACAGGACCCCAAAGGCGACCATAAGACCACATCTCGAAATAACGGAGACATATAAAGTGACAGAAAAGTCCACAACCGAAAGTGGAAGCAAATTGCAAAGAACGCCACTAGGTACCCACTTAAACGAGATATGTATTCTATTGATGCAAATAAAAAGGACTCATGTAACTTTACGTATGTCCCGTTCGAGGGATGCGCATAAGCCACGTAGTGGAGTATCATAGGACTTACACAACGAGACTATTAGTTGGTTCCGTCATCATTAAAAACAACATACCGCTTCTTAATTAATATCCCCTCTTCCTTTAAAGTTGGTAGGATCATCTCCTGCGAACCGAGATATGGGCCAATGGACTCCCTGTAAGGTTCGTGAAGAAAAATGTATAAACTAGAAAAACTGGTGGTAATGAGTCTTCATCTCACCTTATAAGGAAGACCCATCTACTAGCCGTATTCTTGAGGACGGGGCTATTTTTGCTCAAAGATAAGTAACTACAGCAGCCATTTCCATCGAGTACCATCTTCCACCCCTGAAGTAGATCACGACATTATTTCTTAGATGATAAAAAAAGGAAACGAAATAATGAAAAACCATAATAACCAACAGGATCCCAAACGATCAAATAAGCACTCACTTTCACATGACATAGCCATAGAAGGAATTCAGAATACATTTGTGAGCAAGCTGTAAAGAATCATAGAGAACTACCATATCCTGCAAACACCATAAGGAGACATTAAATACTGGGAACCATAAAACGATAATGCATATTTACACAAAGTGCTCAAGGAGCCAAAATCATTATATTTGTGCTTCATGGATCTTTATAGAATTCCCATTGGCGCTTTATGCGAGTTTGGGTAGGCTATTTGGGATATAATTATGTAGAAAATTTGGCCATTGAGTAAGAGACGGTGGTAATGAGGGTTTGCGGTGTCGGATATTCTTGCAACTTAATGCTAGATGCATCCCCGAATTTTTCCCCCAAGTCAAACTTGAAAATGCTTTCACACTAGATATCAACATTTCTTTGAAAGAACATGTAATTAATTGACTTAATTGACATGGGGATATCATTAGATTCCATTTTGAAAATCATAATCATGGTTACCACAATAACAAGTCCGCACAAGTGATTCCATTGAGAATAAAGTTGATAAAAGTAAGTAAGAACATACACGGACCTCTAACATTGGACGTAACTGAGATGGAGACAGACAGACTAGTACCATACAAAGGAACATACGAAGGATAAAATATTAAGCATACAACAACCCTGCTAACAACAAAATAAAATAAATACTAGAAATTCCTCTTAAAGAGTGAAGGAAGGATTCACACACATGGCGAATTTGGACAAATAAATCATAGGCCATATTCCTTGTCTTCTAATTGGACTATAGAAGATTTCCCACAATAGAGTAATTCGAGTTCAATTTTCATGTCTATAAAAGTGGACACGGACGGACTAATTGTATACACAAAAGAAAGTAAAAAGGAATAACGTACATTAATATTTTTCTAGGATGGCAAAGAGTACCTCCTCCACCATTGGTATATGACTGTACAAAAACCATTGCCTCCCGTAGATGATCATTTCCATCAGGAGTTTGCTTTTCTTGCTCCTCTGAGAAACAAGCACAATAAATCCATACGTAGGTTTAACATTGTACATAAATAACGAATGTTCTATATGAAGGCGAGAAACCTTTAATAGTCAAATGAAGAGTACCATTTATTTTTACTAAATAAAGATCACCCAAATGAAAGTCTCCATATTCCGAAGCTTTGGTGATAAGCCTCTTGGATACTAGCTAAAATCTTAGCAAGTGCATCAAAATTCCTCTACTCTCCCAATCTCCAGTTATCGGTATAACCGCAAATAAGCAAATAACCAAAATTATTCACCAAAAAGATTCTCATCCTCAAATATGTCAACCTAGGACAAGTGCTAAAGGGAAACGCCAACGATTATATGTAGTTTTCGCATCTAAGTATGTAGATGCAATGCATTGACTTTACAAAGTTAATTTAGCTTAGACACCCATAGCAACAAACAAACAACAATGCTTATCCATCTATTCTAGCCTAAAGTCAATATCCATAGCCATCTGAATAACAAGACCAACGGAAGACCCTTGAAAGAGAGCATATAAGAACAGTCAAGATAGAAATAACATCGGTGTATCTTTATGAAGTTAATCTACCATACTCCTTGAAGTTTCGGATACATTTGAGAGGTAAAAACTAAGTAGAGCACAAAAATTTAACATGGCAACACCTTTGAGCTCAATATTGACCAACTATGGCATAAGATGTTTACGTTTGTATACATATAGCTATTCAAAACACTACCATTCTTAGTCTCGATTTATCATATAAACCGAATGCGCCGCAAACAAATCATACCATTTAATCAACCTAGATATCTTTCTAGGATTTATCCAAATTCAATGAAATGAAAGAGTCAAAAGGAGACATTCACCATTCTATACTCTCTAATGAAGACATCATTGTAGTTTTAAATCATTAAAAATAATCCAGCAACAAGAGAATTCAAATAAAAAATCATGTCTGACCTAATAGAAAATGAAAAACCTAGGTTCGGATCATGTATATAGTGCAATCGCAACAATTTAGAGGATTAAGAGATATATTTGAGAATTTACCTCGGAATCTTTTTCTTCGATGATCCAATTTGAAACCCTAACCCGCAATATTCTAAATGAAGTCGAAATTCAATTTTCTCCACGAAATCTAAGTGTCTTAACACACCGATTATGATTAAAACGAATGAAAACACAATGTTAAAGAACAAAATCGAAAGTTTATGGTTCAATTTCTCTTGATTTGGATCGTGAAATCGAAGTCATAGGTTTTTATTTTTCTCCTTGGATTTTCGGTAGACAGAGACGGAGAGAGTTTTTGAGAGTGAAAATGAGATAAGAGAAGGCGAGAATTCGAGGAGTAGACATTAGGTTTTGTTATTCGCACCCCAAATATTATGTTAGCTGTCCTTTTTCCCCCTAATAGAGTTCGAGTTGCGGTTCGATTCACAATCACTAAATTGTTTTTTAAAATTTATCAAAAAGCTTAGTGGACAGATTTTTGATCACAATATAATGTTTGAAAGTGGTCAAATGGTCATTGTAAGATCACACTTTTCAAATGTATGAGATGTATAGGAAGGTCTCTATGTCTAAGATCACAAACACTGTAATATCAATGATCTTTAAGTTTTAGCCCTAAACAGACCACAAGTGTTCATCAACTGTGAACTTTAGTGTGTGATCTATAACACTTTTTGTTGTAGTGTACGTAAAATGAACTCTCATGGTTCTCAGGACCGACGGATGCAAACAGGTGTTTTATAAAAAATGTTGGTCAATCGTAGGTGAAGAAACAATCAAATATATTCAGCAGATCTTCATCACTGGAACCATCCCAAGTAAGTTGAACCACACTCACATTAGCCTTATTCCTAATAAAGTCAAAAATCCAATAACAACAGTGGATTTTCGACCCATTTCCTTGTGCAATGTGTTGTATAAATTTGTAGCCAAAATTTTGGCAACAAGACTGAGTCCTTACTTGAGTTCATTCATATCATGGTCACAAAATGCTTTTGTTAAGAAAAGACAAATAACGGATAACGTCGTAATAGCTAAGGAGATATTCCATTCCATGAACAAATCTAAATCTAAACAAGGTTTTCTTGCTCTTAAGTTGGATATGTCTAAGGCTTATGACAGGGTGTCTTGGTCTTTTCCAAGATTTATATTGCATCAAATGGGAATTCATGATCATTCTCATACTTTAATTATGCACTGTGTTACTTCTTCAACTTTCTCTATTCTTTTAAATGGAGCACCATATGGGAATTTTGCAAGTGGTAGGGGTTTACGCCAAGGATGCCCTATGTCTCCTGCTTTATTCATTATTTGTTCACAAGGTTTATCTCTATTAATGGAAAAGTTTGAATCTACAAGTCTCTACAATGGATATCAACTAAATGCTACTGCTCCAATCATCAACCATTTAATGTTTGCTGACGATTTGTTCTTTTTTGGGAAAAACTCAGAGTAAAATGTGAATCAACTTAAATGCATTCTAGATACCTATTCTCCTTCTCTGGATAAGCTATCAACTTTTTGAAGTCTTCTATTCACTTCAGCAGAGGTTGTATTGGTTATTACAAAGGAAAAACAATCCAAACTTTGGGGGTTAAGGAAATGCAAAAAGATGAGAAAATATTTGGAATCATATCCTCTAAAATCAGATAGAAGTATTGAAACATTTGAGCTTTTGAATTCGAAGTTTGATACAAAACTTGCAGGCTGGAGAGGTTTTTTCGTAAATCAAGTTGGTAGAATGGTGTTATAAAAAAGTGTTCTTTCAACAATTCCATTTTACTCAATGAGTACATGTATTCTTCCTAAAGATGTTACTACTCAAATGTCTAAAACTCAAAGAGCTTTCTGGTGGGGGCATGAAGTTCATACAAGAAAACAACATTTCTTCAGATGGGAAAAGGCAATGAAAGCCAAGGAAGATGGTGGTTTGGGCATCAGAAATATGGAATTGGTTAATCTGTCTTTAGTTGCAAAATTGGTTTGGAGATTCTTGACAAATCATCATTCATCATGGGTTAGATTGTTTCATTCTAAGTATCTGCATAATACTTTATTTTGGGATTATGAATCGAAACCTGGTGATTCTAATACCTGGAAAGATATGATTACTGTCAGAGGAATACTGGAAAATAATTGTTGTTGGTTTATTGGTTCTGGGAAAAATATCAAAGTCAGGATGATCCATGGATATTAAGTTTACTGGTTTTAGACCAACCAGGAATCAGAATTCTAATGCTCAGGTAACTTGGGTTTCAGATTTATTCATTCATGGTCAAAGAATATGGAATATGGAATTATTGTTGGATATTTTTCCTCAGGATCAAGCAGAAATTATTTCCCAAATCTATATTCCACAAGATGAGGATATTCGGGATAAATTGATTTGGCTTAAAACTCCTTATGGGGAATTTACTTCAAAGTCGTGTTACAAACTACTTTCTGAAGATGTCCCAACAAACTCGGTGTTAGCTGAATTTCCATGGAAACGTTTTTGGAAGAAGATAAAAATTTTACCAAAAATTCAAAAAATTTTATGAAAAGTTTTACATGAAGGTATAGCTGTGTATGCTAATCTGGGCAAGTATAATCCCCAGATTCAGAACTTATGCCCTTTATGTAATTCAGCAGAAGAATTAATTTTCCACTTACTATTCGATTGTCAGTTTGCTTTGGAGGTCTTCCAGTCAATTCCTATTTTTATTGATTTGCAGGGAGCAAATACAATGGAGAGAATCACTCACTGGATAGATTATACCGATCAAGGAATAATGCTAAATTTGGGTGCTTTCCTATTGTGGAATATTTGGAAGGTTAGGAACGCAATGGTGTTCAACAACAATCAAATTAATGTCAGTTCATGTATCATCAATATCCTAGAAGACTTCAAGACTTTTAATCTCCATCATGCTCTTAACTATTGCTCAGGAATCCATGTTACTCAGAGTAATATTGCTACTTGGGAGCTTCCTCCTCATTCTTTTGTGAAGATAAATGTGGATGCATCTTATAACAATGGCAAATGAGCGGCAGAAGCAGTAGCAGTGGATTCTTTTGGCAACCATTTGGGAAGCGGCTCTATGTGTTTCAACACTTTTTCCTCAGCTGTGGCAGAGGCGAAATCTTACGGTTTTGGAGTTCAACTAGCAAAGCGACTTCAGTTGTCATGTATCATTGTGGAAGGTGATGCTGCTGAAATTCCAAAAGCAGCGACAGGAAATACGAACGAGATTCCATGGAGTTTACTCTCAACGGTTCTCTCAATTCGTGATCGCATCAAGGAATTTAGCGAAATCATATTTGTAGCTATTCCTAGGGATGCTAATTCTATTGCGCATGATTTAGTTCAATACGCAATTTCAAATTTTATAAACAGATGGTGGAATTATAATGAACCACCATATTATATTATGCAATGTCTCACGATTTGTGAGGATTAATATAATCAAAAGTCTGTTTCCTTCTGTTTGAGGGTGAAAACGGTTTCTGCTGATTTTGGTAATTTCGGGTGTGTGGGTGAGAAAGAAATTTAAATCCTAAAAAATGTACTGCAAGGGAGTACTTTAGATTCGAGAGATGAATCTGTACAAATCCGTCCAAAACCAAGAAATGGCCGTTCCAGACTTGCTTCGGTCATAAAGCAAAGGAGAAGGGTTGGTTTCGGGGAGGGAAGCGAAGAAAGTGTTGAGACCAGACTAGTTTATTTTGGAAGAGTAGTTGTTTTACGACTTGTATCAGAAAGTGGGAATATAACCAATGGAGAGCTAACAAATGTTTTCTGAGTGTTGTATGCTCCCTGACCTGAACCTGTTGTTCGGTGGAAATAGGTAATGCCTATTTATACAAGTCGAAGTGAAACATACTCTGGTCTCATTAAAAAATGGAAAACGGGTGAGTAAATGGGAGGAGGTGGTAACCGGTAACGCCTAAAATTGTTGTTCCATAAAAGAAAGCGTTTCACCATAACTCCCTGTATTTACTAACCGCCTCATCCTTATGACACTTTCTTATAACGGGCGTAGTGTACGCCGCACGCTGTTGTTGATGGTGGTTTTTAAACAAAGGGTAAAATCGTAAAACCCCAAATAACCTAATGTCACCGGTGACACATTTATTAGGACACTTAATGCATGTAGTCAGTAATTAATAGGTTTTTTTTTTCAAATTAGGGTTACAACGAACAAAACCCTAATTTCCCTCGTGCCAATGCAAATCATGCCGCCCACACCTAGCCCAAGCTAGCCGCACCTCTGTGCCAATGGAAAATCATGCCAGCCACACCAAAAGCGCCAAAGCATGCCAACCATGCTAGCCGCACCTCCGTGCCAATGGCAAATAATGCCAGCCACACCTAGCCCAAGCTAGCCGCACCTCTGTACCCCGATGGAAAATCGTGCCATCCACACCAAACGCGCCAAAGCATGCCAACCATGCTAGCGCACCTCCGTGCCAATGGCAAATCATGCCGACCACACCTAGCCAAGTTGGCCAGCGCCATGCCAAACACACTCTGCCTTGGCCCTAGCTATGCTAGTCACACCAAACGCGCCAAAGCATGCCAACCATGCCAGCCGCACCTCTGTGCCAATGGCAAATCATGCCAGCCACACCAAACGCGCCAAAGCATGCCAACCATGCTAGCCGCACCTCCGTGCCAATGGAAAATCATGCCAGCCACACTTAGCCTCGGGCAAGCGCGCCGCGCCATGCCAAACGATCGCCTTGGCCCTAGCTACGCTAGTCACGCCACGCTGACCAAGCACCCTTACCTTGGCCTAGCCACGCCATGCCAAAGTAGCGCCCGCGCCTAGGCTTGAAAATCATGCAACCTAGGCCAAATTGGCCACGCATGCCATTGGCACATGCCAACACGCTCGGCCGGTAGATTTTCCTCTGGGCGCGACCCAAATTGGCCACGCATGCCATTGGCACATGCCAACACGCTCGCCGGTAGCTTTTCCAACCGGGCGCGACCCAAATTGGCCACGCATTCCATTGGCACATGCCCGGCCACGCTCGTTGGTAGCTTTTTCCTACCAGGGCGACCTAAATTGGCCACGCATGCCATTGGCACATGCCAACACGCTCGGTGGTAGCTTTTCCTACCCGGGGCACGACCCTAAATTGTACACGCATGCCATTGGCACATGCCAACACGCGACCCAAATTGGCCACGCATGCCATTGGCACATGCCAACACGCTCGGTAGCTTTTCCTACCGGGGCGCGACCCCAATTAGCCACGCATGCCATTGGCACATGCCAACACGCTCGGGTAGCTTTTCCAACCCGTGCGCGACCCAAATTGGCCACGCATTCCATTGGCACATGCCAAAGACGCTCGGCCCAGTAGCTTTTTCCTACCAGCGCGACCTAAATTGGCCACGCATGCCATTGGCACATGCCAACACGCTCGGTGGTAGCTTTTCCTACCAGGGCACGACCTAAATTGGCCACGCATGCCATTGGCACATGCCAACACGCGACCCAAATTGGCCACGCATGCCATTGGCACATGCCAACACGCTCGCTGGTAGCTTTTCCTACCAGGACGCGACCCAAATTGGCCACGCATGCCATTGGCACATGCCAACACGCTCGCCGGTAGCTTTTCCTACCGGGCGCGACCCAAATTGGCCACGCATGCCATTGGCAATGCCAACACGCTCGGTAGGTTTTCTACCAGGTCGTGACCCAAATTGGCCACGCATGCCATTGGCACATGCCAACATGCATCGCTGGTAGATTTTCTTACCAGGACATATCCCTAATGGCCATGCGTGCCATTGGCACTTGCCATACACGCCACTAGCAACTCTGGCATTGCCACTTACACTCATCGTACAACCTACCACTAAAGCATTCCGCACATGCCATTGGCACATGGCACACACGCCACTCGCGGCTACGGCATTGCCACTTGCACTCAAGGTGCAACCCGCAACAAAGGCATTCCGCACATGCCCGGTGGCACATGCCACACGCGCCTCTAGCAAACGCCACTTACACTCAAAGTGCAACCAACACTGAGACATCAACACAAACTAGGGATGTTTTTGGGGTTTTGGTTTGGCGGTCACAACATGCGGCTTACACTACGCTCACATTAAGAAAGCGTGAATAGAATAAAGCGGTCAAATAAATGAGGAAATAATGGTGAAAACGTTTTCACCCATAAACACCTTGCGGTTACCACCTCCTCCCATTATTTCACCCTTTACTCTTTTCCTTCATGAGGCCGGGTACGTTTTCAACCTCGACTTGTATAAATAGGTCTTACCTATTTCCACCAGACGACAAGTCTCGGTACGGAGAAAAATACAACACTCTCGAGAAAAGGCAACTTTGCAAGCTCTCCAAAAGCTTTCATCTCTTGCAAGCTTCCAAGCTTTCACTTTCTCGATAAAAGTCGAGACACTACTCTCCCGATTTATTCAGGTCTCAACACCTTTCTTTGCTTCCCTACCCAAATCAACCCTTCTCCTCCACTTTGTGACCGAAGCAAGTCTGAACGGCCATTTCTTGGTTTAGGACGGACTTGTGCAGATTGATCTCTCGAATCTAAAAGTGCTCACGTGCAAAGACATTTGTTTAGGGTTTGAACCGGTTTCTCACTCACCTACCGAATTTACCGAAATCGGCGGAAACGATTTTTACCCATAAACAATTGGCGACCACACGGCGGGAGGATTGATATTTCGGTTACAACATCAAATTCCGGTTTCAGTCCTCAAATTTCGCACAAGCATGGTCGCTATCGGACATCTCCACAAACATTGATCCCGCTCAAGGTCATGATAACTCGTCGGTTCGAAGCGGTATGACCAATGAAGAGGTCCCAAGATCGGTTGACTGATGCAAGCTCGAGCAGATCCATGCCAAAAACATGGATCTAATGAAGGATGCGATTAACAACATACTCGACTTCCTCATCAGCCCTAACATCGGAGCTAAGTGGTTCATGTTCCCCGGGAGATCAAGAGCAGGGACCGACATCCCGAATGAGCATTCTCAAATCAATGGTTTCGCGTCATCGGAAGCCAGCCGCGGACTGAGGCGACCATGTTGGTAGAAAACTTATGTGAATTGCTACACCTCTCCAAGGACCAAATGAGTAAAAATATTCTCTGCTATTAACCGAATAGCACCGAACGCATCACTAGTTCCTCGCACCCACGGGGACTCCAAGGATCCCCAGGAAGATCCATCAACAATATTGTTTTCACCGATAACGACATGATGGTAGAAGACGGTCACAACCGGGCCTTACATGTTACGGCTCTCGTCAGGAACATGGAGTTTCGAAGAGCACTCATTGACACGGGTGCATCTTCCAATGTCATCACTCTCAAGACACTTAAAGCTGCCAGGGTGCGACCTAACGAGATCGTACGACAACCCACTACGATGACGGATTTCGAAGGCAACCAAACTAGCACGTACGGCTACATCAACTTGGAGCTGGCAGTAGGGCCGATTCAATCAAGCGTGAAGTTTGATGTGATTGAAAAAGAACCGGACTACCACATGATACTAGGAAGGCCGGTCACACAATCTCAAGATCGTTCCTTCAACATATCACCAATGCCCGAAAACGATACTGAACGGGAGAAGTTGTCCGCATCCTCGTCCACATGTCCCCCTATGCACCAGTCTCAAGCGTAGAAGCACGTGGGCCAAGGAGGTTCAAAAGGCGTGACGACCAAGATTCACGGTTTACATTACCAAAATGGACATCGCTCGGATATAGCGACAAGCCGGAGATACTCCACGAGGAGACCGCCCTCCCACCGTCTCTCATAAAAAGGCCCATGAGTCTCCCGCAATCAAGGCGTAACCCGTGCTCCGCACCAAGCGAGAATGCACCCTACGCGGTGATGAAGCAAAAAGGGAAAACTCACACATTACCACCATTTGTTAGCAATTAAGGTGGAGAGACCATGACCCGGTCTCTCCGCCCAAAAGAATGTTTTCACAATAACCAGGAGGAAGTTCCAGACGCCCCTCAGAAGCTACAAGACGGGACCGACTTAACCACCGACGAACTCGAAACTGTCAATATAGGGAATGAGGGAATTCCTGCTGACCCGTTTCGATCGGTTCGACTCTACATTACTCGTAACGCTCAAAGTTAGTCGACCTACTCAAAGAATACCCGATGACGTTTTTGCATGGACTTACGAAGAAATGCTTGGCTTGGATGAAAAACTGGTTACCCGCCATCCGCACGTGGTACCGGATCCAAACCCGTTCAAGCATCCTCCAAGACAATTCGGACACGACGTAGAAAGAACAAATCAGGCGGAGGTCCGGAAATTACTAGCCGCTGGTTTTGTCAAACCTATTCATCATCCCACCTCGGTTGGCCAATATCGTTCTATGGTCCCATTGAAGATCGAACAAGTGCCATAAAGACGATTTCCGCTCCCTAACATCGACATGCTTTGGTAGACGCGACCAGTGGACATGGTATGTTCTCTTTCATGGATGGATATAGCGGCTACAACCAGATAAAGATGTATGAGCACGACTCGAGTAAGACTTCTTTCCGAACCCCTCTCGGAAACTTCTATTACACCGTAATGCCTTTGGTCACGAAGAACGCTGGCGCTACTTACCAACGCGCCATGACTACCATCTTCCACGATATGATGCACAAGCAAGTCGAAGATTACGTAGATGATGTGGTAGTTGAATCGAAGACTCGAGCGGATCATCCTGAAACGCTACGACAAGTGTTCGAAAGATGTCATGAGAATACAAGTTGAAGATGAATCATTTGAAATGCGCCTTTGGTGTCTCTTCGGGGAAGTTCTTAGGATTCCAAGTAACGGCCGCAGGATAAAAGTTGACCCGGTCAAGACGCAAGCTATCCTCACGATGCCGCCACCACAAACCGCAAAAGAGCTCCGAGTTTCATGGGCAAGCAAAAGCGTACCGGAGAAGATCCAAGAACGCCTCCTCCCCCCCGTCATGAAGCCTCCTATGCCAGTGGAAGCCACTATGTCTTTACACGGCCTTTAGCGATACCGCCATTGGAGCCCTCCTCGCTCAAGAAGACGACAAAGGAATTGAATATCCCATATATTACTTGATCGAATATTGAGAGACGCTGAACTCAGATACCCCAAACCAAAAAAGGCGTGTTTAGCATTAATTTATTCCATCCAGAAGTTCAGGAACTACCTCCTCTCCAACAAGGTGGTGTTAATATCCAAATCAGACCCTGTAAAGTTCATTCTCTCGAAACCCGCCCGATAGGAGGCCGGCTAAATGGCTCCCTGCAGACTGTCGAGTTCGACATAACGTGCGTTTCCTCGAGGGCCATAAAAGGATAGGTGTTGCAGGCACTGCTAGCGACATTCCCGGGAGAAAACACCGCAGAGTTACGAGAAGACCTCCAGGAGACCTTCCGAGATATCTTCTTAGTCGAAAAAGAAGCATGGCTGTTGTTCTTCGACAACTCTTCCACCCTCAAAGACTAATACCGGAGGAGCGGGTGTGGTACTAGTATCTCTATTTGGAGAAGTCTTCTCGCACTCTTTCAAGCTAGACTTTCCATGCACCAATAACTCAGCTGAATACGAAGCCTTCCTCATTGGACTATCACTAGCTAAACGAGCCGGGGCCACGTGTTTGCAGATAAGAGGGGATTCCAAATTACTCATTAACCAGGTAAACGGGATTTACGCATTGAAAGAACTGACGCTGGCACCATACATGGCTGAAGCACAAAAACTATTAAATTATTTTGCCGAAGCAACCATCACAAATGTCGGCCGCAGCAGTAACAAGCATGTTGACTGCCTAGCGACACTAGCATCAAAGCTACAGTTCGAAGGATCCGAGGAAACCCTGACAGTAAAACGGCGAACCATAGCTTCAACATGGCTTTCACAACCTGAGAAAGACAAAGACGATGACTGGAGAACTCCTATCATTCAAGAACTCAACAACTCACTTTTCCAAGGGAAGGTCGACCTCAAGACTTTGCGGAATTCCTTTATGCTTCAAGATATTCTGTATTATCAAAATCCAGACAGCTCTCTGTCAAGGTATCTCGGAAAAGAGGAAGCACAACAACAACTTGAACATGTTCATACCGAAGTCTGTGGAATAACATCAGTGGTAACACTTTATCGTCGTTTACAACGACTTGGATACTATTGGCCGGAGATGGAAGCCCAATCCCGATTACTCCAGAAGGCGTGTCCCGATTGCCAGGCGCCCCCATGTCAGACAGAAGTCCTCAGCATCAGTCACACTGAGGACTGGCGGGAGCCGTACATCGGTTTCCTTCACGACGGCATTCTTCCTACTGATAAAGAGGATGCGTCCAAGCTAAAACAAAGTCCAAAAGATTCGTGTTCCATGATGGGGTTTTATATCGCAAGAGTTTCTGAGGAAGTCTACGGTGTTTGGGCTGATGCAAATCCCGATTATGTTGAGAGAAATGCACGAAGGCGAACACCAAGGGAAACAAAACTGTTCCTGCGCATACACGAGAGGTACTGCCGGCGACCATGGAAGACGATGCAGCTACTTTCGTTCGAAATGCCGAGAATGCCGATTCTTGGAAACCTCATCCACGCGCCTCCAACATCCTTACACTCGATAAGTAGCCCGTGGACCTTTATAATGGGGACTCGACATCATTGGGAAGATCAACCCGCCATCCTCAAAACAAGACATGAATACATAATAACCGCGACCGAGTACTTTACCAAGTGGGTTGAAGCTGTCCCGCTGAAAGGAACCACTGGAGCCACGATCGCGGCATTCGTCAAGGAACACATCCTCTGCCGTTTTGGCGTACCTAAACACGTCATCACCGACAATGGCACACCTTTTGCTAACAAGCAAGTGCAGGAACTACTTGAGAGGTACGGAATTAAACAAGTCTTCTACTCTTCTATTATCCCCAGGGGAATGGGCAAGCCGAAAGTACCAACAAGACTCGATCGAATCCTCGGCCAAACAAGACACGACAATCCCGGTGCACAGGGCACGAGCAATTGCCGATGGCTCTGGGGCATACAGAACATCTCCTGAAGCTCCACCAGCATGTCTCCCTACTCCCTTGTCTACAGTACAGACGTAATCCTCCCAGCAGAAATCAAGATCTCGTCTGCCAGAATCGCCGCAGCGAGTGGACCTCAGTGGAATGAAGCCGAATCACTCAATGCCAGAATCGCGGAACTAGATACTATGGACTCCAAAAGATCCCGGGCAGAGGAACATGCAAAAGCATACAGAAACAGGATTTCCAGGGCGTACAACAGCCATGTAAAATCCAAGGTTTTCAAGGAAGGAGATCTGGTGTTAAAAACCGCCAAACACATCCAAAGAAGATGCATCGGCTACCAAGTTTTCTCCCAAATGGGAAGGGTCGTACATAATCACTAAAGTGTACGATAGTGGTTACTACAAGATTATCAAAGAAGATGGGGGAAAGCTAGAGGCAGTCATCAACGGAAAGTGGCTTAAGGCATACTACGCCTAATCACTTCCCTGCAACATGCTACATCAAAAATGTGAACGTCCAGACACCCTCTCTGCTTTTACTTTCTTTCTTTCCAATTATCGAATTTCAATACAATCCAACCGATTAATGGAATTTCTTTATTTCTTAAAAAAAAAAAAAAAAAAAAGAGAGGAGCCTTAAAATCTTGTGATACAAATCGGAAAAGCCATCTAGTAAATTATAATCCCTACAAAATATCATCTTCAACCGACCATGATATCTTTCGGTCCTACTCTTCAAGTCTCGAGTTAACTCTTCAATCCTCCGAGACTCCGGGGCCAAAGCTTTCTCCTCTTCCAGAAGATGGCTTTGTGGCAGGAATCACACCATCAAGAATACCAGCTCCTTAGCGCCCTTCAATATTGAGACGATCACATGACCGGTGATATTAAACTCCAAGGATTCACGAGTGGACACCATGTTCTCCCACCTTTGAATGGGCTGACTCTGCAGCTGACGAATGTACATATTCTCCAACTCAAAGCCAATCATTGGCAAAAGACGAGTTCCTACGGAAACCAAGGCGGACGAACATCACTTCACTACGCTCTGGTAGCGATATGGCCGTATGTCTTCCATATCCTCGTATAAAGGACCACGACGGGTATTTCCGCACCGGAAACCACCAACATTCCGTGATTGGAGGAGCGACACCTCATACGAGTCCCGAATGACAATCTGCATAGGGGTATTCATAACAAGAGAGCCCTAAATCGGCGTTCTCAAGTACGCAGTCAATGAGTTTGGATTTGAAGGGAGGGGAACGACTAGGTCATCCTCGTCGATAACAGTAATACATGCTCCAACGGGATATCTCTTCACGAAAGGGAAATTTTCCATTCATCAAACAAGCCGTGAAGCGTATGTCAGTCCACCGAAGAAGAAGAAAACATACCGGTATGATTTTCTTAACCCGAATGACATTTGTTAGGATGCTCCTGCAAGAGTCAGACCTCGCGCCTTCACCTGGAGAATGCGGTGGCTAGAAGATGATTCGTCTACGTACGACATGAAAAAGAGAGAAACTCAACAAGAAGAACCCTTTCTCAAACGAGGGAGATGATGCAATTACGTTGGGTATGAATACGGAACCTTAAAGAAGGAAAGGAAGTAATGATGGACGTAACGCTTCCAGATTTTGGCATGGATGATGCCACGATTGAAGCCGCGCGTGAAGGAAGGCAAAATAAGGAAACTTTGCTATCTCGAGAAACACTTACTCCCTCCTTGTTTTCACCGGTCCCATCAAGCTCGCGCCGCCTCCCCAAACTTCCCTACAACCGCCCAAGTCACGCCCGGCTAGCACGCTCGCCTTCCCCATCTTGCGCCGGTCCCGCCAGCTAGCACGATCAGCATCCCACTTTGCGCCGGTCCCGCAAGCTAGCACGCTCAGTTTACCAACTCGCAACAACTTCTCAATGCCGCCCAGCTTCCTATCTCTCACGACGCTAACTTCCCAATTGTGCCAGCCTCCCGATTTGCGCAAAACTGCCAAAGGCAAGGATTCCAAATCCTATTTATAAAAAAGGTCAGACAAGCCTCCTCAATTCTCTTTACGATTTGTTGTTGATAATTTGTCACCATCTTATGCTTACCTCGCAACAAAGCTCTGTTCCGAGCTAGCGGGGGACTTAATGTTGATGGTGGTTTTTAAACAAAGGGTAAAATCGTAAAACCCCAAATAACCTAATGTCACCGGTGACACATTTATTAGGACATTTAATGCATGTAGTCGGTAATTAATAGGGGGTATTTTTTCAAATTAGGGTTACAACGAACAAAACCCTAATTCCCCCGCGCCAATGGAAAATCATGCCGTACCACACCTCATGCCAATGGCAAATCATGCCGACCACACCAAACGCGCCAAAGCATGCCAACCATGCTAGCCGCACCTCCGTGCCAATGGAAAATCATGCCAACCACACCTAGCCCAAGCTAGCCGCACCTCTCGTGCCAATGGCAAATCATGCCAAACCACACCAAACGCGCCAAAGCATGCCAACCATGCTAGCCGCACCTCCGTGCCAATGGCAAATCATGCCAGCCACACCTAGCCCAAGCTAGCCGTGCCATGCCAAACGCACTCTGCCTTGGCCCTAGATCTGATAGTCACACCAAACGCTCCAAAGCATGCCAACCATGCTAGCCGCACCTCCGTGCCAATGGCAAATCATGCCACCACACCTAGCCCAAGCTAGCCGCACCTCTCTGTGCCAATGGCAAATCATGCCGGCCACACCAAATGTACCAAAGCATGCCAACCATGCTAGCAGCACCTCCGTGCCAATGGCAAATCATGCCGCCCACACTTAGCCCGAGCCAGCCGCGCCATGCCAAACACACTCTTGCCTTGGCCCTATCTACGCTAGTCACGCCACGCCAAGCCAAGCACCCTTACCTTGGCCCTAGCCACGCCATGCCAAAGTAGCGCCCCGCGCCTAGGCTTGCAAATCATGCAACCTAGGCCAAATTGGCACGCATGCCATTGGCACATGCCAACACGCTCGCTGGTAGCTTTTACCCGGGCACACCCAAATTGGCCACGCATGCCATTGGCACATGCTAACACGCTCGCTGGTAGCTTTTCCTACCAGGGCGCGACCCAAATTGGCCACGCATGCCATTGGCACATGCCAACACGCTTCATTGGTAGCTTTTCCTACCAGGGCGCGACCCAAATTGGCCACGCATGCCATTGGCACATGTCAACACGCTCGCTGGTAGCTTTTCCTACCAGGGCGCGACCCAAATTGGCCACGCATGCCATTATCACATGCCAACACACTCACTGGTAGATTTTCCTACTAGGACACGACCCAAATTGGCCACGCATGCCATTGGCACATGCCAACACGCTCGTTGGTAGCTTTTCCTACCAGGACGCGACCCAAATTGGCCACGCATGCCATTGGCAAATGCCAACACGCTCGCTGGTATCTTTTCCTACCAGGGCGCGACCAAAATTGGCCACGCATGCCATTGGCACATGCCAACACGCTCGCTGGTAGATTTTCCTACCAGGTCGTGACCTAAATTGGCACATGCCAACATGCATCGCTGGTAGCTTTTCTTACCAGGACATAGCCCTAATGGCCATGCATGCCATTGGCACTTGCCATACACGCCACTAGCAGCTCTGGCATTGCCACTTACACTCAACGTACAACCTACCACCAAAGCATTCCGCACATGCCATTGGCACATGCCACACACACCACTAGCAGCTCTGGCATTGCCACTTGCACTCAAGGTGCAACCCGCAACAAAGGCATTCGCACATGCCGGTGGCACATGCCACACTCGCCTCTAGCGGCGCCCCTTGCACTCAAAGTGCAACCAACACTCGAGACATCAACACAAACGGGGATGCTTTTTAGGGTTTTGATTTGGCGGTCAAAGATGCGGCGTACACTACGCTCACATTAATAAAGCGTGAATAGGAATAAAGCGGTCAAATAAATGAGGAAATAATGGTGAAAACATTTTCACCCATAAACACCTTGCGGTTACCACCTCCTCCCATTATTTCACCCTTTACTCTTTTCCTTCATGAGGCCAGGGTACGTTTCAACATCGAATTGTATAAATAGGTCTTACCTATTTCCACCAGACGACAAGTCTCGGTCAGGAGAAAAATACAACACTCTCAGAAAAGGTAACTTTGTTAGCTCTCCAAAAAGCTTTCATCTCTTGCAAGCTTCCGAAGCTTTCACTTTCTGATACAAGTCGAGACACTACTCTCCCAGACTATTCGATCTCAACACCTTTCTTTGCTTCCCTCCCCAAATCAACCCTTCTCCTCCACTTTATGACTCGAAGCAAGTCTGGAACGACCATTTCTTGGTTTAGGCCGGACTTGTACAGATTGATCTCTCGAATCTATAAAGTGCTCACGTGCAACACATTTGTTTAGGGTTTGAACCAGTTTCTCACTCACCTATCGAATTTACCGAAATCGACGGAAACGATTTTTACCCATAAACAGCTGTAAACCGCCAAACCAATACCCAATGAGCATCCCCCAGTTTGTGACATGTGTTGATGTCTCGAGTGTTTTCGTGGAAAACATGTAGCACGTTGTTATTGTCTGGCAAGTTGAGCTTGGGAGACTTTTCGGCTCGGTGGTGACCCTCGACGGTCGAGATTTTGCATCTTAAGAGGAAAGGTAGCTGTTGATTATTACAACCCTTCGTTTGGTAGCCAGTGGCATGAAAGCATGATCAATAAGGCTTTACTATGTCCTGGTTAGGCGCGGCCAAAAGTTAGGGTTTTGGCTTTGTTTAGGCATGATCAAATTAGGGCCAAAGGTTGCCATGCGTTAGCTGGTAACCTTGGACGGCTAACATCTGCACCTTAGATGAAAAAGTGGCCATTGATTGTTGCAGGCCTTCCTTTTGGTAGCCACATAGGGAAGGCCGGTGTGGCGTGATGCGGCAAGGTGGTTGGTATGCCATTGGCACATGTGGCATGGTATGCCTTGGCGCGGTTTGGCGTGGCCAAAACTAGGTGTAGGATCATAATATCGCAACGCACAGGGCTCGCGGGATCAATAAACGACGGCGTCGCGAGGGAGTCGCAGGAAGCTAAAGTAATCGACGCAATGAATAACGACAGGCAAAACAATAGAAAGACATGGAACCTGGCGAGGGTTAAGAAGTGTCGCGAGATGGAATAGTCGCACACTTGCGACACTTCGCGAGACATTCCCGAAAATAAAGGATAGCTTAGCTGTCATCCACTATGTATTACCCTATATAAAGGGCTGAGTGAGTCTGTTGTAAGGGGGACCTTTTTGAAAAAGAAACAAGTCATTAGGAGAGAGAAAGTTTAATAGCATTATAGTTTTCAAGTGTAAATCTAGTTCTTGTGTAAACATTTTAATGAGATCAATTAATAAAGATTCTTGTTCATACATCTTTCAATGGATTAATTAAGTAAAACTGAGTAAGGGGTGTAGTGTGGGAAATCCTGCAACTACATATGCGCTAAAACAGGGGACGATCATTTGTAAAAGAGAGAAGATTGCAATTAAAGCTCGTTTGAATCAGAAAATGAGAAAGGAAAATCTTAAATCGTATGAAAAAGATATGGCATGCAAAGATGCATATACAAGAGTAATGATTAGCAAATTTCATGAAAATATCAAAGGAAGAATACACAAAAGGGATTTCAAAGGAAAGAAGATTACGGATAAAGAAATGGAATCACCTTTGAAGGATTGGGAAAAGCAAGAGATAACATTCACTACGCGGAGGAAATATCCAAAAGAAAATTTGGAACACACCTCTCCACCGGTGATCACAATAAATGCGTATAAGGAAGGAGAGGAATCGGAAAACACGGTAAAAACATGGGTAGTGAATGGAGTTTTAATCGATACAGGAGTCCGTGAACATCATGTTCTATCACGCTTACAAAAAGATGGGATATAAAGACGAAGATATGACTTTCGCGGCATACAATATTCAAGGTTTTGGTAAATCAAAACAAAAGTTAAAGGGAGATAAAAATACGTATTCCGTTAGGAGGAATTGAAACACAGGTGACATTAAGTGTAGTGGATATGGAATCACCGTATAACATATTACTAGGAAGACCATGGGTACATGCAATAAAAGTCACGTCGACGCTTCATCAATGTATCAAATTTCCTACACCAACCGGATCGGCGAGATCAAAGGGATGTTTATAAAGGAAGAATATATTATCAAAATGAAGTAAAATGTTGCGAAGAACAAGCGAACAAGCGAAAGAGTATATCAAAGTATCGTAAAAAGATGGCGAGGGCGGCTAAGAAAGAAGAAGAGTTTAGAGTTTACATGATAAGAGCGAAGGAAGGAAAAGGCATACCTAGCGAGATCTCTGGAGAGGAGAATGACCTCTGCGAAAGAACCGAAAGGACCGACCCCTATGGGAGAACCGAAGGCCGATTCGATGTCGCGGTAGAGCAAACTAAAGAAGTGAATATTGGAACTAAAGAAAAACCCAAGATGCTAAAGATTGGAACTAACATGGGAGCGGAAGAAGAGAAAAGAACTCAAGTTGATCTGTTGCGGGATTATAAAGATATCTTCGCGTGGGATATGGATGAAGTGCACGTATAGATCCGTGTCAGCTCGTCACACAAGTTGGAAATTGATAAAAATGTGAAGCCATTCAAACAAAGAATTAGAAAGATAGCAACAAAGATATCACCTCGGATAGAAGAAGAACTGCAGAAGATGCTGGATGCAGAATTATTAGACAAGCAAAATATCCCGAATGGATAGCAAATATGGTTATAGTTCCAAAGAAGAACAAGGGGATAAGGATTTGTATTGATTTCACAGTTTAAATAAAGCTTGCCCTAAAGACAGTTTTCCATTGCCGATATTCCACAACTAGTCGAATCGCCGGGAATGAAAGAGTATCATCTCTGACGGGTACAAAGGTTACAACCAGATTCCTCTCGCCGAGGAAGATCAAGAGCATAATGCTTTCTTCGCTCCAAGAGGATTATACTTGCTATACTAAAATGCCGTTTGGTCTCATGAAATGCCGGAGCAACGTATCAAAGGATGGTAGAAGAAGTATTCTAACGGATACATAAAACACTAGAGGTATACGAGACGACATGCTGGTAAAAAGTAAGAAGGCGTAAGATCACGTGCAGACACCGAAAGAAATTTTTGAGCAGATGAGGCGTTTTAACATCAAAGTAAATCGAGAAAAATGTACCTTCTGAGTTGCGTCAGAAAGTTCTTGGGTTACATTGTATCAAAGGAAGGAATACATGTTGACCCGGAGAAAGTAAAAGCAGTTCATGATATGCCGACACTCATGACAAGTAAAGGATGTTCAAAAGTTGAATGGGTTGCTAGCATCACTAGGAAGGTTCATCTCTCATGTCATCCTGGATAAATGTAAACACTTTTTCAAATATTCTAAAAAAAGGATCGAAATTTAAGTGGACTTGACGAATGTGAAAAGGCTTTACAAGGGATCAAAGAGCATTTAATGGATATATCCATTATGCGGAAAACGAGAACCGGGAGAAGAATTATTAATATACCTCGCGACAACATCGCATGCCTTAAGTGCGCTTTACTCGCGAACTGACGCAGGAGTAGAAAAACCAATCTATTATATCAAAAAACTTTTAATGCCGAGAAAAGAAATTATTCAAGATTGAAAAACTAATCCTGGCGTTAGTCTATGCGTCATTTAAACTTCGCATATATTTTCAGGCACATACTATTAGGGTGGTAACGAAGGTACCAATTGAGTCAGTAATGAAAAATTCAAAAAGATCAGGAAGAGTCGAAAGATGGAATGCTCAAATAAGCCATTGCAAACTCAAATATGAAATATTATCTTCAACCAAGTCACAAAAGTTGTCGCAGACTTTTCTCGCAATTTCCTTTGGAGGAAGATGAAGCAATGGATGAAATGATGGATGTAGAAGAAGAGCATGGAGATCCAAAAGATTTATTAACCGAGCTTACCGGTGGGAAATATTAGTGGATGGATCGTCAAATGGAGAAGGTAAAGGAGTGGGAATTGTTGTGATCTCGCTGAGAAGGCAATAAGTTAGCTTTTGCTTTTAGATTGGAATTTGAGTCTACCAATAATGAAACGGAGTACAGAAGCCATAATACATGCTCTACGATTTGCAATAGAAATGAAATCGGAGAATGTGAGAATTACCAAGAACTCGCAATTGGCAATTAGTCGATAACAGAGAAGTATGCTACAAATGATCCATCTCTACAAATACAGAAACTTGTAGAAATGTTGTCAAGACAGATACAAAAAATAAAATGGAGGCACATATCAAGGAGAGATAATAGACTCATGACGCTTTTGCCTTTATATCAAGTATGATGACAGACATCAGAGGAATATCAGATTACAGACATTATTGGCGCCATCAATTAATAAAGAGGAAGAACAAGAAGCAGATATCATGATGGTAGTAGATGAAATGCAATGTCGCAAGGAAGACTGGAGAGTAGAACTTCATGCATACTTAATGAAAGGAGAGGTACCAAAAAATAGATTGGAGGCACACAAGTTAAAGAGCGGGCAACAAATTATGAATTACGAGATGGCGTGTTTATCAATCTTTTGATGGGCCTTCGCTTCGATGCCTAACAAGGAAAGAAGGAGAAACCATATTGAAGATGTTACATAGTGGGGATGCCGGAAATCATAGCTGTGGAAGATCTTTAGCGCATAAAGCAAAAATGCAAGGGTATTACCGGCCATATATGCATGAGGACGCGAAAGCAATATCAAGACGCTCATGAAGAATGTCAAAGACACGGAAGAAAATACACGCACCGGGGCACCATTAAATTCTTCTAAAAGTGTGTGGCCTTTTGGAAAATGGGGTTTAGATATTGTGGGACCATTTTTACCAGAACAGGACAAAGAAGGTACCAATCGTCCGCAACTGACTACTTCACAAAATGGGCAGAGGTGAAAGCCGTCCAGCACATTCGCGATAAGGATGTTTTTACTTTCATATTTGAAAATATTATATGCATTTGGGATTCCAAGACAATTGGTATCCGATAATGGGAAGCAATTTGAAGGGCAAAATATAGAGTTGTCGCTTAATGCATTTCGGATAAGGTGTGGGAAATCAACTCCATTATATCCACAAGCTAATGGCCAAGCTTGAGGCAACAAATAAAACAATTGCCGATATACCTGAAGAAAAAGTTGGAAGGACACAATAGGGGATGGTGCGAACAAGTACCCAATGCAAAAAGTATGGGCTTATAATACAACTAAAGAGAAGCCACAGAATGTCCCCTTTTTGCTTAACTTATGGAGTTGAAGCAAGATTCCCAACAAAGAGATCAAGATCCCGACAACCAAAAAGAGGCTTGGGAGAAAAATCTTAGCGCAGCAACATCCTAATCAAGTTGGATGAACTGGAAGAAAAACGAGAAAAGCATTGCGACACATGGAAAATTACCGCAGAAGAACCGGCTAGAGAATATAACAAGCGTGTCAAAATACGTGAATTCCAACCAGGAGACTTGGTGCTGCAGAGAAACCCCAATATATCAACGTGAAAGTGGAGGCAAGTTGGCGAGAAAATGGGATGGACCTTATATCATCAAAGAGGTAGTCGGACAGGGCATATAGATTGATGGACCCCGAAGGAAAAGATATGGGACAAAGATTGGATAGACCATGGAATAGATTATATTTGAAGAAATATTACCCATAAAAATGGGAGAGGAAAAATATTTGCGAAATTCAATAAAAGGCAAAGAAACTCCGCGAAGATCTCGCGATAAGAATAACAAAAAGTCATGAATGATTGAATGATTTAACAAAGATGAATGCGCAAAAGAATGGGACGAACCTTTATGGCGTACACCCTAGTTCGCGAATAACATTTCGTAAGAGGCAAATGTAAGACCTAACGCAAGTCATATAAGGGGTATCTCTCGCCATGGTTCGGGGGAAGGTTACACCGCTCTGAAGCCCAACCATGAAAATTTGGGGCCCATGAAAGCCTATCCGGAGAGGTACCTTGGATTCCCAACTATATAAGGTTATACCTGGTTTGGGCGACCGAGGGTCTCTTCCAAGGAGTCGATGTATGCTCAAGGCGCCGAGGTACACGGTTGAGCCAGAGTGCCCGGATGGATGAACCTACCCCGCCATTCTTGGCAAGTCTTGGCATATGTTGCACTCGCCCAAGAAAACTCCACTTAGGGTGCGTCTTGTAACCATAAACCATATAGGTATAAGGGATAAGAGGTGCAAAACAAGCGGTTGTTGTTAAGACCGGATGGGAGGAGCTAGTCTTGTATGGCCGATGTTTCGCCTCCTTGAAGGGGCAACCGGGAGATGATAAGGGCGACGCTCTCCATTAGGGGGAGTGTCAAAACAGACGCAAATGTCATAAGGCTATGTTTTCGCAAGAGAATTTAGGCTCGTCATATTTGTGCAATGATCCTGCAGAGGCAATAATACTAACGCGAGGGTAAGGCGAGATCAATGGGTCTTTACACGAAAGTGTACGGGACGTCCTCGCGATTTCGTCGCAAGACGGCAATATCATGGGGCTTTATGTTCGCAAGGATATCTAGGCCTGTCATATTGTCGCAACCAAAACATCCTGCAGAGGCAAAAATACTTGGAAAATGATAAGACAAGATCAATGGGTCTTTACATGCAAGTGTAAGGACGTCCTGCGATTTTGTCGCGATGAAAGGTGTGGGGAAGACCTCTAATTAGGTAGGTCTAACCCGGAAGACCACACAAAAATGATAAGGCAAGGTCAATGGGCCTTTGCATGAAAATGTAAAGGCGGCTCATGACCTTGTCGCAGTGAGAAGAATTAAAATCAATTCCCTAATCGGGATGAGTTTACTTAATAAAAGATTCAATGAGCGAACATGCTCACGAGATCGTCTCACATAAAAGAGGAAGGAAGAAATATGGGAATTAAGTCATTCAAACAAAAAGGAATTTTGACAAATTACAAAGAAAGTTTAACTCTACTTCAACATTTTCAAGTACGGAGGGTAGTCGAGATTTTTCTCCGCCTTTATCGCCTTCGCCTCCGCGCCGGTTGGTGGATTTCCATCGAAATGTTTTCATCACCTTCATTCTCGCCATTGTTGGATTTTTATCAGAGTTTTTCTATTTGGATCTTCATCGACAACTTCCTTATTGGGGAGATCTTCGCCGCTTTCATATTCATAATCACTGTCTGGAGAATTAGGGACTTCATCATCACTTACTTCCAAAGGATCGACATGAATAGGATCAAGAGACTTCGACAAGAAAATATCATTCACGAGAACCTCCGCTTTAAGAGGGAATTGACGGAAAGGTGCCTTTTGACGATTCTTACTATCAATGTCCTTACAATAAGACATATAATCAAACCTTCGCTCCGCACGGTCGCGAGAACGAGCTGCAGACGCGGCGAGTAGCCCGTTGTCCTTGCGAGTTTTAGAATAATCAGACCTGAGGGTGGTGATAGTGGAGCGAAGCTTTCTCTCAGAGTCTGCATAACAAATATACAAGATCAAAGAAAATTTTATCGAACATTATCGGCATTCCTAGGATAATAGAGCATTCATGGAATAAATAAATAAATTAAGATAGTCAAATAATTTGACTACCTTCCTTTGAGAAGTAAGATGTTGAATTAAAGCCGCGAAGTTATTCCCCAAACAGTCCATGGCATCATCAAATGAATCTCCAACTAAACCTTTGACGAGATCGCAAGTTCTTTTCATTGGAAACAAGTATGGAGTTTTCGGTCATGAGGGTAGAGTTGGATTTTTCTAATTTGGCACATTGTTCTTGGAATTGCTTCGCCTTAACACTCAAAGTTATTCTACCTTGAATAAGTTTATCTCTCTCGGAAAGAATTTCTTCAAGTTGGTTTTTCAAAGCATGATTAGCTTGTTCATGTTCTTCACATAATTTCGACAAGCATCATACTCGCCTCGCGAGTAGCTTGCCACCTTATTCAACGAGAACGTTTCTCTTGAGAAAGAGTTCGATTCTCATCTCGCTAAAGTTTCCAACTCCAAATTAGTTTTAGTCAAAGAATAAGAGAGGCGAGATAAGTCATTACTTAATGAGTCTTGCTTTCGATAAATCAAAATTCTCTTTAGACAAGTTATTTATTTGATCACCGCATAAGTGTGAAGATTATCTAAGAGATTATATTGCTCCATCCAAGCATCTCTTTCCACTCGAACTTCTTCAACGATGGACTCGTTTGATATATCTCCATTATTCGTTTCGGTTTAATGCTTGGAGGACGAACAGGAGTTTGAGTTGTAAAAAAAAAAAAAAAAAAAAAAAAAAAAAAAAAAAAAAAAGGAGAACATACCTTTTAATTCTTCATTCTTCTTGCGAAGGTTATCACGATCTAGCGAGATGTTGTGAAATTTTTGATTTTCAAGGTGGAGACTATTGCACTTCATGGTCATAACCTCGGAGATCATCCTTCAACTTACTAATTTCTTGAACTAAAGATGCTTGCGAGACCTTATCAGACCAAGGTGCTTACTTAAAATCTCGCAGACGTTGGATTTGACAGATCGCCAGAAGTCCTCTTGGCATCATTCACGAGATCCGAAAGAACCTTAAAGGCCACATCTATACCCTCCAAATTTTCCGCTAGTTAGAGGAATTTGCTCCACCAAAAAGATGAGTCATCCTTTGTCAAAGGAGCCTTAGGAGAAGAAGAGGTTTCAGAAGGGAAGTGATTGGAGAAATAGTAGGGGCATTGATAACGGGAGGAGGCGTAAGATTGTTTGTAGTAGGGTTATTATGAGGAACTTGGTCTATGAGGAGTTGAGGTATAGAAATGTCGTCGCTAGTAATGTTATCGCAGGAAAGAGGCACAAAATTATCTTGCGAAGATTTCAAGCAGGAGACGAAGTGTGAATGAAGGAAACAGAACGTTTGGGGTAACAGGCTTAGAGTGGCGAAGCCTTTTGGGAGTATTACCAGTAATTTTATCATCCTGCGAATGACAAGTTAAATAAGAAACAGAGGCAACAATATATTGTTAATAAAAAACAAATGTTTCTTAAATACCTTATCATTCGCAGACTGTCTCTTTGAAGCCATAGATTTTACTCGCGAAGAGGGCTTTGATTGCGCGAGCGATTCTTGTTCTGAAGTAGATTTCAATGAAGAGCCCAAAGAAAGAAGAGGGTCCTTCACGGTAAATTTAGTTCTGGATTGGTTTTTGCTAAACAACAATGGCAGAAAGAGAATTACAAAATTAATCATAACAGAATGATTCTAAAAGATGATCTCAAAATTAACCACAAATCCATCGTGTATGGTAAGATTAACAAACCTGGACGCCATAAGAACAACAACTGGTAGGAAATAGCAAAAGTGGAGAAGAAGATGGTGAGAGAAAATGACAGGCAAACACTTGCAGAACGATGAAGAAAAGGAACACTTGCAGACGATGAAGAAGACGAAAAGGAAAAGGGAGATTCTTCACAGGGGATGCCCCTATAAATAGATGAGAAAAGCTGTTACACCTGGATAACACTAAATGCACCTAAAAAGGTGAATATAGACACGTGTAAACGGTCACTACTAAACCCAAGGAAACCCGATGAAAGAAATTTTAGTAGGATCCAAACATCGTACAATGTATTTCCTAACAAAGAGAAGAGCTTGCGAGATTGATTATTTTCCGTAACTCCCGAGGCAAGAAATGACACTTCATATATACAAAGAAGCTTCTGAACTTCGCAAAAGAATAGAGGCAAGTACGTACTTTTCAAGTACAGTATTCTTCTCGCTCGTTCCATCATCAAGAAAGACCAAAGATTACTACAACAATGATTTTTCCTTAAAGATCGCTCTTCAAGCAATATTCAAGGAAAAAGAGGCAAGATGTAGATCATAATATCGCAACGCACGGGGCTCTGCGGATCAATAAACGACGGGCGTCGCGAGGGAGTCGCAGGAAGCTAAAGTAATCGACGCAATGAATAACGACAAAACAATAAAAGACATGGAACCCGGCGAGGGTTAAGAAGTGTCGCGAGATCAATAGTCGCACACTTGCGACACTTCGCGAGACATTCCCGAAAATAAAGGATAGCTTAGCTGTCATCCACTATGTATTACCCTATATAAAGGGCTGAGTGAGTCTGTTGTAAGGGGGACCTTTTTGAAAAAGAAACAAGTCATTAGGAGAGAGAAAGTTTAATAGCATTATAGTTTTCAAGTGTAAATCTAGTTCTTGTGTAAACATTTCATGAGATCAATTAATAAAGATTCTTGTTCATACATCTTTCAATGGATTAATTAAGTAAAACTGAGTAAGGGGTGTAGTGTGGGAAATCCTGCAACTACACTAGGGTTTTGGGCCAAAGGTTACCATGCGTTGTTTGGCAACCTTGGACGGCTAGGATTCGCATCTAGGATGGAAGGGTCGCCGTTGATCGTCGCACGCCTTCGTTTTGGTAGCCGCATAGGGAAGGCTGATATGGTATGGCGTGACAAGGTGGTTGGCATGCCATTGGCACCTGTGGTATGGTATGCTTTTGCGCGGTTTGGCATGTCCAAAACTAGGGTTTTGGGCCAAAGGTTACCATGCGTTGTTTGGCGACCTTGGATGGCTAGGATTTGCATTTAGGATGGAAGGTGGCCGTTGATCGTCGCACTCCTTCGTTTTGGTAGCCGCATAGGAAGGCCTAGGCATGGTATGGCGCGGCAAGGTGGTTGGCATGCCATTAGCACGTGTGGCATGGAATGCCTTGGCGCGGTTTGGCACTGCCAAAACTAGGGTTTTGGGCCAAAGGTTACCATGCGTTGTTTGGCGACCTTGGTGTTGATGGGTGAAAACTATTCCTGCCGGATTTGGTAATTTGGGGTGTGTGGATGAGGAATGAATCTAAACCCCTAAACAAATGCACTGCGCGGTGAGTGCTTGTAGATTCGGAAATCAATCATGCAAGTCCGGCTAAAACCAAGAAATGGCCGTTCCGAGACTTGTTTTGGTCACAAAGTGAAGGAGATGGGGTTGATCTTAGGGAGGGAGCGAAGAAGGTGTTGAGATTGTGAAGGTGTTGGCTTGCTTATGACTTGTAATGAAAGCTTCGAACCAAACTTTCAGATGCAAGCTATCGATTCCGTGTTTTGTATTAACCCTTGGTTTCTGTTTTTTGTCTGGACTTGCTCTTATTGGTGGAAATAGAGAGGAGAACCTATTTATACAAGTCATTGAGCCTTATTCATGTCTCTCGTGGGAAGTGGAGGAAGTGGAGTGATGGAGTAGTGGAGTTGTGTGTCGATGCTACACGATCAGTCTTGCCAACTTCTCCTGTCATCGTTAACCGTCCATAACTTCCTAACACGTTCTTGTGATGGCGCGTTGCCGCACGCTGTAAACCTCCGCACCAATACCCCAAGTATGTATCCCCCGCCAGTGACATGATTGATGTCCGGAATGTGTGAATCGTGGATCCACGAAAGGTAGCATGTAATGCGAATTGAATAACCAAGTTATTCGGAAGTTGATACTTGTGAAGTATCATGTGTATTTTATGTGTCATGCATCATGGTGTGGTAAAGTGATGGGTGGTGACGCCTCACCGACCAATTAACTCCCGACCAGGGTTGTATAACCAAGTCGGTGAAGTTGGACTGGACGAGATGATCTTTGAGACACTCATCTCGCGACCGTTAATGAATTAGGGTTTTGAAGAGGTGCGCAAGCATCACTCTTCGCCTTGGTCGAAACCAAGCATGGGAAGGTTTTTGAAAGGACCGACCAGGCATGCGTGTAGACAACATACGGGTGTACACGTCCATATCTCACTGTCCCATGAAGGTGCAATCTAGGCCACTCAATTTGACCGGCAAAGAGGAGTGGTGGAGATCAATTTTGTAATAGGAATTTGGTACCTGATAGGTGTCTAAAACACCTAATTTACTATCTAGTAGTTACGCTTTCTTTGCTATTTTTCTTGTGAATTATGTACTTTACGCGTATTTTTTAGTTATTAGGTACTCTGGAGTCGCACGGAGGAAAAGAAGCGGAAATCATTCAAATTGAGCAAAACGGGCTAAATTGTCATTTCAAAGCAATAGCGGACACTATCTGGAGTTGAGCCATGGTTAAGGGGCACCTCTATGTGGAAAGAACACTAAAGACATGCCACCGATGGTTAAGGGGTTGCAAATCAAGATGGCCCTTATCGATGAGTGGTGCCTAGAATCACTTTGGTTACCCATTATCCGCCTTTACCCGGGTGGATATATCCACATTCATTTCCTACACCAACCCCGAATTCGAGAGAATAATCATATTTCTCTTCGTCCCACTCACTCGAATGTTAGAGAATCCATGGAGGACTGTGAGAGTTCGAGAATACGTAATCGACTGAGGAATTGGGAGATAATTCTGCTGATTTTTGAGTGAATAAACAGAGAGAAGGAGATGATGATGGGGTTGAATCAGATCGAGAAAATGAATTTGTTATGAAGAAGGAAGTTAGGGTTTCTAGATTAGAGTGAGGGAAGTTGATAATTAGGGTTTGATTTAAGATTGAATCGGCAAATGAGATGACGATGTCAGAAATGGAATTAATGGGATATGTGGTTGATAATTGTCATGGGTTTGGTTCGGATTCAATGGATAAATCAGTAATGGTGGTATCTGAGATGGGTAATTCTACAAAGGGGTTTTCCGTCTGAGTCCAATTAATAGCAAGGGTTGTGAGGTGTTGCAGATGGTGATTGTATGGCTGAGATGAAGAATGGTGAGGCGTTGCTGTAATGAAGAAACCTCAAGCCGCAAGTTAGTTGAATGGGCCGTGGCAATGAATCTAGAGCGGTTCAAATCTGGTTATGGAGTCAGTAAATGGCGGCTAATGAGTAAGAATTGGTGGTAGCTATACATGACTTGAGATTGAGCCGAGCGAGAATGCATTGGTGAATGGGTTTGAGCTCATAGTGGCTCGGGTGGTTGAGCCGAGTACAAGACATGGTAGATAGTTTGAATTGGTTGTGTGATGGGTATTGGTGGTGAGAAGAACTCAGTGGAAATATCAGTGCAAAGAATGGAGCCGAGAGTGGCCTCTGGCCGAAGTTGGAAGTGATGGATTTGTGCTCGAGTTGAAGGAAGAGGAGCCAATGGTGCTGCAGCTTTGTTGGTAGAGACTCAGTGAGAAATTACCATGGTATGAAGTGAACTGAGATGGTGCTGAAGCTGAGAAGGTTGAGCTGCTGATGTAGTCTTGAAGCTCAGAAGAAATGGAGATGAAGCATAGATGTATGCCTAGGATACAGGGGACAATGGAGCTGGTATTGATGGTGTGCAATTGCGTAATCGGGAGTAAGTAGATGGCAAAGTCATGGTGGTATTCTTCCGGTGGTGACATAAGGCAAATAGATGGAGTTATTATGGGTTACGAGTTGTTGGTTGTTGGCAGCTGACATTGCATACATGATGTGTGTGGCTCACTGACAAGGATGAAGCTATATGGTGTAGATGTATGTTAGGGCTGGTTGTCTGAAATGTGGCTATGCTGGTGGAATGGATTGTGGAAGAGCTGAAGGTGTAGATCAAGGAGTCTGAGATGGTGCAGTTTTTGGCTTGAGATGCTGAGAAGAATATGAAGTTGGGGTTGGTAGTCTGTGGTGGCTCAAGTGTAGCTGGAGATGGTAGATTTAACTGAGGCAGAGGCTGGTGTTGTTACAGTAAAGATTGCAATGGTTCATGGCAGAGCTGGATTATTAAGGCTTGAGAAGTTGCAGCAAAGAAGGAAGTGTTTAACAGGAAGAGCAGGCTGAACTGAATTGAATTGCAGCTGTAATGGGTTGAATGAAACAGGTTGGTTGCGGATATGAAGATATGGGTTGTGACTAAGTTGAACTGTGGTGTTATTTGTGGTTTAGTAGGTGGTGCCAGAACTAGGAATGATGTTGTGTGTTGCCATGAAGGTTATTGCAGGCTGTTGCTTTACAGGCGAGATTTGGTGGATGCTGCTGCTCGTGATGGAATTGATGGCTAGCCAGGGAAGTGATGGAGCTGCAATGGATTTGGTCAAGCTTGTTGTCTGAACATCAAAGCAGAGATGAGCCGTCTTTGTGTGCTAATGGGCAATTGGATGGCAAAGTTGAAATTGGCTTGCGAGGATATTGTTGTGAAGCCGCGTAACTACAGGAAGAAATGGGAGAATACATGGCCAACATGGTCGGAAGCACAAGGATTGTGCATCACAGAATTGGCTGAAGGCAAATGGCTTAAGCCAAAGTGAATCGGGATCGAGCCGGACGACGACTTGTCTTAATTGAACCCACTCACCGACCCGATTTGACTCATTGATTCGATTTGACTCGGCCCGACGTTGACCGAGTTGACTCGCTGGACCGTGACCAAGGCGACTTTGCCTGTCCACCCGAGATGTTTTCCTGGACACTTTTCCGCCAAGTTCGGCCACAATACCAGATTTCCGGCGACCTCTTTTGGGTCGTATTTTCACATGGGTATTTGCACACATGGGCTTAAGTGGACCCATGGGTTTTGGACTATGAAGACCTAATTTTAGAAGTTGGAGAAAAGCTATAAAAAGGAAAAGTCTTCTACAACTTGGAGATCTTTTGATCTTTATCTTTTGCCTCTACATTATTTTCTAGGGTTTAGAAACATGAAAGTTTTTCTCTTTCTTCTTGTTATGAACTCCATGAATTTGAGCTAGAGTTTTCTTTTGGTTATGGATTAGTTGGATTTCCAAACATGAGTTTTTGTTCAATAAAGTAGTTTTCTCTCATATTATCGTTTATGATTCACCATTAATATTGTTACATGATTTGAATGCTTGTTTAGTCGAGTCGCGCATCGATTGAGTTTGCTTTCATCTTTATTGCTAGATTAGGGTTATTATACGCAAAAGTGATAATTCCTGATTGCAAGTAGCATAAATAAGATTATAGTTTGTAGTGATATATTCTTATGATCTTATGTGAACCATAACCTTTGTTAAATCGGATTAGTGCTTTTACACGTTCGATTGCTTTGATTGGCCTGATTTCATAGTACTTAACGCATCTAGGGAATTAAACTTGATTAGTGTTTTTACACATTAGGTTGTTCCTTTAGATAGAATTCATATTCGCATCTTTTAATGTGTTTGTTGATGACAAGAGGAGATAAGCGGGATATTCTTGCGATCAAGGTATTCTAGGGCCTTTGATAAAAGTTGAGATTAAAATATCATTTCTAGTTATTGTGTTGAAAACATGTTTGTGAATGAAAACAAAATCCATGACCAATACTTTATCATCCTTGATTTGCGTGTTTACTTTTTATTATTTTTTCTTTTTGTTTATTTTTATTTACACAAACTTAAAATCTCCTGTGTTATTTATAGTAGGGAACCAAACAATTCGACAACCAAGACCTCTGTGGGAACGATCCTTTCTTGCCCTTGCTATATTTATATTTTGAGTAGTAAGAAAGTGTAATTTATATTTGTGTCGGTGACAACCCACAAATTTTGGCGCCGTCTGGGGAGGCAGCGGTTGTCACTTGTTTTTGGTTTCTTATTTTTGTTTTTATTTTTGTTTTTAGTTTTTCTTATTTTCTGGTTTTTGACATAGTTTTGAGAACTCTTGTTTCAGGTGCCAATTTCTATGGACGGAGCATATTGGAGCAATGGATATGATTTTCAACCTCCTCAACATTATGACAATTACCCACAATCTATGGGATGCAATCCAAACCAATTTATTGGCTATGATGCATATCCTAGAGAACCTTATGGTGATTTTCATACATACCAACAACAACCTTGTAGTGGGTATGTAAGTCAAGCACCTAGGTGGGATAATTCTACATCTAATTGGCTTTATTCGAGTTGTATACAGATTTTGAATGGATTACAAGACATGCAACAAAGGCTAGACCAACTTGACCGTGATAGAGAGAACGTCGCACAAACCAATTTTTGGAATATTTCTTCTTACCCGACTCCAGATCGTAGTTATGATCATTCACCCATTCAAAGGGAAGAGTCATGGGAAAGAGAACATATTGTAGTCAATGGTGGTAAGCGTGTGAACGTCAAGAAACTTGCGCAGAAATTATACAAGTTGGAAGATAATGGAGCCTCGGATGAGCTTGTCGATGAAATTAGTAAGACCATTCATATGGAACTTAAACGACGTCGTGATAAGGGTTGGGAAACCGACGACGATTCTTATTATGGTGAGTCTGAAAATGAAGACGAAGATGATTGTGTTGAAAAGGACCAACCTTTGGAGATATTTGATGACATTAGTGTAGTTGACTCAACTCTTGATCTTTATAATGATCAAGCACCTATTCAAAAGTTACATGAGTATGATGAAACTAGTGTTTTACAGAACTTTGCAACAAGGTTTGAGTCTAATAAAGAGGAGTATGTTGAGAATGAGACCGTTATGACCAATATTGTGGAAGACCCAATTGAGCTTGCATATGATTGTAATGATGATGTTAATGTCGAAACTTTGGTTAAGGCAGAAACGGACGAAGAATGGTTGCAAGGTTTGATAGAGGACCATGATATACATGAGGTGAATTATGCACTTGAGTTTTTCAAGGATGAAGAGGATTCCGTAATACAAGAGATTGTGCAAGGTTTGTCTAACCCGTTGCCTATTGTTTCTTCTCCTTTACCTCTTATTGGTTTGAATGTATGTGCTCGGGAGTATTGTTGAATGACTTTATTTCTCGTTTTCCGCCATTAGAGATACTTGATTATCATACTATGCAGGTTTTGAAACAAGAAACCGTGAAGTACCCGACTTCTATATTCTTTATACACTTCCGAGTGTGGACAAGAATAAGTGTGGGGGAAGCTTTTATCGGCTAATAGCTTCGTTTCTGTTTTATATTACTAATATTTGTGTGAAGCTCTTTTGTTTGCAAAAAATGAGTTCTATGGAAGGATCCCCAACTTTTCAGATTGTTGGTATATGGGGAATGAATCTTGCAAGGATATAGTCTGGGGTGACGACTTTAAACCAAGCGCCACATGGGAGGCAACCCATAGGTTTTGTATCTCTTATCTTTTAATTTTTCTTTCTTGTTTTTACTTTTTCTTGTCGCATATTGTTATAAAATTTTCCACCTTGACTTTCTTTGGACGATTCAATTTACATTGAGGACAATGTAAAGTTTAAGTGTGGGAGTGGTTAAGTTTGCGTTGTAAATTTTTGAAAATTTTCAACTTTTGTGTAAATTAGTGAATAAGAAAACTCCAACTTGTGGTTAGTTTAGAGTCACATAGTATACATGTCGCTAAGATTACATCGAGAATCTCATAATAGTGACTGAACTTAGAAATGACAGAGAAAATGATCGGGTTTCTTAATTGTATGAGAGTTAAAGTTGGATTTAACCATGCCAGTGGCAAATAAGGTGCAGACTGAATTCGGTATTAGAGTAGTGATCCCCTATAGTGGAGACTACCCATGTTACATAATGTGAGGCACCAACCTTCAATTCTTTGTACTAAATTTGTGCTTTTAGAGTGTGTGTCACCGTACGTAAATTTCAGGCGAGAATGGTGAGCTGCCCAACCTCCCACCATAGAAGCACTATTTTGATCTCTTGAGTGCTATTTTTATCAATCATGATGGTGACATCGAATTGCTAACTTACATACCACTTGTAATCTTGTTTGCAGTTAGCACCATCCACCTTATCTCTCTCTACACCAACATGTCCATAGAAACACCATCATCATCAACAAGAGGAGTATCACAAATTTGAAGGAAAGTTGAGCACGTTCGAGGTTTACAAGCAAATCTTATGCAAATTGAGCAGATTATAGATTCAAGTAAAGCAACAAAACAAGGAGCAGAATTTTTATAAGTTGAAGACTATTGTACAAGAGTGAATATTATCAAAGATGAGAGTTCGAGAAGTTTATGATATAAAGACATATAAGTTGTGAAGAATCAAGCGGTAAAGTACTTACACCATGGCCTTTGTACTTGCATTTTTATTTGTATTTTCAGTTTGTGTTTCTTTCTCCCGTCTCAAAAAAAAAAAAAAAAAAATTATTAACAAAAAAAAAAAAAAAAAAAGAAAATTATAAAAAAAAAGAAAAAAAAAAGAAAAAGACAAGATAAAATTTTTAGGTTTGTTAATAGTTTTTATAATTTTGTATTTGTTTTATTTTTTTTATCTTAAAAAAAATAAAAAATAATAATAATATTAAAAAAAAAGAGAGAAAAAAACAGAAAAAGAAAAAAAAAAGAAAAAAAAAAAGTATATTTTGGTTTGTATAGTTCGTTTTTAGTTTTATTCTTTTAATAAATACAATGGAAAGAAGGAATATCTATAATGAAGTTTCAAGCAACAAGGAATTAGAGGAAAGAATCATATTGTCAAGATTCTACGAAGTTCAAGAGTTATCATCAAGAGTTGAAGACCGAAGACGAAGATGAAGACACCGATTGAAGACCGAAGACGTTTCTATGGATGCTGTGTGAGAGTGGTGCTAGCCGACGCTGAACCGATAACGAGGTAAGTAAGTATATTCTCACCTTCGTTAAGTGGTTGATTTCCTTTCGTAGAGATCATCAGAAAAATGGGTTTTCAAAAATGAATAAAAGATGTGGGTTTTCAAAACAATTCGGAGGGTTTTTCCTTCCTACCATTCAACGTGTCTCAGGATTCTCTCTTCATTCCTACCTGGACACATGTGTGACCCATAAAAAGTTGTTTATTATTGAGAGCAACTTCATAACATCCTTTCTTGTGAGGCAGAGTCGAGACTTTCGATCACTCCGAACCCGAATTTCTTTCGATAAGGGATGGTTATTTCTCTCTCAACTTTTAAGGATGAGATTGTGTTCATTTATGTGTCTAACTTCTTATGACTAGTGTGCGTAATCTCTATGTCTTCTTAGCGCGTTGGATGCTATCATTACGGAGAACTAGTAAGTTGGAAAAATAGGTTTTGTGGGTATATCTCTAGTAAACCCTCACGAGACTATAACTCGTCCACTAGGGACACCTAGGGGTTTAAAGGCTTGTTATTTATGCTAAAAGTGACCGTAGCCTCGACGACACGGAGTTGTATGTAACTTTTTGAATTGTTTTGTTTGATTTGCTCGAGGACTAGCAAAGTCTAAGTGTGGGGGAATCTGATAGGTGTCTAAAACACCTAATTTACTATCTAGTAGTTACGCTTTCTTTGCTATTTTTCTTGTGAATTATGTACTTTACGCGTATTTTTGAGTTATTAGGTACTCTGGAGTCGCACGGAGGAAAAGAAGCGGAAATCATTCAAATTGAGCAAAACGGGCTAAATTGTCATTTCAAAGCAATAACGGACACTATCTGGAGCTGAGCCATGGTTAAGGGGCACCTTTATGTGGAAGAACACTAAAGATAGGCCAGCTGATGGTTAAGGGGTTGCAAATCAAGATGGCCCTTATCTGATGAGTGGTGCCTAGAATCACTTTGGTTACCCCTTATCTGCCTTACCTGGGTGGATATATCCACATTCATTTCCTACACCAACCCTGGAATTCAGAGAATAATCATATTTCTCTTCGTCCCACTCACCTGAATGTTAGAGAATCCATGGAGGACCGTGAGAGTTCGAGAATACGTAATCGACTGAGGAATTGAGAGATAATTCTGCTGATTTTTGAGTGAATAAACAGAGAGAAGAAGAGATGATGGGGTTGAATCAGATCGAGAAAATGAATTTGTTATGAAGAAGGAAGTTAGGGTTTCTGGATTAGAGTGAGGGAAGTTGATAATTAGGGTTTGATTCAAGATTGAATCTGGCAGCGGGAGATGACGATGCTGTAAATGGAATTAATGGGATCTGTGGTTGATAATTATCATGGGTTTGGTTCGGATTCAATGGATAAATCAGTAATGGTGGTATCTGAGATGGGTAATTCTACAAAGGGGTTTTCCGTCTGAGTCCAATTGATAGCAAGGGTTGTGAGGTGTTGCAGATGGTGATTGTATGGCTGAGATGAAGAATGGTAAGGCGTTGCTGTAATGAAGAAACTGAAGCTGCAAGTTAGTTGAATGGGTCAGTGGCAATGAATCTAGAGCTGGTTCAGCTGGTTATGGAGCTGTAAATGGCAGCTAACAGAGTAAGAATTGGTGGTAGCTATACATGACTTGAGATTGAGCTGAGCAGAATGCATTGGTGAATGGGTTTGAGCTCATAGTGGCTCGGGTGGTTGAGCTGAGTACAAGACATGGTAGATAGTTTGAATTAGTTCAGGTGATGGGCTGGTGGTGAGAAGAACTCAGGGAAATACTGGTGGAGCAATGGAGCTGAGAGCTGGCTCACAACTGAAGTTGGAAGTGATGGATTTGTGCTCTGAGTTGAAGGAAGAGGAGCCAATGGTGCTGCAGTTTGTTGGTAGAGACTCACGTGAGAAATTACCATGGTATGAAGTGAACTGAGATGGTGCTGTAGCTGAGAAGGTTGAGCTGCTGATGTAGTCTTGAAGCTCAGAAGAAATGGAGATGAAGCATAGATGTATGCCTAGGATACAGGGGACAATGGAGCTGGTATTGATGGTGTGCAATTGCAGAACTGGGAGTAAGTAGATGGCAGTGTCATGGTGGTGCTCTTACTGGTGGTGACATAAGGCAAATAGATGGAGTTATTATGGGTTCTGAGTTGTTGGTTGTTGGCAGCTGACATTGCATACATGATGTGTGTGGCTCAGTGACTAGGATGAAGCTATGTGGTGTAGATGTATGTTAGGGCTGGTTGTATGAAATGTGGCTATGCTGGTGGAATGGATTGTGGAAGAGCTGAAGGTGCAGATCAAGGAGTCTGAGATGGTGCAGTTTTTGGCTTGAGATGCTGAGAAGAATATGAAGTTGGGGTTGGTAGTCTATGGTGGCTCAAGTGTAGCTGGAGATGGTAGATTTAAGCGAGGCGGAGGCCGGTATCACATTCTGATAAGATTGCAATGGTTCATGGCAGAGCTGGATTATTAAGGCTTGAGAAGTTGCAGCAAAGAAGGAAGTGTTTAACAGGAAGAGCAGGCTGAACTGAATTGAATTGCAGCTGTAATGGGATGAATGGAACAGGTTGGTTGCGGCTATGAAGATATGGGTTTAGTAGGTGGTGCCAGAACTAGGAATGATGTTGTGTGTTGCCATGAAGGTTATTGCAAGCTGTTGCTTTACAAGCGAGATTTGGCGGATGCTGCTTCTCGTGATGGAATTGATGGCTAGCCAGGGAAGTGATGGAGCTGCAATGGATTTGGTCAAGCTTGTTGTCTGAACATCAGGCTAGAGATGAGCTGTGCTGTGTGCTAATGGGCAATTGGATGGCAGGTTGAAATTGGCTTGCAGGATATTGTTGTGAAGCTGCAGAACTACAGGGAAGAAATGGGAGAATACATGGCCAACATGGCTGGAAGCACAAGGATTGTGCATCACGGTGAATTGGCTTGATGCAAATGGCTTAAGCCAAAGTGAATCGAGTGAGCTGACTCGACTTGTCTGAATTGGAACTGACTCACTGACCCGATTTGACTCACTGATTCGATTTGACTCGGTCTGACGTTGACCGAGTTGACCCGTTGACCGGATCTGCGCCTTTGCCGGTCACTGAGATGTTTCCTGACACTTTTTCCTAGCCAAGTTCCGCCACAATACGGATATCCAGGCGACCTCTTTTGGGTCATATTTTCACATGGGTATTTGCACACACATGGGCTTGGTGGACCACATGGGTTTTGGACTATGAAGACCTAATTTTAGAAGTTGGAGAAAAGCTATAAAAAGGAAAAGTCTTCTACAACTTGGAGATCTTTTGATCTTTATCTTTTGCCTCTACATTATTTTCTAGGGTTTAGAAACATGAAAGTTTTTCTCTTTCTTCTTGTTATGAACTCCATGAATTTGAGCTAGAGTTTTCTTTTGGTTATGGATTAGTTGGATTTCCAAACATGAGTTTTTGTTCAATAAAGTAGTTTTCTCTCACATTATCGTTTATGATTCACCATTAATATTGTTACATGATTTGAATGCTTGTTTAGTCGAGTCGCGAATCGATTGAGTTTGCTTTCATCTTTATTGCTAGATTAGGGTTATTATACGCAAAAGTGATAATTCCTGATTGCAAGTAGCATAAATAAGATTATAGTTTGTAGTGATATATTCTTATGATCTTATGTGAACCATAACCTTTGTTAAATCGGATTAGTGCTTTTACACGTTCGATTGCTTTGATTGGCCGATTTCATAGTACTTAACGCATCTAGGGAATTAAACTTGATTAGTGCTTTTACACATTAGGTTGTTCCTTTAGATAGAATTCATATTCGCATCTTTTAATGTGTTTGTTGATGACAAGAGGAGATTAGCGGGATATTCTTGCGATCAAGGTATTCTAGGGCCTTTGATAAAAGTTGATATTAAAATATCAATTCTAGTTATTGTGTTGAAAACATGTTTGTGAATGAAAACGAAATCCATGACCAATACTTTCTCATCCTTGATTTGCGTGTTTACTTTTTATTATTTTTTCTTTTTGTTTATTTTTATTTACACAACCAGAAAATCTCCCGGTGTTATTTATAGGGAACCGAAACAATTCGACAACCAAGACCTCTCTGTGGGAACGATCCTTTCTTGCCCTTGCTATATTTATATTTTGAGTAGTAAGAAAGTGTAATTTATATTTGTGTCTACCGACAACCCGGATCGATCCGCAAAAAGCCGCGCACCATGCTCACTTCCTGCGCGTTCCAAGATAACCTAACTTGGTCGGTCTTGGCCGACCGGTCCGGCGTGTAAGTGGTAGGCTGGTGTTCACGCTTATACGACTATCCCATGAAAACGTGATCCGAACCACTCAAATCGTCCGTGAAGTTGAGCGGTCGAGATTAGTTTACTGGTTTGGGAGGTGTGACCACGCTAGTTTGAGCGCGTCTTGGAATAACCAGGCATGATATGCCTTGGCCGATCGGGTGAGGGGATAGACGGGCCCACGGTGGTCATGCTGGTATGACCGGACCTTCTTAATCTAATCTTGGACCCTCCATTTGTACCGGAGAAGATGGACGCTCGTGATGCTCAAAACCCTAATTTTGGGTTTCAAGGTTGTGCGTCAATGCTTCATTCGGCGTCTTAATTGGGATAACCAACCATGGTTGGTCTGGACCGATTAATTCGAGGTATGTAAGCGAGCCCACGGTGATTGTGTTGACATGCTCCTGGCCCTTTGAATCTACATCTACACCCTCCATCTATACCTGCGAAGATGGATGGTTAAGAAAACTTTTTGCGACACATGTAATATGCCTCAAACCCTAATTTTAGGGTTTTCCACCCATATTTGCTATGGTTTGGACGTTTTGTAAGCTAGGCCAGTTCGAGGGAGGCCGAGCCATGCGGGTCCGCGTTGGTTGGCGGTGGATATTCCATACCGCTGGGGGTGATGGAATTGATTTGGGTCATCCAATCATGCTTGTGGAGTTGGATGATCGAGATCATATCCCACCGATACTGGTCAGTCCTGATGCTCAATCTCTAGTATAACACACCGAGAGGGGCTCAATCGGGCTAGTATAACACACCGAGAGTCGGCTGTGCGGGTATTTCGTACATGGTTTCATTATAATGCTTGGAGGTTCGTGTTGGTGCAGTAAGAGCAACACTCGATCGTCATGCCGCACCGATAATGAGTACGAAATACAAGGCTGATTGCGCATTAATTAATAATGCTAGAAATTCACAGGGTATACGGGATTGTTGCTACATGCTCCAACCTCGGATGAATTTCGTGTATTCACAGAATGGGATTGTTGCCACATGCTCCATTCTAGGTGAATTAAGTGAGGGAGTATCCAACACTTATTGATGGCCTTATCTTTTACAAGATGTCAGCGCATAATTTGCTGGTTTTTACAATTTTAACCTTAAATGAAAATCCACCATCAACATTAAGTCCCCTGCCTAGCACATAATGGTTACACTATTGTGGGGTAGGCATGAGATGGTGACATTCATATGTGAGAAAGACAGGATAAAAAGAAGTTTACCCTAAGAATATTGACCGACCGCTAGTCGCCTCACGCCGTTGTGCTTGTATGGAATCCTTTGGTGGGACCGGTTTCCTTCTTTGGGTATTTGAATCAGAAAAGGAATCCAAAAGAGGTATCCTTGTTCTATTGGGATTCTTCTAATTTTTGTCTATAAAAGAGACCAACCCCTTTGCTTTTTCTCACGATTTTTTTTTGTTTGGTGCTCCCCGCGTGATCTTCTTTGCCGCTTGCCGACCGCCGGAATCTGCCACCGTCCGTCCAAGGTAAGTCTCGGTTTTTTTTTTTTTTTTTTTTTTTTTTTTTTTAACCCTAATTTCTCAGGTAAAATCCTTTGATAGATACATCATGATTAGTTCCTCCATCTAAATTGATAGCAAAAACACCCCAGGATTGCTTAGTAAAACAAGCAGTGAATCCACGTTGTTTTTGCTTCCTTTTTCCACCGTTGCATGCAGAACTTAGCTTTTAGGTTATATCTTGAAAAACCCTTGGCTTGAATCTCGTATACACGATTCCCATGAATAAAGAAAATCGTGTTATGATGTGTGCGGATGAACGCTGACCCGCCGTGTATGTTGATTGAACGTGGGTCTCACCCACATATGCTTGACCTAGAAAGTCGACTTTGTATTAGTCTTGTGCTCGGGATTGAAACTTGAGTAACACCGAACTTGAAATTTATACTGGGACTTGAAATCAATACCGGTTTAAACTTGTAACGGACTTGAAATTTATCTGGACTTGAAATCAATACCAGATCGAAACTTGCACTGGACTTGAAACCAATACCGATCAAACTTGTACTTAGGACTTGAAACCAATATCGATCAAACTTGTCTTGGACTTGAAAACAATACCAGACTTGGCTTGATTAATACTTGGTGTTTGGACCTAATCCCAGCTTTTGTGCATTTCAACGTGTCTTGTCGTGCGTGACTACACGCTTCATACGCTTTTCATACAAGTTCTAACTCCTGTCTTTTATTTCATTGTGGAATGAAGAAAAGAATTCTGTTGAGATGTCTTCCGAGATAGTCTTTGGTGCCAAGTCGGGAAGTGTTGACAGTTTCAAAGATATGCGAACATCGATGATGAGTTGTTCACCTCGCCTTTTCCAAACATTAGAAAACATCCTTCTCATAAGATAGTCACGCTTTCCGATTCCGAGAAAATATGGATGCTTGATCCATTTTCTTCTTGAAGACTTGTGATGAGATTTTGTCTCCAGAAACGAATATCCGCCTTCCCTATTGACTTCAATATTTTTCATACTCCACCGGGTTCTTATGAAGGATGAATGAGACGCATGTTGAGTAATAAGGACATTAAAGATAATTTGACCAAAGCGCAAATCTTCAATGCGGTCATGGCATCTGCTGCTCTTGAAATTAAGAAAGACATTGCGGGTTTGATTACCTTCATTTCTCGGTGGCGCATTTATACTCATACTGACCATATCTAGATGGGGAGAGATGACTATTAACTGAGAGTGTAGCCGCATTAATGAACCCGCTTGTTCTTTGGAAGTCTTTCTTATGATCTCTCGATACGGAGCAACGTAACTATGATGCTATACTTCAAAAGGTGGCGGGATTCGACAGATCACGGACAAGGAGGAGAAAAAGATACGAGATGCTTTTACACCGGTGGGTGTCGGAGTGGTCTCCTACTGCACCCCAGAGCCGGATCAAGAGTTGGAAAATGAGCTCGGCGTGATTGCGTTCCCCGTCTTTATGGCTATCCAGAGATATATTCGACGATGGTTCTGGAAGAAGACCATTAGAGGTGACCTCGTTAAGATCGCTATAAAGCTGGCAAAAGGTAGAGTTCTTCCCCTGGGTGCCTTGTTCCTTGGATCGATGTACTCTCATCTGGACTCCTTAGCAATGGACATGCATGTTTCTAACGGGTACAAGAAGGTGGAATCGCACGTTCACTTCGCTTTTCTTCAGTGGAATCGCACGCCTTAGCAATGGACATGAGGTGTAGGGCCGGCCGGGATCAAGGCATGGCCGGTTGGCCAATAATCACGGCCCCACAATATTTTCCCTAATCTTATATTATTTCCTTAGTGTGAAGGAAACACCATGAAACTGAGGAGTTTCCTCAAAACGAAGAATATTTTTTCAAATGAAAGGATTTTCATGAGATCAAGGAAAATAATAAAATATGAAAAAATATAGAATTTGGGCGTGGGACTGGTCACGGCATGGTTGGCCGGTGGGTGAGCCAGTCCCCTAGCGCCTTGACTATTATTTTATTATTTTATTTTCTATTTGCATAGGTTCATCGTCTCGTCATATTTTGAAATACTTGTTTGTTCATTCAAGTGTTTGTTAATGCATTGTCGAATACATTTACACCATTTTGGTTGGGGCTTACTCGAAGGTAACTCAAATGCCCGTTCGTTGAATATTTATTACTAACCCATGGAATTCTCATTAAAGAACCATGAATTGAAGTAAATGAAATATTATGAAAATATTGAATATTTTCCAGGGATTCAGTTAATGAATCTATTGATTTTGAGAATAATTAATTAATGGCTCTATACTAGTACGATCATCTAGGAGCATTAATTACTCATAAATCTAGTGTTATGAGCTTGTTGAAGCATCATATTTCTTTCATATAGTCATGGAAAACATTGTTACATCCTGAAGACGTTGTTGCTCTATACTAGCTGGCGAGCTATCTAGGAGCCGTCTAATCCTTCGATTCCATGTAGAAGTAGGCTCAGTATTCATGAGATATGTCGTTTCCTCAGCTGAGAGACTACATATCCATATATGCTCTGAGAAACAGTATTCTCAGTCAGAGATTCTTGTGGAATGAGCTTTCATGCTTTCGATAAGAGACATGAGCCTCAATATTCGTCTGATTGCTGGATAAAGAATACTTATAATTATGGGTTTACGATTTTAGCCTTTGTCGAAAATCCACCATCTACATTAAGTCCCCGCTTAGTGAGGAAAGCCGTGTTCCTCAGTCAGCATTGAATGGTGATTTTTCGGTCATAAACAATATAAGTAATTGAACTTAGTCGTAAGTTAAGACATTACCGGATTTTGATAAATACGAGCAAACCATGACTTGAATGAAGATCCCAGTGGCATGATGGAGCATCGTCTAATGAGCATAGATTGGTATTGAACCGCTGATCTTGATGACGGGACCTTGGTCGTTTTAGGATTCACGGGCCGGGCCCAATAAGGAAATCCTTGTGTGATTAGGTTTTGGAAATAAAACTTGATATAAAAGGGATAATTCCTCTTTTTTTTTATTTCTCTTGACAACCGGCTGTCACCTTCATCACCTCTTCATCTTTCATCGCGCCAGCAACCAGAGGAAGAAAAATTTCGCCGGAGCTCGCCGCCATTTGTCTGTCCGATCACCGTCCAACCATATTCCGGCCAGCGCCGACAGGTACGTTTTCTTTTTAAGTTTATTGAGTTTATGAGTTGTTCATGCTTTGATCATATTGAAATTATATACATGTGTATATATGATGATGAGTTTTGTTGAAAACCCTTATTTTAGAAAACGTATGTTCTCTTCATCGTTAGTTTGAGAACCCATTAATAATCCCTGACCTAGTAGAGATTTTTCTTTGTATATGAATATTTAGGTTCAGTGACAAAACTAAGTTTATGAGCTTTCATGTGAACTAGAGTTTTATCATGAAAAGGTGAATTTTCACAAAACCGAAATAAACTCTTCTTTTAAAGAATGACGATGATATGAAGAAAGAGTTTTTTTTTTATATATATGAACTTGCGTCCAGTGATAAAATTTTGTTTATGAGCTTTCATGTAAATCAAAACTTTATCTTATAATGTGTGAGTTTTTTCTTTTTAGAATAAACCTTCGTTTCTGAGACGTATGATGATACGAAGGAAAAGATTTTTTTTTATAAAACCATGGTCTATTCATGGATTTTTTTGCTAAAAACTGCGGAGTGTCCACAAATTTATTTTTTTGTGAGTTATGCTCACATCAAAAATATATATTTTATATTTTTTTTTATTTACGTGATTGAATCACGTTTTCTTATATATATATGTAAAAATATATATTATTTTCTTTAAAGTCAGAACTTGAGTTTTGTGTAATATTACTTAGAAGTGAACAATTATTCATGAATAATGCTTTAGTTTTCATAATTTCGTAGTGAATGTTCACACAGTCGAAATATTCATGATTTTATGAAAATCTGAGTTTCGTTCGTTTTTTTGTAGGTTTCAAGGAGACGAACGATTTTGGAGTTGTTAACTCTAGCATTTCTAGCATTTCTATCACTATTGTTAGTGGAATCTTAAAAGGTAAGAGTTGGGAATTACCATTTTGTAGACGTTTACATCTTGTATGAATGGTATACTGAAGCGAAGTATTGTGTGCACATTACAGCTACTTTGCAAGGATGTCTGATTCCAAGTCAATGATGCTTCCAGACATGATATGTGTGTGAACAATGATGCTTCCATGGAAGACTCACATATTGATAATGATACTTCCAGGGATGATTCATGCATGGATGAGACCTCCATTGGTGAAGATGAAACTCCTGGAATCAAGAACGTTTCGAACATAGAATATGTATTCTTCATAGATCAAGGGCCTGAAAAGCGTCTCAAAACTCCAACATTTCGTCTTCTGATAAATCCCAGAGAGCTTACTCAGAAAAAACTTGTGACTCCTCAGGCACCTATTCGGTTATGTCTCGAACGAGGATATTTTTCTGCATCAATCATTGAATTCAAGCTTTCTCGACGTCCCTTGGAAAAAAATTCTGGATGGGTGAGGTACATGCTGGGTTTTCCTCCTGTTCAAGCTAAGTTGTATGACGCACGAGTAATACGAGCTATTCAAGCTTCTGGAGACTTATTCATTTTTCATGATGCGAGAGGTATTGTAGCTTTACTTGCTCGATGGTGTATTCCAACTCACTCTTTCATATGCATATGGGGAGAGTTTACCATTACTTTAGAAGATGTAGTTGCTTTGTTGCATCTTCCGATCACGGGAAATCTTCCTAAAAATCTTTCTTCACCAGAGGAAGTTGCAATCTCTAACATCTTGACAACCACAATGGATGATATTAACAAAGCATCTGGCAGCAAAGGTTGTTATGCTCATTGGTTAATATACTGGTGGCCAAGAGATACTCCTCTGGAGTGGCATGTTGACGGTACATTATCTATTGCTGCTTTCTTGTGTTTATGGCTGTCCAGAGACATATTTGAAGATGTCGGGAACTTGCTGAAGTCGTTCGTGATTCCTTTTGCGATTAAGATGGCTCAGGGTGAGCAACTCCCAATAGGTAGCTTGTTCCTGGGTTCTTTGTATTCTAACTTGGACTCCTTGATCATGGACTCTAGTGTCTCAAATGGTTTTATGAAGATTGAATGTTACGCTAACACAATGTTTCTTCAAGCTTTGATGTGGGAGCACTTCAAGAATTATGCACCTATTCCTCGTACCATTTTGCAAGGATTGAATACTGATGGTCGTCATGTTTTCTCTGAGAAAGTTAATGCCAGGATCATGCGTTGGTCCACAAAGCAACCTCGACTGAAGACTCGCTTTGTTGATATTCTGGATTGTGAATCTGAATTCAACTTCCGCCCGTGGGTATCAGTTCCCCTTTACATCTCTCAGTTGAGAACTTTTAATGATGAAGAGAGCATGACTTTAAAATCTGGTGCTGATTTGGACGAAGGCGAGAGAGCTTTTATGCTAAGTTGTACTCCCGGTTATCTAATATCCATAATACATGGCGAATTCTCAGTGGAAGAATACAATATTGATAGGGCGTCTCGGCAAATGGGTATGGATCGGTGTGTTCCGACTTTCCGAAGAAGAAAACCCTCAGTTGATCAGCTTATGACCCGTCTGGACTGCACACACGTGGAAGGAAGTGAATTCTGGTTTCCCAGCTCTGGAAGAGTTTCATATGTAACTCCAGGTTACATTGACTTTTGGGATCAACAACTCAAGCGCTTATCTGATTTTGTAAGAGTTAATCAACCCTTAGTAAAGGAGCCTCCTTCTCCTGAGATGATTGCTACTCGACCAAGATTGAAGCATTTCCCCAGAAGCGACAAACGGAAAACATCTCCAGGATGTTCACAAGTAAGTATTTTATAAAGTCTTCATGAGATTATGATGATTGTATTTTGACTATTGCATCAAAATTTTCTTTTCCACAGGATGGTCATAATGTAAGACCGCGAATTGATGTAAACCTCTCAGAAGCTGAAGTGACTGTTCATGGTGGAGAAGGCAGGAGTAAGAATTATAAGATGATACCTAACACCATAAAGTCCCCAGTGATTTGTTTGGTGAGTTTATCGATATCTCTTTACGTCATGACTTATTCTCGTCCGTGTGATTGGGATCTTGAAAACGACATTTTGCTATTCTGTTGCAGGATTTCACTCCATCAAGTATTGTCGGTCTTCAGTTCTCTGCTGCTGGGCAGATGGTCTCTGACTTGAGTGTTGAAGAAGAAAATATAGTGAGTATTCTCCCTCATAGCCAATCATGAACGCCTCATGAGAAAATGCTAATTATTTGAGAATGTGTCCAGGAGGATGTTGCCGTGGAGGTAGAGAGTGCTAATACTCGGTCATCTCCCGAGAATGGAGGCGAAGGAAGTTCCAAATATTCAGAACCGAATGAAAATGATAAACCTCTTGATGTTGACACGGGCAATCCCAATTCTTTGAACACTTCGAAGACCCCCCAAGTAAGCATATATCTTATAACCTCTTCATGGGAGCATAAAATCTCTGATTTTTGAGTGAATGAATGAGAATCTATGTGAGTGTATAAGTAATTTAGGCGAAGTACGTCGTCAGGAAATTTCAGATTTCAGTTTTAGCAAAAACACCGTAAAACCTTCATCTGAAGTCGGATTTTCATGATCCGCATATGTATATTCAAGCCCAGAGAATTTCCAAGCCTTTTTAAAGAAGCTTTTTGAATTTTAAGCACGTTTAGGACCTGCAAAGGGCGAAACAGTAATCTTCCAGGAGACTTCCAGATTGCATGTTGCCCGATGTTTCGACCATATATTTTTGCTCGTTCATCGGATTGTTATGAAAGTTTGACATTTGGTATAGGACATCCATACAAAGAGAATGGTATATAATCCATCCTCATATTCCTTGTAGGTTGTTCCCAGTTCGTATTTTAGTACATAATAGAGTACAGTTATTTTAGACGAGAATACCGTAAAACGTATTTTCGTGACTTCATGTTATTTGCTTGTGACTTGAGTGTATAATGATGAACTTTGGTTATGTGGCATTGATTGTATGCTGTATTTCATAATCCCACTTGATTTCATGCTTTAAACGAGTCTAACCTCATGCAATCTTCATATTAGGTGTCAAATACCGAAGTTGAGGATACTGGAATCAATGAGGATAACCCGAATTGATCTAGAGTTGTTGATGAAGAGACAACCATACCTGCACTTCAAGGCCATGATAAGATTGTCACTGAAGTTACTTTAAACCCAGTTGTTCTTTTGATGATAGAAGGAACCGAAACACCGGTGGAGAATATCAAGAAATTGTTGACCCGATTGTAGAAGTTCGCCCGAGGATTGAGAACCGTATAGTGTTGCATGAATATCCAAGTGCAGGAGTTGTTTTTGATCCTCCCTTTGATGCTTCACTCTGTATCATGAACTAGTAGGTGGATTCAAATTCCCCCATTGGGTATACAGGCTTGTACGAGAAAATATGGAAGAAATTTGGTCACATAATTGTGGACCGAAATCCTGGGCGTGCTTATGCTTCAACAATGTAAGTAGGTATTATCTTGCACGTTGTAAGTGATATATGTGCTAGGCCCAGGAATACTGTGACTCCAGATGTACTCTTTGATTGGGAGTTCAACTTGGAGAATTCTGAGAGACTTGGCTTCAACGTGAAGTGGCTTCGTAAGAAGATAAATGCTATTAAGGACTTATGTGAGAAGAACATACCCTTTCCAAATGATGCTGTGATGGAGAAGGAAGACAATATTGATAGGTTGAATGAAGAGCTGAACACGGAGAAGGCGGCCTTACAAGTCTTGAAAGAGGCAGAGGAGCAAAAATCTTTCTTTGCTGATTTCTTTGATTTCTTTTCATAATCTCTTGAACTTCTGAACTTCTGAGAGATGTGAGGTTTTTTATTTAGGTTTTGATATTGGCTGATTTTGGATTGGTAGATGATTGAGGATTTTGTTTTGGATTTGATAAAGATTTTCCGTTAAGTAATGAACTGAATTTTGATAAATTGCTGAATTCAAATACTGATTGCAAGTATTGCAAACGTTTTGGAGGAATTGAAATACAATGAAAGAAAATCCTAAATGCCAAATCCAGACGTCATGAGTGCTGAACGTCCAGTACCTCGAATGCCCAATAATTTTAGACAAATCCCTTAAGCCAATTCTCGTGAATTACTGGCAGGGTTCTGCCATTTGTGTCGATCAATTTGTAGTATCCTCCGGTTATGGACCTAGCAACCATAAGTGGTCCTTCCCAATTGGAGCTCCTTACAGAATGGAGATTTCGTTTAGTTGCCTTAAGAACCAAATCCCCTTCCTCGATTTTGTTGGGCTTAATTAGTAGTTCGCGCCTTGAATATTTTTTGCTGATTCCATGGTTGTGGCACATATGAAGACTCGTGTAGGATAAAGTATCCAGCATATTGTTTGTCGTGCCTAGCCATATCTTCATCAATAAACCTCTTGATGGGGTGATCAACATGGAGATGCTCTGAGCGTAGCCATTTAGTGTAATACTGCTGAGGTGAGACTATCCACTCGTAGCTTTTGGTAATTGCTAAGTTATTGGTGGAGTAAAGTCCTTGGACTAAATAAGCATATTTGAAAACTCATGGTATAGACACATGAGGAGGAATGAGACTTGCCTGGGTGCGAAACCTTCTGATGAAAGCATTTGCATCTTCTTCAGGATTTTACGTTAGCTCTGTCAGGGCTCTGACCTCCTTCAAATAGTCGAATGATGAAGTATCTTCTTTTTCTTCTTCCGAATCAGAGATTTCTTCAACAGAAAAGTGTGCAACTGAAGGTGTTGGTGTTACCTTTCCAGCATGAATCCATGTCCGTCCAAGAATCATATCGTATCCTGGCTCTTCTCGAATTATGAAGAATTTTGTTTCTGTCCAAGCTGAGTTTATGTTCACCTTGAGGGTGATGTGATCTCTGGGTGTTCCTTCATGATCTGTGATTGTTACTGGAGCGTGAATGGCTTCTTAACCAGCAGCTCTGAGAGTTTTCAGAGGGATAATATTAACAGCGGTGCTGACATCAATCAATGCTCGTTTGAATTCGTTTCCCTTGAGATGGACTGTGGTGAAGAGTCCCCAGTCGTACATTTCTTCATCTGTTGTTTTTGAGGGACGCTCAGGAAATGTTTCTTGAATCAGCAAACGCTTTCCTGACACGATGTGGTTTAGTGCAGCGAACATGTCTCCCCTCTGGGCTTTTGATAAGTATAGCAATTTACAGATATGTTCAATTAAGGATATCTGTGCACTCCTTCAGTCCCCAGGTTGAGTTCTCCTGATTCGATCTTTTCTTTGAATATGCGCTTCAAAGTTCTGCAATCACTTGTGGGATGGTTGACAAACCTATGAAAGCGACAGTAGCGAGGATTTTTTATGGCTTCTTCAGTTGGTTCTTTCTTGACATATGGAAGCTTGATCGCGCCGTCTTGAACCCAGGCATCCAGAAGTTCAATAACTTCCTCAATGTAACAGGGGAAGTCAGGTGCCTCTGGATCAGCTTCTGTGTGTTGAGTGGGATTTTGTGTATTATCTTTCCTTGGTTCCTTTGTAGGAGTTGAGGAAGCATGCTTGCGCGGTGGCTCAGACTTTCATTTGTTCCCTTCCGCAACAGCATTTGTGGAAGGTTGGAGGTTGTATTGTTTGTTGATTAAACGTCTGCTACCTCGAGTCTCTCGTGTTTATTCAGATTTTGTAGTCTTTGCCCTTTCTAATAGAGCAGGCGCAGTAGTTGTTGATCTCTTGGACGCTTCATGAAGTTCTGAGAAGGTCTGGAACCTGAGATTTTCTAACATGGCTCTGTAGACTGGAATCATTCCACTGATGCACAAATCCACGAGTTGTTATTCTGTGACATTCGGATCATGGCAATCTAAGGCTTGAACCCTGAATCTTTTCACATAATCGTTTGGATGCTCGTTGCTCCTTTGAAACATCCTTCCGAGGTCAGAGAGGGTGATCTGTTCTAAAACGAAGAAGTATTTTCTGTAGAAAGCATTAACCATTTCTTCCCAACTTTGATACTTCCTGGTGTGATGTTTTTGTACCAGGTATATGCTCTGCCTTTCAGAGACTTCGGAAATTCCTTGAGACGGACGGTATGGTTGTGCTCATGTTCTCCCAACGCTTCCAGAAACCGAGAAACATGTTCTCGGGCATTGCCCATTCCGTCATAAATAGTAACTGTTGGAGAGGTATAACCTTTTGGTAGAGGAATCCTTTGCGTATAAGCTGGGTATGGAGGTTGGTGATGGTGGACATAAGTCGTCTTATCTTTTCCACGATCTTCCAAGAGGCGTTCCAGATACTCACGAGTGATGAAACTGGGTGGATCATCTATAGCCTTGGGAACTTCCTCATCATCTACTACATGGATGGTGTGACTTTGGGATCAGTGTCTGAAGACTTTTCTTTAGCTTTTCCTTTCTCTTGAGCTTTCTCAGACATCTTGTCTGTGAGAGTCTTGAGATAGTTAAATAGTTCATTTTGAGTGGCAGCCATATCAGTCTGATTCTTGGAAAGAGTCTTTTGCACTTTCATGAGGTCACCTATGGTAGATGGATTTTCTGTGACTTCTTCAGGAGACTGACCGAAGAGTGGATTATTGATGGCTCCAGTGCCGGTACAAGCACTCGGAGGAGTAGTAGTAGCGGGTTACACCGGGAGGGGTGGTAGTGGCAGGATGCACCAAAGGAGTGGTAGTGGCAAGCTGCACCGAATGAGTGGTAGTGGAAGGTTGCAGAAGAAGTGGTATTAGTGGTACCACTAGAGCTTGCAATATTAGAACCGGGTGTTGAATCGGGTTGGTAATCAACCGGACCTAAGACCGACCATCTTTGTGAGAATTTAGATTGCAACCGAGAGAATGATCTCCCACCGTGGTCGCCAATCAGAGATGGGGCAAAACGATTTCTTGGTTTTACGGAATTGAGGAGACGACCGTACGGAGGAGACTATTTGAACCGAGCGAAATGTTCAACCTCACACAGATGCACTGCAAGAAGGGAGTGCTTTGAATTCGAGAGATCAATCTGTATTACTCCGGCCTAAACCAAGACAATGGTCGTTCCAGAGTAAATTCGGTCACAAGAGAGGATGGGTCGATCTGTAGGAGAGAAGCTGAGAAATGTGTGAGATCAATGGTGATCGAAGATTGTAGGTGTGTTATGTATTCGAAAATAAGATAAATTCCCGAGTGATTGCTCTCGTTGAGAGTGGATTGCTAATCTCGTGTTTTCTTTTTGACGTGAGATTGTCCTTGTTTCAATCATGATTCAGAGATTTATTTATATTGCTGGAATTGAAAACACCACAATCTCATTAAGTGTGACAGTTGATGGGATCAAAGAATGGGGAATTTGAAATCGTGTTAAAACCAGTTTCTCAACGTGCGGAGACTTGGTTGATTTTCCATCCACTACTTTGTTAACTCCTTCAACTGATTGCACGACTTGCTCACATTCCCATCGTGTGTACGAACACACGTGCTGTAGACCTTTAGACCAAAACCCTAGTTAATATCCCCCCATGTAACACGATTGATCTTGTGTGATTGTGGAGTCTGCAAGGAATACGTGTATTTAGTCAGTTGTTGACTTCATGACTTCATGGGACTATGAGTCCTTGTATTGTTGAGTCGAACGTGGTTTGAAAATGTTTTGAGACTCATGAATTGAACATGTCTGTTGAGACAGAGATATAATGTGTGAATAAGTTAACGTGAGAAAATATTGCTCATTCGATGAATTGTTGAATATTGGTAGTTGAACCAATATCCTTTGATTTGAGCAAGTATTGCTCATCTGAGCAAATATTGCTCGTTTAATGAATTATGGTAGCATTACCAAATAGAATATTAAATCTGAATACTGGTAATTGAACCGAGTATGATAAATAAAATGTTGATCACGGGATCAACGTAAAATTATTAGCGTTTGAATCTGGAATTATGAATCATGGACTCAAAACCCTAATTTGATCAATTGATGATTAACTGATGATTTATTGAAAATTAACCATGGAGTGAAGGAGGGACCGGCTACATGGGAATATGGATCAACCATGTAGCGCCCAGATGCTCCCGTGAGCGAATATCAAGGTCTCCTGAAGACCAGTTGATTTGATGAAAGGATGATTAAATGTCAGGTTTAATCATGTATTAAAATAATGCTCGCCTCAACCTCGTGTGATAAAACCTAATTAATTATGAAGAGATAAGGGACCAACCAAGGGGTCATGAAACCGGCCCTGGGTGGTCACGGGATCTAATGATGATCGTTCCAAGTTGTTTGGAAGAGTTTTGGACCTAATACGTGCAATTTTGCAAATTAGGTCAAATTATGAGAATACGTGGGACCGGCTTCTTGCAAGCCAAAGAGCCAACCTTAGTCAGTCAAGGTAACATGCTCACGTCACTAAAGTGTTCGTATCTCAGTTTTGAGAATTTTGATATTTTCAGATGTGCATTTGAGCAATCATTTTAGAAAATATGAAGAAATCAGGGTTTTTGATGAAACAGTCAAAACTTCATGAGATGAAAGAAAAATAATAAAAAAGTAAAGGAATCATGAAGTGTGGGACCGGTCATGGCAAGGCATGGCTAAAAGGCTGACAAGCTTGGTCCCACACGTTTTTCCCAATTTTTATAATATTTTCATGATTTTAGGGAAATATGATAAAACCAAGGAATTTGTTAAAACCAAGGAGTTTTTTGTTGAAATCAAAGAGTTTCCATGAGATGAAGGAAACAAAAATATTAATATTGATAAAATAAGGGCGTGTGGGACCGGCTTGAGCATGGTTGGCCGGCTAGGGCCCGGTCCCGTGAGTTTTCCCTTATTTTATGTATTTATTTCATGATTTGAAGGGATTTTCATAATTTTGAAAGAATTTTCATAATTTGAAGGAAATATCATGAAATCAAGGAATTTCATAAAATCAAGGAATATAGAAATAATAATAATAAAATAAGGGATTTGTAGGACCGACTAGGGCATGACCGGCCAGCTTGGGCCCGGTCCCACACGTTTTCCTTAATTTTATGTATTTTTGTGTATTTTCCCATAATTTGAAGGAAACATCATGAAATCAAGGAATTTCATGGGATTAAGGAAACATGAAAAAATATAATAATAATAAAATAGGGCGCGTGGGGCCAGCTAGGGCATGACCGGCCGGCTATGGCTTTCGGTCCCACGGGTTTCCTAATTTTATATTATTTTTCATGGGATCAAGGAAATATCATGAGATTAAGGAGTTTTCATGAGATTAGGAAATAATAGAACCATGAGGTGTGGGGTCACGGGATCAAGGCATGGCGGTTGGCACAATAATCACGGCCCCATAATATTTTCCCTAATTTTATATTATTTCCTTAGTGTGAAGGAAACACCATGAAACTGAGGAGTTTCCTCAAAACGAAGAATTTTTGTTCAAATGAAAGGATTTTCATGAGATCAAGGAAAATAATAAAATATGAAAAAATATAGAATTTGGGGGACTGGTCACGGCATGGTTGGCCGGTGGGTGAGCCAGTCCCCTAGCGCCTTGACTATTATTTTATTATTTTCTTTTCTATTTGCATAGGTTCATCGTCTCGTCATATTTTGAAATACTTGTTTGTTCATTCAAGTGTTTGTTAATGCATTGTCGAATACATTTACACCATTTTGGTCGGGGCTTACTCAAGGTAACTCAAATGCCGTTCGTTGAATATTTATTACTAACCCATGGAATTCTATTTGGGAAGAACCATGAATTGAAGTAACGAAATATTATGAAAATATTGAATATTTTCCGGGATTCGATTAATGAATCTATTGATTTTGAGAATAATTAATTAATGGATCTATACTAGTACGATCGTCTAGGAGCATTAATTACTCAGAAATCTAGTGTTATGAGCTTGTTGAAGCATCATATTTCTTTCATATAGTCAGGGAAAACATTGTTACATCCTGAAGACGTTGTTGCTCTATACTAGCAGGAGAGCTGTCTAGGAGCCGTCTAATCCTTCGCTTCTATGTAGAAGTAGGCTCAATATTCATGAGATATGCCGTTGCCTCAACTGAGAGACTACATATCTATATATGCTACGAGAGACGATATTCTCGGTCGAGAGAGATTCTTGTGTCATGAGCTTTCATGCTTTCGATAAGAGACATGAGCCTCAATATTCGTCTGATTGCTGGATCAAGAATACTTATAATTATGGGTTTACGATTTTAGCCTTTGTCGAAAATCCACCATCTACAGTAACTCAACAATCGGGAGAAGATGCAAGACCCTCGAGTCGAATTCGAATTCTAACGAATAGAAAAGGAAAATTGTCTCGATCTAGAAAGTTATCGAGATACGGTAACACCGATGCTCTATCGCTTTAATTTTTATTAATTATTCCATGTTACATTGGTACGAGTTATTTTATGTGATCTTTATTCTCATAATGAAACATGATCGCAGTTGATTACGATGCCAAACAAAAACTTCTTTCACTCAACTTTGTAATTGGTGCTTGACTATCTGTTTCTTAATATGCACCATGACCAATAGCTAACCTGATTTCCTAATCGATGCAAGGTTATTACTAATACCAAAATTAACTGGATTTCCTAATCGATGCAAGGTTATTATTGTGGAAGAATTATGGGTTTAATAAATTAAATTGATTGCATGACTCAATTCCTACGGGTGTTATGATCAGTTAATATATTTTTTTTTTACTCGGCAAAATTAAGAATAATATTGAAGAAGCTTACAAAAGCAAGCAAGGAACAGAGGAACAAAGAGACCCAAAGAAGGGAGGAAGTACAAACACAACCAACCCATGACCAAGAAAAAGAAAAAAGTTACAACAAAACAACGGGAAAAGCAAAAACAACCCGGTCTTCAAACCAAAAAACCAACGAACCCTATTTTATGAAAAGCATACCCCAATTAGCCAAAATATAGTCTAGCCCGATGCCCTTTACGGAATCCAGGTTCCTGCACCAGTAGAAAGCCTGTGTCTTTACCATTTCAATGGTTTTGGTAAAGGTCGTTGTTTCGTTATTAAAAACGATGCCGTTTCTGACATTCCAAATGGTCCATGTAATAGCGGCAGGTAGCACTTGCCATAGCGATCTAGCTACAGAATGTAGATTCTTCACTCGCCAACTTTTGATAATCGTGTCAATACAGTTGGGCATAACCCATTCAAGCTTCACAAAAGACAAAAAATGCAACCAGATGTCTCTCGCAAAGGTGCAGTGGAAAAGAAGATAGGAGATGGATTCTCCCTCTTGACATCACAAGAGGCAACCATTGATTAGAAGCTTACCTTTTCTATAGAGAACATCCATGGTGGCTAGCTTTTTATGATAAACCTGCCAGAGAAAGAAACCTATCTTATGAGGCCAAGCTCTCGACCACATACTTCCATTATTAGGGTCCAATTGGTGCTCTTTTTCGAACCAGGAATAAGCAGATTTCACTATGAACAGGCCACTTTTGTCGACTGACCAAACGAGAGTGTCTTGTTCGGAACCAACTGATAAGTCATCTAATAAGACAATAAGAGCAGAAACTTCCTGTATTTGGGTTTGAGAGAGCCTTCTGTCAAGACCAAAGTTCCACGATCCACCATTAAGTAATGATTCAGCACATTTTTGCACCGTCCATTTCTTAGTATAGGTTATATAATAGATGTGAGGAAAAGCCAAATTCAATGGTTAGTCGCCGAGCCAAGTATCTTCCCAGAATCTGATAGTAGCCCCGTCACCTAAACGAAGCCTTGAACACTGTTTGAATGTCTTCAAATGAGCAAAGATATTCTTCCAAATTCCACACTTGTTTCCTGATTTTGGCTTTTTAGTCTCTCTATCCGAAAGAGTTGAGTTATATTTAGAAACTATACCATTCCGCCACAAAGAATTTTTTTCTTTGTTAAAGCGCCACCACCACTTTGAGATAAGAGCTTTGTTCATACTCTTGACTGATTTGATACCCAGTCCTCCAGCTTTCAGAGGCTTAAGACAATTCTTCCAACCCACATAGTGATAACCTTTCTTAGTATCCGAAGAATCCCATAAGAAATCCCTGATAACTTGTTCAATTGCTTTAATAACCTTGGGAGGGACTATAAAGAGGGAGAGCATATAAATTGGAATGCTAGACAAGACACTCTTAATGAGAGTTAACTTACCTGCTTTGTTGAGGCAAGAACGTTTCCAGGAACAAAGTCTATTTTTACATCTTTCGATAATTAAATCCCAATTCTTGGCTCCCATTGAAGTATCACCAAGAGGAAGACCCAAATAAGAAGAGGGAAGAGTTTCCGACTTGCAGGCCAACATTGAAGCCATAGTGTCCAGTTAGAAGCTCCCGCCACCCCAAAGATGCCGCATTTGGCGAAGTTTATATGAACGTCGGATAGCATCTCAAACCCGAGGAGATAATATCTCGAGATAATTCATCCGATCCGTACAATCGTCGAGAAAAACTAACGTGTCGCCAAAGAACCGAAGATGAGTAATCACGATCCCATTTTGACTCATCGCAAAACCACCTATATGACCATGTTCTTTCCTAGGTTTGCGTAATAAATGCAAGGCTTCAAACAATAATAAAAAGAAAGGGTGAGAGAGGGTCACCTTGTGTCAATCCTTTGCCAAAGGGTGAACTTTGTGTGAGCCAAGCCATTGATTAACACTGAGATAGGAGTGTCTGAGATACTGATAGGGTGTAGAATACATCCTATTTACTATCTATTGTTTATGCTTTCTTCGCTATTTTTCTGGTGAATTATGTATTTTACGCATGTTTTGAGTTTTATAGCTACCATGGAGTCGCACGAACGAAAAGAAGAAGAAATTACTCAATTTGAGAAAAAAAGGGCAAAATTGTCATTTCAGGGGCGAGCACTATCTGGAGCCCAGTCCAGGTTAAGGGGTAACTCTTGGAGGAATACTAAACGCAGTCCAGATGTGGTTAGGGGCTGCCATCAGGATAGCCCTTATCACTGTGACCAGACACTGAATAACCTACCCTCATCTAACCCTAACATCGAGAGAGTTTATCTCTCATTTGTTCGAAAACTCTTGAAAATGAAATGGAGGCACAGCTGAAGCTCAGGGAGAAGATGAATCAGAGGAGAACTGAGAGATCGATTAGGGTTCGATTGATCGAGAGAAAAGGAGACCAAATCATTTTCACCTTGCCTGAAATTGAGAGCCGTGGCAAGCAATTTCTTGTTGAAAACGGAGAGGAAGAAATTGATGGGTTCTGTGGACGAACCAGATCGAGAAATTTCTGAGAGATTCAATGGAGAAGATGGTGGTGCTTGTACCGTAGTCGAATCAGGCGAGTAATGTTGTTTTTGAACAACACAGGAAGGAATGAAGCTGAATCGAGAAATTGAGAAGAATAATTAGGTCAGCTGAAGAGCAAAAGGAAATTGGTGGTCTCTGAAATTGAAGTCTAAGATGGGTTCGTGGTGACTGATATTGAAGATTGTGAAGTAAGAAGAAGAACGATCTGCTGTGATGAAACGATGAAGAACTACAGAGATGGGTTCTCAGCGCCGATGGTGAGATGGTTCCAGAATCGATCTTTCTTTGTGAAGGTCGCCATAATGGGTTCATATGAAGAACGAAAGGGGTTTCGATGAAATTTAGAGACGGAATTGAAAATGGGTTTTGATCTCAAGTTGTTGTGGTCAACATTTGGTGCGATTCGAGATTGAGAGTCGAATGTTTATCGATTGCCAGTCGAGATCGAGATGAGAACAGATTGAGAAGAAGAAGCAGAGAAGAAAGGCGTTGTTGATTAGATGGGTTTTGGAGCTATTGCCGTCGAACTCAGTGGATGGAAGAGGAGTTTGGTGTTGTTGACGGTTTGAGGAATGGAGTATGAGAAGCTCAGATAAAGGAAAAATGGGTTTTGAATCAAGAACAAGTTGATTGAGCCGCTGTGTCAAGAATGGTGGATTGAAGTGATTAGAGGAGTGGGTTTGTCTCAGAAATCGCAGATGGAATCGATCGCTGCTGATAAATTGAGACGGACAAGATGAATGGATGCCGTAGCTGGTAGATGAGAAGTGCTGCTGATTGTAATTGTGGCTCAATGAAGCTACAACAGATGATATTGCAACCAGGATTGATATGAAGAAGACTGCAAAGGGAAGATTAAGGTGGTACTGTGCTTCAAACATGAATGAACTAGATGTATGATAGGTTTCTTAACAGGGGAGTGAAGAGGCCTGAACTTGGCCGGGAAACACCAGGAAAAAGTGAAACTCCTAGGTTTTCTACACCCCAAGAAGTTAACTCGGTGATCCGGCCGATCCGGCCGATCTAGCTCACCAAAGTAAGACAAGTCACCACTAGGAGTGACTCATAGTGACTTCGATGTCGACTACTTTTTCCCTTGACCTTCTTGACCGATCAGGTTGACCCGTTTGACCGTTAGTCCTAACGGTGGGTAGCGGAATATTCCGTCGAATATACCGTTGACGGTGAAGAACTCAGGTGACCGTGGCGACTATTCAGGCGGATTAAGCCATAATACCGTATTTCCGTGACCAAAATTCGGAATTTTCTATGGACTTCTCTCATGGGTGTGAAGACTTGGACTAGGAATTGGATGGAGAATTGGGCTCAAATTTGGAAAGAGAAGATGGAAGAAGAAAGACTTGAATTTGGAAATTGAATTGCTAAAGGAAAAGGATTCTATTCCTTGGAAGATTTGGAGAATATTGAAGCCTATAAATAGAGAAGTTTTCTACATCTTTTACACACATCTCTACACACACAACACTTTTCTTTTCTTATTCTTTGTGTGAACTCCTTAACATGAGTAGCTAATTTTATTATTGATTGAGGATGAATTCCTAGTTCTTAATATGATTTAAGTTTTTGTTTTCAATTCTATCTTGAAGTTTTTCACATAATTATCGTTTGTTTTTACTAATAGGAATGATCTTAATGACATTCATGATTGATTGATAGATTGTTTGGGTGGCCAACTAAATTGATTTGTCGGTTTAATCTAAAGCTAGTGAAAGTTAGGAGATAAGTAATCGTTTCTTGACTTTTTACATAAGTAGCAAACACGAGACCTTGCGGAGGGATTCCGTGGAGCAATTGTGTGAAAACAACGTTAGCAAGTAGACCTTGATCTAAGAGTCCAACTACTAATATTGACCTAATAAGTTCATAAATCTTAATGCATTTATTTAAATTACATCTAGAGTGATCTACTACTAGGTGGTTTGGTAAATAGAATCCGGTAGTCGAGAACTTCCGTATCCTATTGATACAAGGGATTTAGGGTTTAGCACCATCTAGTCGCTTTACCTACGGTTGGTGATAATTTGTGACTAATAACAAGTAGAAAATAACATAACTTTAATCATTGTTTTGCAAACGAAGAAGGATTCCTTGATCTTGTCTCTCTTATTGATTTCAACTTTAACTTTTAATTGCTTTCTTTACTTTCTTTTGCTTTATACATCCCCCCTTTTCGTGACAATTTTGACAACTAGAATCTCTTGCTCCTCGTGGGAACGAACTTGACTTCCATTATATTATTTTTAATGGAGTGGAAATAAGATATTAATTTGGTTGCACCTACGACATGCATCAAATTTTGGCGCCGCTGCCGGGGAGCAGCGGATGATTTTAGTTGTTTTTATTTTTCTTTTTGCTTTATTCTTGCTTTGTTGGATTCTATTTTGTATCTAACTTAAGTTTTTGAGAATCTTATTTCGGGTGCCAGTTTTCCATGTATGGTGGACAAGAGCAAGCATATTACAACAATCAAAATGGTTTTCAACCTCAACATTATGACAACTTCCAACCATCCTTAGGATACAATCAAAACCAATATTTTGGCTATGATCAATTTCCTACAGAACCTTATGGATATTCTCATACATATCAACAACCTTATGACGGGTATGTAAGTGGAAAATCACAGGGATGGAAGGATAGTTATGCATCTAACAATTTGTTTTCTAGTAATGTGCAGACAGAGAATTTGGAATATACTCCTCTTCATCGTGTTTTTCCTTCACTTTTTCCAAAAGAGGAGATACGAGTCTAAAAACTCTATCAACGGTGGTAAGCGTGTGAACGTCGAAACTTGCACGAAATTATACAAATTGGAAGATGATGGAGACTCGGAAGATCTTGTCGCGAGAAATTAGTAGGACTATTCATATGGAACTGAAACGACGTCGGGATAAAGGTTATGAAACCGATGAAGATTCTTATTATGGTGAGTCCTAAAATGAAGATGATTGTGTTGAAAATGATCAACCTTTGGAGACTTTTGAAGACGCTAGTGTAGCTTACTCGAGCCTTGATCTTAATAATGATCAAGCACCTATTCAAAAGGTAGAGCTTGAAGATGATGCATTTAGTGCTTGGAAAAAATTCCTTAGGGAAAGATATGAGTCCGCGGAAGTGTATGAGCGTTGCAACAATGAGGAAGTTATTCCAACTCCGGATCATAATAACGATCCTTCACCTATTCAAAAGGAGGAGATTGGGTGTGACTTACCTATTGTTATAAACGGTGTAACACCCGCACAAGAAGATCTTACAATCTATACCGACGAGAATCATTTTAGTGAATGGCCCGATTCCGATGATGAGAATGTTGAAGAGATAATACTAGAGGATGAAACCACATTGATTGATTTCGTGGAAGACCCAATTGAACTTGCCAATGATTTTAATGATGCCAAGACTTTGGTTAAGGTAGAAAACGGCGAAGAATGGTTGCAAGGTTTAATAGAGGACCACGATATACAAGAGGTAAGTAATTCACTTGAATTTTTTAAGGATGAAGAGGATTCTATAATACAAGAAATTGTGCAAGGTTTGTCTAACCCTTTGCATATTGATTCTTTTCCTTTACCTCTTATTGGTTTGAATGTATGTGCTTTGAAAGTATTTTTGGATGATTTTGTTTCTAGATATCCACCATTGGAAACACTTGATTCTAACACCATGCAGGTTTGCCAAGAGGAACACATGGAAATTCCCAAATTCTATGCTCTTTATACACTTCCGAGTGTGGACGAGAATAAGTGTGGGGGAAATTTCTATCGAGCAATAATTTCACTATTGTTTTCTTGTGCTAATATTTGTATGGAGTTATTGTTTTCAAAACAGGTATTATTGGTGGATCCCCAAATTTTCAGATTGTTAGTATATGGGGAGTGAATCTTACAAGAGCCAAGTCGGGCCGTCGACTTTAAAACAAGCGCTTAATGGGAGGCAACCCATAGGTTTTGTATTTCTTATTTTTTTTTCTTTTTATTTTCTTTTGCTTTTTATTTTTGTTATTTCTTTTTCTTGTTCCATATCATGTTAAAATTTCCCACCTTGACTTTACTAGGAAGATTCAATTACATTGAGGACAATGTAAGGTTTAAGTGTGGGGGAGTGGTTAAGCATGTATTTTAAAAAGAAAAAAAAAAATTAAAAAAAAAAAAAAGTTTTACATAAAAACTCCAACTTTTAGAGATTTTAGAGTCACTAGCATACTTCTAGTTATGTTTACATAGAGATTTTGACCGACATAATTGAACTTGGAAATGTTAGAGAACTACATTCGGATTTCTTGCTTGTTAGAGTGTTAAATAATGGATTTAATCATGCCGGTGATGCGAATTTGGTGCGGGGAGAAGTGCATTATTAGAGTTGCTGATCAATCATTAGTGGAGACTACCCGTATTCATATCATGTGAGGCACCGACCAGAAATTTTCCATCTACTAAAGAGCTTTCTTTTGAGTGTGTGTCACCGTACGTAAATTCCGGGTAGAATGGTGAGCTACCCAACCTCCCACCAATAGAAGCACTACTCTTTGATCTCTTGAGTGCTAATTTTGTCAATCATGAGGGTGACGTCTATAGATGAAAGCTTCCTTCTTGTAGTTCGATTTGCAATTAGCACCATTCTCTCTCGCGACAACAACGGATCCATAGAAACACTCTCATCATCAACAAGGAGCGACATCAAAATTTACAAGGAAAGTTGGAAAAGTTCAAGGTTTACAAGCAACGAGAAAAAGAGCAAATTTCAAACTCAAGTAAAGCAACATACAAAGAGCAGATTTTTACATATATGTTGAGGACTTACAATACAATGAGGTAATTCTATATCCAAGTATGAAGACTTATTCATGAAAGCAAAGAAAATAAAAAGGTCAGAATTTTTGAAGTTTATGATTTCAAGACGATACAAGTTGTGAAGAATCAAGCGGTAAAATACTTCTCCCACGGCCATGGTTGTATTTAATTTCTCTTGTTTCAAAAAAAAAAATAAAAAAAAAATAAAAAAAAAAAAAAAAATAAAAAAAAAAAAAAAAATAAAAAAAAATAAAAGATAAAAAGATAAAAAGATAAAAAACAAAAACAAAAAAAAAAAAAACAAGAGAAATATTTGTTCGTATTTTTATTTAATGAGCCGTGGGGAAGGAAAATCTATAAGGAAGTTTCAAGCGACAAGGATTTAAGGTAAAGGTTACAAATTGTCAAGGATTTATGAAATTCGAGAGTTTATCATCAAAAGTTGAAACCGAAGACGAAGACCAAGAAGATAAAGACGAGGAGCGGAAGACGTTTCTATTGGATGCCGTGAGAGTGGTGTTATCATAATTGGCGATCGGATGTGAAGGTGAGTAAGTAATCTCATCCTCGATAATAATGGTTGATTTCCTTCATAGAGATCGTCAGAAAAATGGTTTTTCAAAATATTAAAAGATGTGGGTTTTTAAAAAATATTTCGGAAGTTGTCCTTCCCACCATTCAAGTGTTGCAGGAATTCTCTCTTCATTCCTACCTGCACACATGTGTGACCTATAAAAAGCCGTCTTTTTGAGTGCAATTATCATAAAATCCTTTTTGGTGAGGCAGAAGTCGAGGCGAAATGCTTATTGATCGTTTCTCAAACACGCGTTCTCTCATTATGGTGTGGTTATTTCTCACTCAACATTTAAGAATGAGAATATGTTCTTTAGTATTTCTAACTTCTTATTACTAGCATGCAGAAATTCTATGTGCTCATAACTCTTTGGATGCTTGTGACGCTGGAACGCTTTGAAGTTGTGAGTTTTTAGTTTGATTTGCTCGAGGACTAGCAAAGTCTAAGTGTGGGGGAATTTGATAGGGTGTAGAATACATCCTATTTACTATCTATTGTTTATGCTTTCTTCGCTATTTTTCTGGTGAATTATGTATTTTACGCTTGTTTTGAGTTTTATAGCTACCATGGAGTCGCACGAACGAAAAGAAGAACAAATTACTCAATTTGAGAAAAAAGGGCAAAATTGTCATTTCAGGGGCAAGCACTATCTGGAGCCCAGTCCAGGTTAAGGGGTAACTCTTGGAGGAATACTAAACGCAGTCCAGATGAGGTTAAGGGGCTGCCATCAAGATAGCCCTTATCACCGTGACCGACACCGAATAACCTACCCTCATCTAACCCTAACATCGAGAGAGTTTATCTCTCATTTGTTCGAAAACTCTTGAAAATGAAATGGAGGCACAGCTGAAGCTCAGGGAGAAGATGAATCAGAGGAGAACTGAGAGATCGATTAGGGTTCGATTGATCGAGAGAAAAGGAGACCAAATCATTTTCACCTTGCCTGAAATTGAGAGCTGAAAGCAGCGGCTGCTGCTGTTGAAACGGAGAGGAAGAAATTGATGGGTTCTGTGGACGAACCAGATCGAGAAATTTCTGAGAGATTCAATGGAGAAGATGGTGGTGCTTGTACCGTAGTCGAATCAGGCGAGTAATGTTGTTGTTGAACAACACAGGAAGGAATGAAGCTGAATCGAGAAATTGAGAAGAATAATTAGGTCAGCTGAAGAGCAAAAGGAAATTGGTGGTCTCTGAAATTGAAGTCTAAGATGGGTTCGTGGTGACTGATATTGAAGATTGTGAAGTAATAAGAAGAACGATCTGCTATGATGAAACGATGAAGAACTACAGATGGGTTCTGGTGCTGATGGTGAGATGGTTCCGAGAATCAGATGATGCTGTGAAGGTCGCTGTAATGGGTTCATATGAAGAACAGAAAGGGGTTTCGATGAAATTTAGAGACGGAATTGAAAATGGGTTTTGATCTGAAGTTGTTGTAATCAACATTTGGTGCGATTCAGAGATTGAGAGATGAATGTTTATCGACTGTTCTTTGTCGAGATCGATATGAGAACAGATTGAGAAGAAGAAGCGAGAGAAGAAAGGCGCCGTTGATTAGATGGGTTTTGGAGTCACATTGTCGTCGAACTCGAGTGGATGGAAGAGGAGTTTGGTGTTGTTGACGGTTTGAGGAATGGAGTATGAGAAGCTCAGATAAAGGAAAAATGGGTTTTGAATCAAGAACAGGTTGATTGAGCCGCTGTGTCAAGAATGGTGGATTGAAGTGATTAGAGGAGTGGGTTTGTCTCGAAATCGCAGATGGAATCGATCGGCTCTTGATAAATTGAGACGGACAAGATGAATGGATGCCGTAATTGGTAGATGAGAAGTCTTGCTGATTATAATTGTGGCTCAATGAAGCTACAACGAGATGATATTGCAACCGGGATTGAGATGAAGAACACTGCAAAGGGAAGATTAAGGTGGTACTGTGCTTCAAACATGAATGAACTAGATGTATGATAGGTTTCTTAACAGGGGAGTGAAGAGGCCTGAACTTGGCCCCTGAAACACCGGAAAGCAACAAACTCGGCCGGTTTACGCACCGGCGGGTTAACTCAGCGATCCGGCCGATCCATTTCAGTAAATAAGACAAGTCGACCACTGGGAGCCGACTCATAGCTGACTCGATGTCGACTACTTTTTCCCTTGACCTTCTTGGTGACGAGGTTGACCCGTTTGACCGTTAGTCCTAACGGTGGATCGACTGAATATTCCGTCGAATATCTTGTTGATCGGTGAAGAACTCGAGGTGGCCGTGGCGACTATTCCGGTCGGATTTCGGCCATAATACCGGATTTCCTACGACCAAAATTCGAATTTTCTATGGACTTCTCTCATGGGTGAAGACTTGGACTAGGAATTGGATGGAGAATTGGGCTCAAATTTGGAAAGAGAAGATGGAAGAAGAGAAAGACTTGAATTTGGAAATTGAATTGCTAAAGGAAAAGGATTCTATTCTTTGGAAGATTTGGAGAATATTGAAGCCTATAAATAGAGAAGTTTTCTACATCTTTTACACACATCTCTACACACACAACACTTTTCTTTTCTTATTCTTTGTGAGAACTCCTTAACATGAGTAGCTAATTTTATGATTTAAGTTTTTGTTTTCAATTCTATCTTGAAGTTTTTCACATAATTATCATTTGTTTTTACTAATAGGAATGATCTTAATGACATTCATGATTGATTGATAGATTGTTTGGGTGGCCAACTAAATTGATTTGTCGGTTTAATCTAAAGCTAGTGAAAGTTAGGAGATAAGTAATCGTTTCTTGACTTTTTACATAAGTAGCAAACACGAGACCTTGCGGAGGGATTCCGTGTGGAGCAATTGTGTGTGAAAACAACGTTAGCAAGTAGACCTTGATCTAAGAGTCCAACTACTAATATTGACCTAATAAGTTCATAAATCTTAATGCATTTATTTAAATTACATCTAGAGTGATCTACTACTAGGTGGTTTGGTAAATAGAATCCAGGTAGTCGAGAACTTCCGTATCCCAGTGATACAAGGGATTTAGGGGTTTAGCAATCGATCTAGCCGCTTTACCTACGGTTGGTGATAATTTGTGACTAATAACAAGTAGAAAATAACATAACTTTAATCATTGTTTTGCAACGAAGAAGGATTCCTTGATCTTGTCTCTCTTATTGATTTCAACTTTAACTTTTAATTGCTTTCTTTACTTTCTTTTGCTTTATACATCCCCCCTTTTCGTGACACTTTTGACAACTAGAATCTCTTGCTCCTCGTGGGAACGAACTTGACTTCCATTATATTATTTTTAATTGAGTGGAAATAAGATATTAATTTGGTTGCACCTACGACACGCATCAGATACAACCTTGGATCCACTTTCTCCACAATTCTCCGAAACCCATTTTAGCCAGCACGTCGTCAACGAAATCCCAAGAGATGTGGTCAAAAGCCTTCTCAAAATCTATCTTGCATATTACCCCTGGTATACTACTCTTGATTCGAGAGTCAATGCATTCGTTTGCCAAAAGAGCACAGTCAAGAATTTGTCTATGTTTTATGAAAGCAGATTGCTGATCTGAAATGGTGCACGGAAGAGCAGATTTTAATCTTTCTGCTAACACTTTAGAAATCATCTTGTAAACGCTGCTCATGAGGCCTATAGGGCGGAAGTCCTTGGGATCTTCTACAGTTTCTTTCTTGGGGATGAGAGAAAGAAAAGTAGTCTTAAGTCTCCAATTCAACGTTCCCCATATATAGAAATCTCTGACCACCTTCATGATGTCATCGCGCATGAAATCCCAACACTTGCGAATGACCATGACTTGGAAACCGTCTGGGCCGGGGGCTTTGTTCTGACCTAACCCTTTAAGCGCCCGAACACAGTCCACTTCATTGATTGGTGCTTCAAGTCTGTTGGGCCAACTCCCTACTGATTTGTTTAAATTTCATGTTCCCAACCGCAGGACGAGGGGAGTTTTTTTTCGAAAATAAATTTGAGAAGTAACCAGTGATTGCAGACTTAATCGTTTGTTTATCTTCCGTCAACCGACCATTAATTCTCAGGGAATGAATGGAGTTTATTCTCTTCTTTATCTTAGCTTTTCTGTGAAAATAATTAGTGTTTCTATCCCCCTCCTTATCCCACTACATCCCAGCCTTTTGCATCATCATAATATGCTTCCTATCAACCATGTTTTCGAAGTCCTGCTTGAGATTGTCTCTCCTTGTTGATTGCGAGGCAGATACAAGTTTTTTTGTCGGCAAGAGCGTCTAAACTAGAGAGTTCACAAAGGATATCATCAATCTGCCTATCTACCCTGCCAAACACATTCCTGTTCCACATTTTGATATCACTCTTTAGAGCTTGAAGGTTTTTCGCGAGAATGAACCCAACAGACCCATGGAAGGAATAAGAATCTCATCAAACTTTCATTAAATCCAGTAAATTTGTATTGTGGAACCACATTGCTTGAAACCTGTAAGGCGGAGGTCCCCAGTTGTCGGTATCACAACTAAATTTAATTGGGGCATGATCAGACATGGGTCTTCCTAAAATTTGAGCCGAAAGAGAAGGAAAATGGAGATCGAACTCGGAGGAGACTAAGAATCTATCCAACTTGCTTTTGTTCTCGCAAACCGTCCTCCTCGACATATGTAAATCCAGCAATTCGTTGGTATAAACAAACCGAGTAAACTGTTTCATCCCCCTTGTTATTCTGTTGCAATTTTGCCTCTCAGACATATACAAAACTTCATTGAAGTCCCCCCCAATACACCACGGAAGTTGCCAAGTCTCATGAACTCTCGACAATTCGTCCCATAAGTTTTTTCTTAAGTTCACATCACATGGCGCATACACTCCTGACATTTTACAGTTGAACCCATCCGAAACAAAAGAACATTTCAAACTGATAGAATAAACGCCTTTTATAATGTCTTCAACCACTATGGATTTTTTGTTCCAAATGATAAGAAGACCCCCAGAAAAACCCGCTGAATTAATAGCAACCCAATCACAAATACCCCCACCCCAAATTTGAGCTACAATTTGGTCATTGCAATTTTCCAATCTAGTTTCCTGTAGGATCAAAATATCTGGTTTCCACAACTTTATGCATTCATGAACTCTAGCCCTTCTTTTCCTTTTACTAATGCTATTCACATTCCAAGAAAGACAATTAAACATAATAAACAAAAACCCGATCACCCAAAAAAAAATCGACAATTAATTGTCGACCACACCCCCTTCGTGGATTTGATCTTTAAAAGCATCATTGTGGAACTTAATTCCATCTACCACCATGGCCATGTATTTGGCCTTTGATTCTGGAAACCCCATCCCCGATAAACTTAGAATTCCTTTCGACATGTCAAAAAGAGTGCCAAATTTCTTCTCTAAGTAGTATTGTGCTTGAGCTATCTTCATAGGATCTCACTGAGAACCCTTGAAGCAAGAGCTATTAGGAGCAGAAGTACTTACCTTAGGTGCTGGAGAATCTGAGGAAGAACAATCTAACCCCACCCCGGTTGTAACTTGAACATTCTGATCCAAAATGGTTTCACCCAATTTATCAATACTAGGTATGAAAGAAGCATCTGCGGCAGCGCTAGAATTCGAAGAATTAATCGAAGGAGAAGGAGACATCCTTGAATTACTACTCTGAATTGGAGGCGGTGAGACACCAATTTTAAGTTGCTGCTCCGAAATTTCACCCTCTTCAAGATCCACAGAAATCTCTTGTTCTTTGCTAGAGCAAGAATTAGGTCGAGGAAGTAAAGGAGGCTGTAAAACCTTTTCAAACATTAGAGGGGTTGGTATTAAACCAGAACCGGATAAATCCATAATGTTCGAATAAGAGTGGGTTGGGCTTGCAATAAGAGTTGCTTTAGGCTGCTGAGATATCGAGCCTTTAGGAAAGAACCATTTTTTGGGGACCAGCCTTTTTTTGGGGGGACCATTCTTTTATTTTGGGTAAGATATTAGAAGTAAATCTAGGTCACCCCTTATCTAGATATTTATGATAATACCTAAATTACCCTCGAATTATTTTTGGTTAATGATTAGTTAGTGTGTTTTTAGAAATGATTTTGAATAAAGATTTGAGATTAAAAAATCAGATTTTTAAAGAAGAAGTAGAATTATTGAGAGAGAAAAGTTAGAGAAGATGAAGAAGAAAAACATGAAAAAAAAAATTGAGTTAACTAAGCTAGACTATTCAAGTGATGAATTATTTCTTAGATGGTGAATGTATTCTTCCCCAAAGCCAATCTCAAGATGAAAACGATGAATTTTACCAACCACAACCGGAGGAAGACTATTTGGGTATCCAGGTATGCTCTAAACTTAGATAATGTTGGTTGAATTGGTCCAAAATTTCAAAAAAATGTGAATTTGTTAAGTAGATTTGGGATTGTTCGGTTACCTTTTGTGAAGAACATGTAATCGAACTCATCTGAAAGTATCGTTCGGTTACTTTTTCTAAACACGCAGGTTACCGAACTCTCCAATAATGGAGGTTTTTGAAGTTCGGTTAACGGACATGTTACCGAACTTCGTAAATAGGATTACAGTGTTATGTTCCGTTGGCCGAAATGTAACCGAACTTTAGGGTCTATAAGTTCGGTTAGTTTGCAACTAATAGCTAACCGAACTTATGTAAAATAATATTGCACATTAGTGTACAAAGTTCGGTTGTTTCGCAAACTTCATACCAACCAATATCTAACCGAACTACACACAATTAGTTAAGAGTTCGGTTTGTCAAGGTTTTTTGCGAACAAACCGAACATAGTGGGACGAGTTCGGTTACATTGAAACTCAACATTGTGGGCAAAATAGCACAGTTTGGTTACATTGGATTTTAATTTTTAATTTTTTTGTAATATTGGTAAAGTTCGGTTAGAAAATAGTTTAAGCCTTCTTTGCGAACCAACCGAACATAGTGGGCAAAGTTCGGTTAAATCAAAAATCAACATAGTGGGAAAAATAGCACAGTTTGGTTACATTTGATTGTTTTTTTTTTTTTTTTTTTGTAATATTGGTAAAGTTCGGTTAGAAAATAGTTTTAGCATTCTTTGCGAACCAACCGAACTCTGAGTTCAGTTAAGAAAAAATTAATTCGTGATAACCGAAGTGTTCTTCGTGTTCTTGGTTTCAGAATGTTCGGTTAGCAAACTAGTTTTTTTTAAACTATTCCTAACCGAACATGCCACTGTAACTTCCATTTAAACCATATTTTTGATGACTATTTTTTGCTCAAAATTTCAATCAAAAACGAATTAGAAGTAATGGTTTTGTGGGAAAATACTTATGGATAGGTTTGTTTATAAAAGATTGATTAATCGACGATGAAAATTCAATGAATCGACCAGGCTAAAAATTTAATTTTTTTGATTAGATTTGTATATGATCAGGGTTAGATGATCATAAATTGATGAAGAAGAGAAGAAGAAAAATTGTAGAATAGAGGAAGAAGAAGTTGTAGATTAGTTATAATTTTAATTAGGTAAAAGAGTAAATATGTTAGTCGGAGGTGGTTGTGGTGGGCGGCGGTGGTGGTTATATATATAGGTTAGTTTTAAATTAAATTAGGTTAAGGGTAGGTTAGTAATTTCCACACTTTCGGACACCCCTTATAACTATAGGGAAGGTAGTCTAATAAGACCATGGTCCCCTCAAAAAAACCAAGGTCCCCAAAAAATAGTTCTTCGGAAAAAAGCCTAAATGGGCCTTATTCCAAGTTTTAGCAGCAACATGCTGTTGTACATTCTTCGAGCATGGATTAGAGGAGGATGGGATATCCACCCCTTTGTCTTTGGCTTTTACAGAATCATTCATGCTTGGTAGTTGAGACGCAGAAGCCTTTGCAGAGACAATACGATTAAGAGGGACAGAAGCCGTTGGAGGCTTTAATGTTGCAGCAGTAGCAGTAGCCAACGGGAGTATTTCCGAGGTTGAAGTACGAGCTACTGATGAGACACCAGCTGGATATGGTCCTCCCAAGGTAAATGTTGACTCACACCTTTCTTCGAGGAAGAATTCCGGCGAGACATGTGGTTCAAACAGTAGACTCCGATGAACACCGGAGGAATGTTCGACTTGTTTTTCTGCAAGAGAGATCATCGCCGTAATCCAAATACCCCCTACTGCAAAACCCATCGACCATTCATTCGATAAGAGCGGACCCTTCACCTTCAATCTCATTTCAGAAATCACATCACCTGATCTTGTTTGTTGGATAAATGTATTTGTTACCGATTCTCCATTAATACAACTCATGTATTATCCACCGATCCGTTACAACTCTTTGTAACACGGTTTTCACTTATGTATTACATCTCGTAATACCAACAACAAAACAAGAAAAGAATGATAGAAAAGAGACGATCAATCACAAAACTGAAACAGACTTACTTGGGTGTATTGAGGCGAGTAATCTCTTTGCTTAAGACATTTGATGCCCTGTATATAATATTGTTACAGGTTTAGCGGCACATGTCTCCAACATTCAACAATACCTCGATGTTTTTCGCAGCACTTCGATAACACCGAATAGCGAACGCGAATGGATGTAGCACAAACTCTTCTTTAACTCTTGAAGACACATGCAAACTCTTAAAATTCCTAGTACTAGTTTTATGATTCTAAAAACACATGCTTGCAATGGAGAATGAGTGTGGTTTATATAGGCTAGAGGTGACTCTTGGAGAAGTCCTTTCATGAAGAGCCACAACCTTTAATGGAGAGTCACATCCCTTGGGATAAGACACTATTGTTCAAAAGACTCAAGTGAGTGGACACACCTATTCATATTTCTATTCAAAAATTCCAACAATCCCCCACATTGAATATAAATTCATGCAAGTTTAATGCAGACACTAGAAAGAGTTTGTGCGCGGAACATCACCGCATCGGGAGAGATAGCTTTTGGCTTTGAATCTTCCGTAGAGTGAATACCTATAGGGTTTACTAGTTGTTCGGTGAACGCGATGTCTTGAACCGCCCAACTTTATGATGTAAACCGATGCAATAGATATCACACGGAGTTTATTTCCTTACATATCCGGTTCTCGGTTGTGTTCATTTCTGCCCCGAACGATGTTGGTTTTTCATGAGTGCTCTAGATTAACTTAGCCTTATAGTTATCATAGAAGCGGCCCCACTTCACACTCATATAGGTGATCTCCTATTTGAAAGTATCCTGCCATACTTTTCTTAGTTAAACTAAGCCATAGGAATCATTAAGAGAAATTCTCAACCTCTCACTTGACAGACAACACTGTTTCATCATAGAAATGGGAAAGAGAGTAAACTCTCACAGTGTTTCCGCTGAGTATAAATTTATAACTTGGTTGTCCCTTTTGAACCTAGATAACCATGGGATCTCCAATCGCTAGGTTGGGTGTCCGCTATAAATACTACTCTATATAGGCTATCCCATTTCCCTTGATGACGCAATTATACGCTCTCTAGAATTAGTATCATTTGCCGGCTAGATACAATTCACATACACTATTTCTTTTCGATGCGCGCATTTGAGAGCAATTGCTTTATGGTACCATATCGTCGATCTATTTATCGAGACATACCATAATCTCAAACTATGTGTTTCTTCCAAAATAATTGTTTGATCGAACAATCTAATTCCAAGATACATATACTATGGCCATAAGTATGTATCCAAGGAAATTCCAAAGCTACTCTCACTTTTATCCGACTTTGCGTCCAAAGCTACGGAATCCATTGTTGATCTCGTTATCAACCTTCGTTAAATTTCCTTGCTACTGCATTTCCTTTAACACCAAACACATAGTTCCCTGTTTGATGACTTTGAATCATCACTATCTAAGATAACAATTAACATATCCTTTCAACATTTCTTGGTATGTTGTATAGAGTAAATTATATCCAATAATAATTTCTCTTTATCTTAGAATTTTACATGGCTTATCACTGAGATGTATTAGGGTACTTAGCTTACTAACTACCGCATTCAACCATGCATCCAGTTCAGTTCATTTCTTGAACTGATCACATTTACTGAGCACCCCCACATTTTGGCGAACTTAATTTAAAATTTCTTCCAATTAGTGAACAATATACAGAATTTGTATAAGTTCTCACAAGTGAGCAGACACACTAGGGCTTATCAATTTCATAATAAAAGTGAAATTATTAACTCACAGTTATACTCATTACGCTAAACGAATACGTTTAATAAGAAAAGACTCGGTTGTCTTTAATTATCTGTCCGATGAGTAATCTGATGTGTGTCTAATTTATGGAAGACTTTTGTTCTTTCCATCAAAACTATTTAACAACAGAAGATAAAGTGTCGTTCAAACCCAATAACCCCCATACTTCCGAGGTTATACTACTGCCTTAATTAACAACAACTTTTGTTAATTTCTGTACAAGACTGAAGTTGCAATGGGGTACAAACAAAATTTGAAACTTGTCTTCACAATCGTTTCCACAGCCAGGTTTCAATTTTTCATCCAAACCTCAATATTGTACACCAAATGAAGTTTTTCAGAATGGGAATCCAAGATAAGAACCATTGCTACAGGTCCTATCTTTACCAGAATGTCAAAAGCGCAACCAAGACGTCAAGTCACTTTCCGAAGAACCGGAACTGCTTATCCAGTCCGTCTGAATTTCTGGCAGCGATACTCAACGTTGAGTAATTTAAGAAAATACTTCCATAAGTCCGAAAAATCTGAAATTTGGTGTCGGGTATCACCAAAATGTCCTTTATAGTCGGTTAAAAGGATTAGGAAAAAACCCTTTGCATTGGGAAATATATCTCTATATCTATCCCCGACCAAAGCTTTATCGGTATGATTGATCTTTCATTAAGAAAATGATGTTACTCAATATCAATCTTGAATAACACACGCAAGTTCTCAATCATACATCTACACTGTACCAAACCACACAAGCCAATCAAATATAGGTTTTCACAAGAGAGCATGTCCCAATCAATAAGGATTGTGAAAGTCGTGACTCTTCAAACTTTCACAAATCAATCTGAAAATCAAATCCACATTTAACTGTCACTTATAGGGTGAATTTAAGCGTCAGTTTAAACCATGCGCATCTAACCGTCATGCACCCTTTCAAAATGATTCAACAAGGAATCTCCAAGTGGATGCATCGTTTTGGTCACATCTCTATGAACCGGACTGTTAACAATAGGCTTAATTGTTGTTCACAAAATAATCCTTGGATTTTTCTGTTTAACCATCAACGGTTGCGACCTAATTTATCTGTTATCATAAACAAATGAAAAGACCGTCTCTATATCATTATGGATGAAAGTGGACTGTGTTCATCTTGGAAACACAAAGCACAGTTCCATCATTAGGAACCAGCAATATATATGGAACGTTATCTTTTCCAATAGTGGGAATTATATAATTGTCCCTCCTTTTCATGGGTTGCACAAATACCCTTATGAGACAATAAAAATACCCCTCTCCATCTATAGGCCCATCAGGGGTCCATTAATAACTTTTTTGTTTCCATATTTACCCACCTCACATAATCTTTTTCATTATTTTCTTTCCAGATATGATTCTTTTCTCTCCATCTACCTCCTCCGCCATCACCAAGGCTGCAACCTCTTCACTTCTCCATCGTTGCTACCAGAGTACCACCATCATCTCTTACGCCACCACCGCAACCAACACCATTAGCGCCACCATCTCTATCGTCACAACCATCACCATATTTTCACCATCTCTATCGTCAATCAATTAGATCGATTTTCAATCAACTTAGTTTCTTCCGCCGTGAGTAAATTGAATCCACCATCTGCACCACCACCTCCAAAATTGATTATAGATCGTTTTTGAAATACACCCGCTCTGCCATTACTGAGAGTGTTTCCTTTTATTCTCTAGATCTGAAAGAAACTTTAGGCATCACCACCACCCGCTCTGCCGTTACCATCACCTTGCAATCGTCGCCATCCCCATCTCTCCTACCACCACATCTCTATCCCAACCGCCGCAACCACCACAACCATCTCCTCTATCAACTACATTTAAAATGACAGGGAAAAATATTTTCTTCGTCATAAATCAATTTCAGGTTCGAAAATCAAGCTTCATAATCATCTTCAACCGTTTATATTCCTCATCGTAAGAGTGATTTCCAAGGTCAGTTGAACATTCGATTGATTGATTTGTAGTTTTATCGACACCTAATAACTAATTTTGGAGCCGAATTTTAATTTATCTCTAAAAGAGTTATCATGTTTTAGGTTTTTGATTTTAGATATTTGAAATCAAAAATCAGATTAGAAACTAAAAATTTCAGATTCAGAGACTTTCCAACATGATTATGGTGTATATTTATATTAAAAATCAACTTGAGGTCATTGTTTCATCATTGAAATGGGTATGATTATGTTGTTTTAGGTTTTGAATTTGATTTAGGTGTATATATTTTGATTCATTGCAGTAACGTGAGATTCTTAATATGCTCATATTAAGTGTTTGGTGAATGTTATTGTTGTGGTGGTTGTGGTGGTGGACGTTTGTTGCACCGGAGGTGATGGTAATGTTGGAGGTGTTGTTCTGGAGGAGGTGGTGGTGGATGTTGCAGTACTGAAATTGGTACTTGTTGTTAGCAGGTGGTGGTGGACTAGCCTGTGGAGATGTAGTTTGGAGATGATGCTGGTTGTCCAATTGGAATTGGAATTGGTACATTATGTCTACCGTGAACTAGATCTATGGTGTATAATTATATCAATTAGAGGCTGTTTCTAAAATGTGTTTCCATACAATGGCTGTTATTTTATATCTCTCACCAAGATACACAAATATTTTTGTATCAACAATAGAAATTGACCTTAGTTTAGGGAGTCAACAACCAGTGTATGTGTATCAACAATAGAAAAATGGAATCAACAACCAGTGTTTGTGTATCAACAATGGAAAAATGGAATTAACAACCAATGTTTGTGTATCAACAATGGAAAAATGCAATCAACAACCAATTTTTGTGTATCAACAATAGAAATTGATCTTTGTGTAAGGAGTCAACAACCAATGTTTGTGTATCAACAATGGAAAAATGGAATCAACAACTAATATTTGTGTATCAACAATAGAAATTGACCTTAGTTTTAGGGAATCAACAACCAAATTTGACAAATATTTTTGAACTTTTGATTTTTTGGATCAACTTCAGTTGTTGACACCTAATATTAATGGCGGCGGCGGCGGCAACAACAGTGGTGGTGGTGTGTGACGGTGGTGGAATATTATTGGTGGCTGTATTTTAGTAGTGGTGGTGGTGGCGGAGTGGCGGCGGTGGTGGTGGTGGTGGTGGTGGAGTGGTGGTGGTGGTGGAGTGGTGGTGGTGGTGGAGTGGTGGTGGCGGCAGTGTTGTTGGTGGTGGTGAAATGATGTTGCTGGTGGTTGTATCAACAATAGAAAAATTTATTTTTTAATGGATAAAATTTTTAAATGGAAAATAATATTGTAAGTGAGGGTATTAAGGTAATCTGTTTTTTAAGAGATAAGGTATTTAAATGATAGGGGTATTTATATTGTTCTATAAGGGTATATTTATTGGGTGTCAAAACTAAGGGTATTTAATTAATATACCCCCACAAACAGCAAAACACCTACAATCCAATGCCTTTTGATGAAGAGACACGTCTCTAGGCATAATAGACGGTTGACATTCATACCATCATTCCCAACAAGGAATCCATCTTCTTATTGTATCCGATCATATGTGATAAAATGGTCCATCTCACAAGAAATCTGGCAACCAGGGCAACTGATGTCAATTTCTTAATCCATATTCATGATCATTTAAAATGTCATGAGGCAATTGTTTCTCTTAAGGATTACTGCATCACTCCATTGAGAAACATACCCAATTTTGAAAATCCAAATGCAAATGTTCAGACAACTAGGATGCCTTTTTTTTTTCTTCATATGCATTTTCCCTTGTAATTATACAGCCTTGTCCCCCACAGTTCACCACTATTAATTTCAAAGCTAGTATATCCTTTCAAAATTCCAGACAATGAAAGGATGACTACAGATTGTGTTGGAAACAATGAAGAAATAATGAAATCGGATCTCAAACAGCTGAGTCGCGGACTAGGTCGCTATCTTTAAGGTATTTCGCGACTACGCCTCTTGATTGTGCTAGCGATCAAAAAATTGTCGAACACCTATGGGATAAAGCAGTGATAACTCTCTTATTCGATTTCTCCGCACTATGAGAAATCGAACCAACAACTACTCTTTCTTCACTTGCTCGGTACTCAAAAATAGATGAAAAACAAGCTGTATTTCATCTTCTCCAACTTGTTCTTTTATAACTCAAAAAGAAATCAATACGGTTTTAATGAATATAAATTCGTAATTAGTGCTCCCTTGAAAATCCTCCATATGATCGGAAAACGGTAACAAAAATTAATAGAGTTAATTAGAGAATATTAAGTACAAAAACCGTTTTGGAAATCAAGAGTTAAAACCTGCAAAAAATCAGTTTCTAAATAAATATTATAGATATATAGATATATAAATATACCTATTCAAATGCATGTGGTGAGACTTGAACCCAAGTCTATAGTGTGGGAGCCCAAAATTATACCACCACACTATTTCTCTAAGTTTGATATAATATTACAAAACTATGTTTTTAAATATATATATCTCCCAACAGATTGTGTTAGTAATTTCTTATACTAACTTGTAATTAAAATGGCAACTCTTGGTAAGAGTTATGTCAGTTACATAATATCAACGGAACAGTTTCCATTCCATTTTCTTAATTCACCCAATCAAGAAAAGTCTCAGAATTATAATGTTCGATGTTGATATATATATATATATATATATGTTCTGGTGCCTAAAGGAGTTGGAAGATCTTACTTTCTTTAATTAGCAAAATGCTAATTAACGTTATGGTGGGTTTGTTTGCAGAATTCACCGTTTCCGAGAATTCTTAATCCCACGGGATTATGAATTCTGGGATTTATGTAAATTCCTTGTGTGTTTGGTAACTTAATTAAAATTCTTAGGATTTACAGAGTTTTCTTGTATTAAAGTCTTTGTACCATTTGGCATTATCCTCAAATCTTAAAATTGCATATGTATGGGATTTAGAGTTAAAAAAAAGTGGGTCCATAAATCCTTGATAAGTTTCCAGACAAATCTTGGGGGAGGGGGACTCATATGGAGGATTTGTTGGGCAGACCAGTGGAAACGTGATTCCAAGGATTCGGGCAACCAAACATACAGAGGGAAACGTGATTCTACCAAATCCCCTGGACCCATAAATTCCACCTTTAAAATTCTACATCCAAACCCACCGTTAGTGAATTAACAACGAAACAATGATCTCAAATTCCACTGGTTTGCAAGTCTGACTAGAACATGAGGGGACATGGTCCAGACTATTCACCTTTTCCAATCACATGATCACAACATTTCAACTTTTCAAGGTCTTTTATTTTTTTTACTTTAAAAGTAGGACCCAAAACACAACTTCTGTGTGAGAGGGCACTTCAGACTCGTTGCGCCGTTTGATTCCTTCATTTGAAATGAATGGACACATAACAGGGGCAGTATGCCCTTTTACAAGAGATTACGTTCTTCTACCCATCATCAAGTTCCATTCTCTGCTAGAAGATAAATAGATGTAATCTTTGAAAGTTATGACTCAGACTTACAAAGACGACCATGCATGCTCCAAAACTTAGAAAACACCAAGTTAAAAGCGCGCGCCAAGTCCAGCGCCTCATGCTTTGCATTTTTCAAATTACATATATTTTTTAACTAGTGGATTGCCCGTGCCATAATGGCACGGGGCGGAAGGGGTGATGGTGCTACAGTTAATGCCTTATTCTCTGTAAGGGGTTAATATTCACCAAGTATTTTATACGAAAATTCTTAATTGACCGTCTCAATAAACTCCCCAAAACCGGCCAGACTCGGTGGTGGATGACATACTTTTAGTGGACCCCTGCAAATTCCGTGAGGGCGGATCCCGCCTTCCGAGAATCATTGTATTTTTTAATAGTAATGCATGGACCTTCCCAGCGATTGTGCATCTGGAAAGTGCGCGTGGAGGTATACATGGCACGATACTTTCGTGCGGTGGTGTGGAACAACATTGTCGCATATAGCAATTGCCAGTCCTGTATACATATGCACTATTATGCTTTAAACAAAACGAAAAAAACAGTCTTGGTGAGGCTGTTAAGATGAACACCATGGGTTGGCCGTTCTTGGACTCTAAAACTTGATGGCTTGACCAAATAGGGTGTGGTTAAGGGATGCGAAATTACTGAGAAAATCCTGGCCCAACGTAGTTATATGTCCCTATACGGCCCTAATTTATGGTATGTGACAGGGCAGTGTTCCACGTCACCGACATAGGAAGAGTCTCTGATGTTTGAATATGGGCATGAAAGCCAAGTGTAAGGCTTACGGTTATTACTGGCATTCTAGTGACATAATTTTCTTCCCAAAACTGAGTAAAAGCAGCTCTCTAGAGCCTGAAAATTAAAGCTCCTTTTCGTTGCACTTGTATAGTTGAATTTATGTTTCTTTTAAGATCTTGTTTCCCCCAAACTTTGTCTCTGTTTACATACAGTACTTCATCTTTACTTGTTGCCGGTTTGTAAATTGTGAGCATCTTATTTCTATTTTCTTCCTTGCCATTGTTAGTTTGGTTTCTTGAACACTATCACAACATGAAGATATTTTAATCAATTGAAATAATTGAAGTTGCTGTTGCTGATGCCAATTCCGTTACTCAAGGTGGAGATATAGAAATGAATTTAAGAAAGTGGATAATTCAAGCAACAAAAAAAAAAAAAAAATTAAGAAAGGATATGACTCGGTTAACTCACTGAGTCAATAACCGTGCTCAGGGAAATGGGTTGACACGGTTGGGGCGCGGAAGGTTGGGACGGAAATAGCTTCTTCATTTTTGTTCGTCTTCTCTGTATATTCATTCATTCCATCTCTGTAATTAAAAAATGACACCTAATCACAAAATTTTAGCAGAAATTTAGGTTTGTGTTGATTGGGATTGAGATGATGAAATTAGGGTTTAATAATGAAATTGAGGTGTTAATTAATGGATGAAGATGATAAAATTGTAGAATTCGAAACTGAAGGAGGTGGTGGTGGTTAGTATGAATTGAAATCGAAATAGGTAAATCAATTCTAATGGTGGTGTGATGTTGATGAAGTTGGTGGTTATGATAGTGGTGATGGTGATAGTCAGAAGGTGAAATTGAATTAGGTGGATGGTGGTTATGCTGGTGACGGTGGAGGTGTTGGCGCTGTGGTGGTGTTGTTGCTGGTGGTGGTGGTCATGGCATCGTCGGTGGAATCGAAGAAGAAAGATCTCGATTGAGAAGAAAGCAGTCGAAGAGAAGAAGAGAAGAAGAGAGGGAGTTCGATTCTTTTTACATATGTGTTTTAGAAGAATTAGAGAGTATCTAATTTGCCCCTGGATTGAGAGATATTAACGAAAACATGTGCAGCGTATCAAAAACACGGAGGGACAGTATGGTCTTTTCCTGTGCGACGGTGGAAACGGGAGAAAAACCATTTTGGTTATATTATAGATTTGAAATGTTAAAGCCACGGAACTTTTCCAACAAAATTATTTATGTTCCTCAACAGAATAATTGAGAGATGGGTTACACTTAAACGACATATCAGTAACAAAGATAAATAACAGAGTCAAATGTCTTAAGATTGTTGGATAAATGTCTTTTTCTTAGATTCTCCATTAATACAACTCGTGTATTATCCACCGATCCGTTACAACTCTTTGTAACACGATTTTCACTTATGTATTACATCTCGTAATACCAACAACAAAACAAGAAAAGAATGATAGAAAAGAGACGATCAATCACAAAACTGAAACAGACTTATTTGGGTGTATTGAGGCGAGTAATCTCTTTGCTTAAGACATTTGATGCCACAGTATATAATCTTTATTTACGGAGTTTAGCGGCTTTTTATGTCTCCAACATTCAACAATACCTCGATGTTTTAGCGACACTTCGATAACAGAAGTGAACATGAATGGATCTAAGACAAACTCTTCTTTAACTCTTGAAGACACATGCAAACTCTTAAAATTCCTAGTACTAGTTTTATGATTCTAAAAACACATGCTTGCAATGGAGAATGAGTGTGGTTTATATAGGCTAGAGGTGACTCTTGGAGAAGTCCTTTCATGAAGAGCCACAACCTTTAATGGAGAGTCACATCCCTTGGGATAAGACACTATTGTTCAAAAGACTCAAGTGAGTGGACACACCTATTCATATTTCTATTCAAAAATTCCAACATTGTTTCTTGACTAATTGCTGTTAACCCTCCACAAGCAGCCCCAATGGTAGAAAAGAGACGAAAATTCCATAGATTAAGGGAACTCCTTAATCGTGATCCAAGAATTGGAAGAGTTGCAGTCAGAAGGTTGACAAGTATTGCTAACCCAAGAAGACAGCGAAATTTGCACCTCATCAATATAAATATTTCCAAAGGACCTAATGCTTTCCAGTTGCTCCAAGGAAGAAGCAGAAAAGACCCCTTCGTTATATGAGAGAGGCCAAATTTTAAAGGGGTTTTACAAGGTTTAAATGCTGTTGGAGCCAGCCCCCAATTTCAGACCAATCTACATTTAAGGCGTTCACCTCGATCTTCAAAGCTAAATTCCAATTGCCCACATAATTTATGAGTGGGTCATTAATGCACTCCACCAAACGAATTGAATATGGGGGTTTGATCCAGCAATTTGATGGAGCAAGATCATCAAAGAAACGAGAGTCTTTAGGAGGGTGAAGATAAGAGTTGGTCACAAAGATTCGGTGTAATTGCGGCATGTTTCAAGCGCTTTACAAAGCTCTCTCCAACCTTGTTTTTTACGGCCATGGGAAGAAACGGTGATGTAGGAATCCCTTGGAATCTGGGATGGAGAGTTTCAAAAATTCTCCACCGTTATTTTTATCCCTTGTCAAAGTAAACCATTGGATTTTTCGAGAAAAAGACCAAGAACTTTGTTTAAAATCTGTGAAGAGCTTCGTGTATCTTGTTAATAAGCCACAACCCACCATTCCTCGAGAAGGAATTAACCCATTTTTTCCCTCTGCAAGATTCTCGGATTGTGATGATGTTAGCTGAAGATTTCGAGCTACCCCAGAATTCGAATAGCTTAGCTTCTGTTGGATATTTTCAATATCTTAGAAAATAAAATGGTTTTCTGTTTTGGTTTGCCACTATGACAGGGAAGTATTACGTGTTGGATAAACACAATGGATGTTAGTTGGAGATGAAGAGACACCTTTAATAGGTGTGATGGTTCATAAAAGACAACCATTCCCAATAGACACCTTATGTGTCTTTTGGAAGTGAAGAGGCATCTCCAATAGGCATGAATATCCCTATAAGTAGTGAAGGTATTCTCTCATTCTTAATAATCAATTAAAATGTTTTCTCTCTTTAAAGCATCATCGAAATTCTTTCTAGTGTGTTCTTGATTGGGTCAAAGTGCAAACCTTGAATCCAATTTCTGCTCGTTATGGGGCTTTCATTGTATCCGAAGGCATTATTTCGCATACATTGCAGTTGCAATCGCCAATTGATATTGGGAGGGTAGAAATAATCGTCTAAAAGAAATCTTATGAGCCTTGAAAGTTTGGAGTACAACAAATTCTCTTTTGTGTTTATTTCATCCTCTGTTTTTTACCCAAATTTTCCAACAGTTTTAGACGATTACTTTTCTGACTACGGAGGGTGACAATTCAGTTGATTCAATTTTGAATTAAGTTTGCTAAGCCACATTACCTAATTACAGTTTGGGTATTGTTTTGGGAACGAAGAAACAAAAGAGAGAGAACGGGAGTTGATGGAGAAGTTGTTTCCAACATCGGCGAATAGATTGTTAATGGTTGTTGCTTCGGGAAACTCCCATGAACTTCGGATAAGTACCCATCTCTCTTTGATTTTCTTGTTATATTCCATCTCGAGAATACATGAATCATAACTTTTAATTTCTAATTAAGTATGGCTTGACGATTGAAAACCCCTGACAAATTTATGATTCATATAAATCCACTTGCTTGGATTTTGAAGAGAGGAAGGTTAGTATCATTATTATTTAATCATAGTGATAAGTAAAATTGTGATTATGTCTCGTTGTGCTATGGTTTTGTTTTAATGAGACTTGAGTCATTGAGCCATGAATGCGAGAGTGTATTAATTAGACACATGCGGCATTGATTGGAATGTTTGCAAAGGAAAGCCGGATCCATAACAATGGTACCCGTACTGGTATATTGGATTTGAAGGTTTAATTTCTATTTAGAAATTATGGGTGTCCATGTTTGATACAAATCGTATTTCATGACATTGAGTTGCATTTTGGCACTTCGAATTGTCATGAAATGGTTCAGGAAATTTATATGAAAATGTCATATAAAATTTTCTAGTTGGTAGGTTATTTTATAACCAAAATCATCAATAATTGTTGAGATAACAAATTATATGATATGAGTATAATTCTTGCAAAAAGAATTATAGGTTCCAAAATTTGGAAATTGGCATGTCTTAAATGACATCGAAGAGGAAAATTCCGGTGAATATGTAACGTATTGGAAGATTGGGCACGCGACCAAATATCCGACAATGAAGTGTTATGATGTTACCGATGCATAAATAATGAACATTTGCATTACATAATGTAAAATGTTAAATAGACATTGTCTATGTTTTTGGGTATAAATTTGTAGAGGATTGGGCATGAGTAGAGGAGTTACTCATTGTAATAATCTGCTTGTTGAAATAGCAAGTAAGTTGCCTACAAATTTTCTATGCCTCTAGTGTATGCAAGTCTATAATGACTTCTTGTGAATTAACTTAGTAAATGTTAATTAGGATCACTAGAGAAGTTACAATCATTTTGTAAAATCAAATAGGAACATTTTTAATAATGTTTTGGAATTGATTGCATGAATAGATGCAATTAATGTGGATGAATGGCTTAGAACCTAACTTGTAGAGATCCATTTTTTGGAAGAAGCCATCTCAAGCGGTCTTGATTAATTGTGAATCGAAGCTATGATCTATAAATCCTCTAACAAAGACTTATAATGAAAAGTCAAGACATACAAGTCTTGTACATTGGAGCAGTAAGTCAATTATTCAAGAAAGGAGTAATTGCAGTTAGCCATTGAAACGGAGAAAAAAAAACTTGTGAGACATATTTATGGAAAGTCTCCCAAAGGAAATGTTTTCAATGAAGTATAAAGAAATGGGACTAGATGCAGGAAGGAAGGTTGATCTCCCATAGCGAAACCCAACCTATGTTTTGAAAAAGATAAACAAGGTTCAATGTAGTACCAACAAGTTATGGATGTAGATTATGGAGCACTAATATAAAACTTCCCATTTCTAATTAGTGCTTTGGTTTTATACTGAAAAAGCAGGATGGATATAAATCCTTAATAAGTCTAACTTTTATCACAAGGTGTCTGCGAAACACCTTCGAGACTACCCTATATGAGTATGGAAATCAAGTAGTTTCCTAAGAGAAGAAGACCGTCCTCTAAAGAAGACTCATGAATCAAGGATATAAGCACATGGCCGTTAACGTGCTTGGCTACAGAACACATGATTTATGAAATCAATATGTGTGGAGACTCCGGTTTTATCATAAGGGATACTTGGTTCAAGACTGGTTTCACCATAGAATCTCGATAAGGCTTTGAGTTTCTTACACTAAGTGAAGGTTCAAATCCAAAGATACATATCATTTATGTGTTGATTTCAACGATGATGCTTAGTCTCAATTTTGCTTGAACTACGTTGGCTTGATCCCACTCGGGTACGTAGGGCGATCCCTTGTGTGATGCGGCCACTACGATTTAAAAGTTTTGTTTTATTTTTATTTTCATGTTTTTAGTTATTGAAAATAGGGGGAGATTGTTGGATATTTTCAATATCTTAGAAAATAAAATGGTTTTGTTTTGGTTTGCCACTATGTGGGGAAGTATTACGTGTTGGATAAACACAATGGATGTTAGTTGGAGATGAAGAGACACCTTTAATAGGTGTGATGGTTCATAAAAAGACAACCATTCCCAATAGACACCTTATGTGTCTTTGGAAGTGAAGAGGCATCTCCAATAGGCATGAATATCCCTATAAGTAGTGAAGGTATTCTCTCATTCTTAATAATCAATTAAAACCTGTTTTCTCTCTTTCTAAAGCATCATCAGAATTCTTTCTAGTGTGTTCTTGATTGGGTCAAGGGGTGCAAACCTTGAATCCAATTTCTCTGTTGTAGGGCTTTCATTGTATCCTGAAGGCATTATTTCGCATACGTGTTGCAATCGCCAATTGATATTGGGAGGGTAGAAATAATCGTCTAAAAGAAATCTTATGAGCCTTGAAAGTTTGGAGTACAACAATTTCTCTTTTGTGTTTATTTCATCCTCTGTTTTTTACCCAAATTTTCCAACAACTTCTACCTGGCAATGAATAGAATTTGCACCCTCTTGAAGAATCGTTCCACGACCTCCACCATTGGATTTCCGGTTTCTTTTCCCGGTAACAGTGTTCCAAGGATTTGTATTCTCTCGCTCCTCCATATCGACCATTGTATGATCAGTTAATATATTGTGGGTGTCTGGCGCGCGCGTGTTCCTATCTTTAGCTTATGTTTCGATTCTCCAAAAAAAAAAAATTCTAATTTAAAGAACGATTTTTGATGAGTTTACGGTATGAGCATAGCAGATGATGATTTCATTTGCCTTCTTCGTAAAAACTGACAATTTACTTGAATTCTTTTTTTGAACCGGCAATATACTCGAAAATATCTTTGATAAGATCTACCTGCTCAGCACAGAGTATAAAAAAGAAATGAAGTGGGCAATTTAAGATGATTTTTAACTTTCTAATGATTACCGTCATTTCATTTGTTTGATTAGAAAATATGGACTTCTACCCACACGTTGAAAAAATCCAAGTTCAAACTGTCATCTTCATCTTAACCGTAACCATATCCACACAACCGCATCATACATGCAGTGTCGATCGAGTATCTTTAATTCTGATGTGTTGGTATTCCGCTTCTTCTAGGTGATTATCTATTTCTTGATCAAGAAATGTTCTTTTTTGGTTTCGCGTTATGGTATTTTCCAAATATTTTCTCCAAGTTAGGTATACTTTTACATGGGAAGATGATAACTATTCTCGAGAAGAAGAAAAGGCCGCCATAATTTCATCTTTTAGGTAAATGTTTGGATTTCTTAAGCACAAACAAATGCAATAATTTCATTGGTTCGTTCCTAAGAGCATCTCCAATGCAAGGGGTAGTGGTCATAAAAAATCATGCCACCTAAGATTTAAGACTCTCTATACCAAAATTCCATCTCCAATGCAAGGGTTAAGGTCCTTGGAAATTGTGACATAACTATGTGGGGTGGAAGAGAAAGTCTAAATAAGACCTTCTCCATGACCTTGGGTCAAAGTCCACATCATCAATTTGTCTCTATGTTTATTTGAAAATTGTTAGGTAACACCTTGAGGCTTGAAGATGAATTCTTAGGGTTGAAAGGTGTTAACTTTATTTGTTTCGTCCATATATGAATGACCTTCATAAAAAATGTGATATTTAGACCTCCACATAGGATCACCTCCACCCCTAGCATTGGAGATGCTCTAAGGAGACTTGGTACTCATAGCCATGTATGTCGTGCTCCTTAATGCTTATTAATTATGTTATTATCATTGTTGTTATAACCGATTCATGCTCTCTACCAGATGGATAATCAAGTCGTATACTTATAAATGTTGGAAAATTGTCGTAGTGATGATGTATACATTTCATCGTAGATTGTAATTTGGTGATACCACCAACTTACTCACATTTATTTGTGGAACTTCAAATTTGAATTTATTCTTTTGCATCTAAAGAATGACTATAAAAATAAAGCTACAATATTGAACAGGGAGCAAACCCTCGCTTGACAAAACAAATCTTTTTTCAGTTTTGTGAAACGAGTGTTTTGGTGGGGACATTCGGCAACGTATGGTTGATTCAAAAATTACAAACTCAGATGTTTGAAATTCTATTGATGTCCAAATTCAATATGGAAGTCGAGTACTTACTATATTAGGATTCTTTTTTCCAAAAGAAAAAAAAACTCACATATTTCACACATATTTTTTGCGAAAATAAATAGAATCCGCTCATATTTCCTATCTTTTTCCCACTTATTTAATGCATCGAGAAGAGGCGAGACGATACTAAATAAAAAATACATCGTCACGCGGCGGGGCGAAGCCCCACGCACACCAAATCAAAAAAGTGGTAAAAAGAAGAAAAAAAAGCCCGGTGCGTAGCACGGGCACTAATCTAGTCTTCTTAAAGGTTGAGTGGTACATTTTTTTTTTTTGACACTTTCCGCGGGCTCAAGGCCCAAAAGAAGAACAGACTAAAAAGAAAACAGAACAAAAGAAAAAACTACTCAAACAAAAGCAAACTAGTTTTTCTTCTTCTTCCTTCTCTGATAAACTTGTTGTGCCTTATCCTCTGCCAGGATTTCTACGAAATGCAAAGAACTCATCATGAACTAATCTCGGTCAAACATTTCCCAAATGTAAGCACTTTAAATAATCAACTGCCCTATTTGTTTCCTTGTAGTAGAAAGTAATTCTCCATCGACAAACTTCCTCTTGAGTTATAATCCTTCTCCTCGATTTGGATAGCGAGTCCAAGGAGGTTCGGGCTCTTTGTGTGTCGATAAATTGTAGACGATAATTGAATCAATGCCTGGTGAATGTTTGGTTTTGTTTTTGCCTTTGCCCAGTCGGACCAAGTTCAACACCTTGTAATTCATGCACAAGCACAAAGCTTACATGACCTTCTCCACTTACATTTGCAAGTACCTCAGCTTCATGATCTCTAATTAATCATGACTTCATCTCTCCGTGGGTACAACCAAGTACAAAGAATGATTTACGGGATAACAAAGGAGCATTCAATTCCATCTTCTCATAAAAGCTCTTGCACTAAGGTATCGGTCTCTTATAGTTCTAGCTAACATTTTGAATCTTACATCTTGTATAATCATCAAAGCTGACTTGGTCTTGAGAGCCATCTTTGATTTCTAAACACTCTGTTATTTCTTTCTCTCCAAATATGGTAAACAAAGCTATTAAGAGCCAATTTTTTAATCATACCCACCTGATTAGCACTTGAGAAATGTTGAGCACACCAATTTACTTCTTCATCCCAAGAGTTTTCAAGATCCTTAACAATCCCCATTTCGAAGAAGACCTCTCCAAATTTCGAAAGAGAATTGACACTTGTGAAATAAATGGTTTTGAGACTCTTCATCGATTCCACATAAAATGCAAGTTGAGTGGAGATTTTCCCCATTTACCACTTACTCTTAGTTTTTAATCTCTTAAGGAGAGCTAACCATGTTATAAAAGAGTGTATAGGGATGTGGTTTTAAACCAAAACTAAGTGCTTCCACACGGGACTAGGCATATGATCGGATATTGCAATGTAAGTATCTTTTATAGAGAATTTGCACATAGCTCTGATTTCCAAAAGATTTGATCACTCTCTAAAAGTTGAACTCAGTTTTAGAGATTTCCTTGACAACATCTTGGACTTCATCTTCCATAAAATATGGAAACACCCAACCCTCGGGAGAAAAAATCGGCTACTTTTGAGTTATACGCAACGGCAATTGTTGCTAGAATATGAGTTCTACCCAATTTGTAAGGATCCCTTTTGAATGCCAGTTCTCATGCAAGAAGTTTGTGGAAACTCCATTGCCCCCTATATGTTCCTTTGCAAGCTCCATGTGGTCCAAAATTCTTCTCCAACACCAAGAGCAATCTTGAGGAATTTTCATTGTCTAAAAATCCTTATCTTTAATAAGATTATTTTTAACCCATGAAGTCCATATATTATCTTTGCCAGAGATTAAATCCCAAATATGCCTTAAATTTGATGCTATATTAGTATTTTCTAAATCCTTGATTCCCAAACCCCCTTCTTCATAAGAGTGACAAGCAAAACTCCATTTGATAGGACTATAACTCTTCTTTAAGTCAGGACCAGCCCATAGAAATATTTTGAACTTAAAATTCAGCTCCTTGATGACTCTTTTAAGAAGTACAAAGCAAGAGAACTAGAAAAATAACATTCCCCAAAGTACGGATTTAATGAGCAAAGCTCTACCAGGATAAGCCAAGAATATAGACTTCCAAGAGTGGATTCTCTCATCTACTCTTTCAAGGAGTGGCATAAAATCTTTATATGATAGTTTAGAGGATAAAAGAGGTACCCTTAAATATATAACATGCAAATCACCTACTGTGTAGTCTAAAATTTGAGGAATTTGACCCTTAGTAGTAGTATCCACATCATAACAAAATAATGAAGTCTTTTGCTTGTTAAAATCTAAAACTGAGAAAGAACTGAATTCATCTAGAGCATCTTTTAAACTAGAAGCAGCATCAACAGTTCCTTTGAAAAAATCGTTTATCATCGATTAAAACACAAGTGGGTTGAACTTGTTAACTTACATCTTGGGTGAAAACCAAATCTCTGAATCTAAACTTGTTTATGAATGGTAGCACTTAGCATTTCCATAGCCATCACAAACAAGTAAGGAGAGATTGGACAACCTTGTCTCAGTCCTCTCTGAGCACCAAAGAAACCATAAGGTGAGACATTAATAATAATTGAGAACATAGCTGTTTTAATGTACAAAAAAATCCAATTAATGAATAAATCAGGAAATCCCATCTATTTCAACAGTATCATAAGCCTTCCTCAGATCAATTTTTAAAGAACACTTTGGAGTTCCTTTAGCCCTATGATAATTCCTTACTAACTCATGATCTACGATGATGTTATCCTGAATTGATATCCTAGAAATAAATGCTGATTGATTTTGACTAATTAAACCTCCCAAGATCTTCTTCATTCTTAAAGATAAAATCTTGGTAATGCACTTATAAGTAACATTACAACAAGAAATGGGTCTATAATCAGTAACAAAAGAGGGGTTCTTCTTATTTGCAATCAAAGTAATGAAAGTACAGTTTACTTCCTTGAGAAGTTTAGACTTACGGAATTTTTTTTAAACTGCAGCAACTAATTCATCACCAACCTCAAACCAACAAGATTTGATAAAATGGATAGAGAAACCATCAGGCCTTGGATCCTTGCTTGAGCCAATAGAGTGCAGAGCAGCAACCACTTCTTCTCTTGTAACAGGCCTCACCAAATCAGCAACATCATCCTGTTGTATACAAGCATTTATATTAAGATTACGCATGACAGAAGAAGAATCAGCTTCAGTTAAATCACTCCCAAATAATTCTGAATAAAGGCAATACATTCTCTTGGAATCTCCTCATCTTCAATCAGCTTAACATTGTTCCTGTCATATAAGGATAGAATGTTATTCCTAGATCTTCTTTCTTTAAGAGAATTATGAAAAAAAGAGGTATTAGTATCTCCCAAATCCAGCCATTTAACTCTTGATTGTTGTTTTGCGGTGATTCTTCATATTTTGATAATTTAACATATTCAGCAACATAAACTCTTTCTCTTCTAGCCAGTTCATGATCCAAGGGATGAGATTGAAGAAGAAGTTGAGCAGAATCCATTTTTCCTTTGGCAGATAAAACTTGTTTTGACATATTCTTAAATCTTAATTTTTTCCATCTAGAAATTTCATATTTCACACTCTTTAGCTTATGAACTAATCTTATCATAGGGTTGCCTCTAACATTAATATTCCAACCCATTCTAACCACTTCCATAAAATCCTTTTCTTCAGATAGAAAATTGTAAAATCTGAAAGGAGTGGGGCCATGTTTTCTTCTCTCAGCAACAAAAACAATGCAAGGAGAATGATCAGATATCCCAGGTAGAAGAAACTCAGATTTCGAAAGTTAAAATTGTTGTATCCACTCTACATTCACCATCACCCTATCTATCTTGGAGCTAACAATAGTACCATCTTGATGACGATTTGTCCAAGTAAAGAAACAACCAGAGAAATGTAAGTCCATAAACTTGGAAAACTGAACACACTTAGCCAAATCCCGATAATTGTGAGGTAAAACCGAAGCACCCCAATTTGTATCGAGAAGGATAAAGCAATGAGTTGAAATCTCCAAGTAAAACCCATGGTCATGTATTAAAAGATGCATAATCAATAATAGCATTCCATAACAAGTTCCTAGTGATATAATAGTTATCCCTATAGATGAAAGTAACAACAAAGTTTATAATAGAAGAGAAGGAAACATCCAGAAAAATAGCCTAAGGAGAAGAGATCAAAACAGTAACTTGCAAATCTTTTGGATTCCAAGCAAACCAAATTCTACCAACACTAGTCACACTATCATTATCTAAAAAACACCAAGAAGGATTAATATTATTCCTTATTATTGATTTATTGAGGACTTGAACATGGGTTTAAACTAATCCTATCATGGAAAGCTTATTTATTTTAATTAAATTTTTAACTTCTAACTGCTTCAGAGGATCATTTAGACCTCTCAAGTTCCAACTTCCTATTTTGAAACTCATATTAAATTATTAGGAAGGGAGAGGGTACCTCTAGCAGACTTCTTTAAGTCTGCAATCTTAGGAAAAAGATTTATAGTTGCTGGGGAGAGAACAGATCTTCTTTGAAAATGAGCTCTTGATCCTGAATTTGAAGCTTCTGTCTCCTTAGTCTTCATTTGAGTAGCTCTTAAAATATTTTGAAAATTTTCTTTATTTTGATCAGATAAAACTTCATGAGAATAATCTATTCCTTGTTCTAAAATTGAGAAAGAATTAGAAGTACCAACCACATTAAGAGTGCTATTATTACTTGGCATAACTTCCTGCAAAACATTTGGCATTACTGGTTATGTAACCACTTTATCAATTTCAATTGGTGACACTGCATTGCTACCTTCTTCAGCAATGCCAATATTCATCACTGGTTCTGCAGCCCTCTTGGTTTGTTTAACTCCATTCCTTGATTTAGTTATCCATCCTTCCTTATCTTTATTTTGAGTAATCTGTTTTGGAACCCATTTCTGTACCACTTTTGGACTAGGTTTTACTTGTTTTGGACAATGAGCAAGATTATGACAAAAAAAAAAACACATTCTGTACACTTTGGAGTCTTCCAGGAGTAGTCCATCTTGATTTCCACTGTATCTTTTCCTCCCAAAGTAAATGTAAAGGAATCACGGAAATTCCACGATCAATACTTACTTCTACACAAATTCCGGCATAGCTCATTCTACTCTTGTTTTGAGTTTGAGTATCCATCATTAGAGGCTTGCCTAGATAGCTAGCAATCATACTCAATCCTTTGTTATTCCACATGAAGAGTGGGATGTTTCTAAGATTCATCCATACTGGAATAGACTTTAATGTAGCAATATCTTGTTCTACAGTTTTAGACCAAGGCTTAATAATAAACAATTTATTTGAAATAAACATAGTACACATTTCTAGAGCCTTAATTCTTTCTTCCGGCAATTGGAAATCGAAAATGAACACACTGTCACCATGAATAGTCATGTTCAAATTACCTTTAGGTTTCCAGGCTCTATTTACCGCATTTCGAACCCAATTGAAGTTGAGTCTGCTGCCTACAAAAGCTCCGATGACCTTATCCTCACATCTTCGTTGAAAACTTCATACAAAACATCCATAGTCTTCTTTCCATCAACTACTGGGTAGGAATAAAAATCCATATCAGCTAAAATAGTTGAATCCTTCTTCTTATCGAATAATAATGACCAAGATGCTGGAACTTGTTTAGATCCAGAAGGGGGAAAATTTTCAAATCCTGGAGGAATTACAGGATCTTCAGACGAACCATTAACAGGACCATGAGAAACCTCCATGAAATTAGCCTGAGGATATGCACTGCGAAACGAAAAAACCCTAACCAAAATCACCTCAAAATCGCCTTTGACTTTGGCCGTCTAGGTTTGACTCTAATGTGTAATTTTGAGTACTTAAAATGTTAACCAAGGCATGAAGCATATATCATTGGGGGTGTGCATTTCATATTTCATATCTCTGATGTTTAAGTAAAACCAAATGTATTAGCATTACGAATGACCGTATACTTCAAAGATTCTTTAATTTTCGGAGATTAATTAATCAATATTGAAATCAATTCACTATAAACCCTAAATTTTAAATATGAACGAAAAAAATATTTAGTTCACGGTGTAAAATTAAAATTCAATCGGTTAACACTAAATTGATAAAAACAATACCTTCAATAAGTTCACAATAATCACTTTCATCATCTCGTCCGATGAAAATTTTAAATTCGCATGATTATATGTTAATCTCTTTTTCTCTTAATCAATTTATTTCTCAACTCTTCACTGTGATATATATAGTTACCAAATCCTTAAAGCAGAATAACTAAAAAAAAGAACGTATTTAATAACCATAACTTTAGAAAACCATAACTCCAATATGTACATTTAGGTTAGAAAAAAAGAACGTGTTTAATAACGGGGATTTTTTTTTGTAGCCCAATTTGATTATTTTTTATATACAAAGCCCATCATTTGAATTATATATATTGGTAACCCATAATTAGTTAAATATGACTTTGATTTACCTTAATAACCCTTTATCTATTTTTTTTTTAATAACGGCTGTTAGTAAATGTCTAAGTAATAATTCCTGTAATTACTCATTTTTTTCCTTGTTTAACGCATACATTTGGGGTTGTTATAACTGTAACTAATAATCCCTAAAATCACTCTTTCTTCTCCTTCTTTAATTAACACATTTATTTGACTAATCACTAAAATCACTCGTTTTTTCTTCTAAGTCTAACACATTTATTAGACTCATTTGACCGTAAAAATGCCAAAATTTTAAATCCACCGGTTTATTATTGCAAGCTGTAGGAATTACTTGGGTTTCGTGAAATGCAGAATTATCACCAATCATTGAAAACTTTCACAATTTGGTGATAATTACAATTTCCATATATTGGAACTGGTTAAATTCTAGCACCTGTCATTAAAAACTTTAGTTGTCACAATACAAAAAATCACAATTTTCATTTTTGTTTGAATTAGTGAAAATTCCATTTATTGTAATGGTTCGTTGGAAAATTCAATTTTTCACTATTTAGTGATAATTACAATTTTCCATTTGATATAATTATGTTTTGCGGAATTCGCAATTATCACCGGTCATTGAAAATCCTAATTTTCATAATTTAGTGATAATTACAATTTTCATTTGTATAAATTAGTGAAAATTATAATTATCAATTGCTCTGATAATTTGAATTATCACTGGCTGCACAATTCAAAGATAATTGTATCCGTGATAATTGAAACAATCATCTATTGTGTAATCCAGTGATAATTGTTGATATCACTAGTACACAATCACAAAAACAAACACTAAAAGAGAAAAAGAAAAGGTTAGAATCTATGATGTGCCTGGAAACTCCTTGCATAGAAAGATAAGTAAAACCGTACGCATCATAGATACTAAAAGGACAATTAAACACAAGCACATACGTTATTAAACGAGAAGACAAAAGAAAAAGAAGAAGAAGACAATAATGGCTACTTGCAGCAATTAAGGGATTGATTGAAAGATATTAAACGAGAATAAGGTAATAACCGTGACTAGCCGTATTAATGGACCGTAAATAATGGTTGTTGAACTTGCTGAGTATTTATCATTAAGTTTGTTACTATTTAAACGGCAACTGTTTGACCACACTTTAAACGCACGAATTTGTTTTAATTTTCTTTAAAGATAATTTTATTAATAATATGTAACTAATTAAGGTTAACTTAGTCCATCTGAAAATTTGAAATTATAAATCTAAACTAACACTAGAATTTATAGCCGTAGATCTTATAATTTGGGCTATGCATATATATCATCTTAATGATGGGTTTCTAAAAGAGAGAGAAACCAAACATGAGTTCCTCAAAAATTTCCACGTTTAATAACCATAACTTTAGAAAACCATAACTCCAATACGTACGTTTAGGTTAGAAAAGTGGTAACAAGATTTGAGCAATCCACTCCCCGCGATAATTACTAAAAACTTTCTACCAAACTTTGGAAAAAATATCTCTTTAATATTTACAACTATTTTAGGGGGTGGTGATATTGATTTTTCTTCCTAAACATAGAGAAATTTTAACCGAAAATGATATATGGCGTCCAAATTTCTGCACCCAATGCACCTAGTGTTACGTGGCATCCTAACTGTTTGTATTCCATTTTTGCGCGACTAAATCTGTTTTATGAGTTGTTTCTTCCTCGATATTATTCTATCTCCTCGTTTACAATTTTTGCTCAGATGTTGTAGAGTCTCCATTATGAGTTGTTTCTTCCTCAATATTCTTCTATCTCCTCGTTTACAATTTTTGCTCAGATATCCTAGAGTCTCCATTGTGATCTTTGGTGCGATGAAGACGATGCGGACATTAATGTTGAAAACGATGGTGACTTATTTAGACAAAAAAAAAAGACTAATTAACAGGATTGAAAGAGATATGATCAAAACTCAAAGGACAAATAAGAAATCAAAACTAAGAGCTGAATTTTAATTATGTGGTTGTTTGATGACACTCTCTCTTTAAAGTATGAACTCCATCTCCCAGTCCTTTCTCAAACCAAAGCTAATAGACAATTACTTTGATCATTATCACTAATTCATTGAACATTCGATTGGGTACGTTGTTCATCAATTATCAATTAAGAAATAAAGAGTCCCCGGTTTTGCAAATTGATGGTGATAAATTATCGATACAGGCAGTACTTTGTATAGTTCTTCTTTCTGAGATTTAACATACGACGGACTATACGAGTAATACCATCTGTAACACAAAATAAAGACAATCAATTCTTAGGGTTTTCAAAGAATTAACACGAAGAGGTTAGAAATTAATGGGACAAACATTCCCTTCCCGATCAGAAAAGAAAATCATCCAAGTGAACAACGCCACGTAACATTGGGTGCATTGGGTGCACTAAATTGGCTGCCATATATCATTTTCGAAATTTAACTATACTTAAACAATTTTTGCAAAAATTTAGGGGAGGCGGGAGCCACCCTATATTACACACCGTCCCTGTCTATCATTGCGAGACAAACTATAGGAAGTTGTTCATTTTGTATAATTGTGGGTAGCATCGATGTTAAAAAACATTTTGATGTTCTTGGAGCGGTGCCATGCTAAGAAATATGACGTCAATTTGATGTTGTGGCGCTAGCTACCTTCTCCTATTAATGTATTGCGCATAACCAGATGTCAAATGGAACTGACCTCAACTATGGTGACCGGATAAAAGGAACCTTGACAGTTAACTAATTAAGTTCTTACATTCAAAAAATCGATGACTTTATTACAATCACCTCAATTGAGAAGTTTTAGAGGGTCATCTCCTTTGCTCATTCAGTTGCCTCTAGAGCACTACTAATTCTGCTACTACTAAACAGAAGTAAAAAAAAAAAAAAAAAAAAAGTGCAATGTGTCTTTAGAATGCATCTGGCTGTTGTTGCTGAACCAGACTTGTCTGCTGCCGTAACTCTGATTATCGTGGGAAATCTTTCTCGAGTTCGGCATAACAAAGGCAACAATGAGACTGATTTTGGATATAATTCATATGCAAGTATTTGTTTGATTATGGAATCATAGCTGGACAACATTTTTCTCATTTCGAACTAGGATTATCGCCATAACACGTAAAACAACGCTGATGAAAATTTCCAAAAGTTTAATGAAGAAAATAAATTTTCATAAAGGTTTAGAAAAGTTTAATGGAGAAAAAAAAACCAAAATAAATTATACAGTATTGGCTGGCAGTGTAATTAATAAGAAGAATTTTCTTAAGCCATTAGGTTTGTGGTACCCATTATTATTTTGGTGTTGTTAATTGTGTTGGCTTAACAGAAATTAAAGATAATGCAGAAATTTTATTCAAAAAATTTTAGATAAAAAAACAAGAGCCACTAGGACTACTGGCTTTTAAATGGTAAGCATGACACTCTCAAACTCTTGAGACCAGTTAGGTTCAATCCAAGTGCAGTTTGATCTTTCCGTTGTATTGTGGAAATCTTGCGAAGAATGTTGATTACTCCCAACACATTGATACCTACATGTATCAAGAGAATAATATAAAATTCTTTCGCCATATAATCTAGGTAAGTATACTTTATTCTCCATGCAACTACGTGGAGCCACTGCTGAGAAACTGGATGTATAGCTGATGAAAATTGCATGCTTTCCTAAACTGTTCAGTTTCACCCAAGCCATCTTGGATTCTTCCAATCTATAAATATCCATCGACTTTCCACTCTGTCCTAAATTCACTAGTAGAAGCTTGTCATCACACTCCACCAAAAAACTTGGAAGGATACCACCGAATCGTTTCAGGGACTTCGAAAGTACTCTCCAACTGAAATCACCACCCTTCGCGTTGAAAACCCCTAACATTCCGTTATAATCTAAGCAGTAGAATTCCCCTTTATAAAAAACTGGATTGTTAATGCAAGGCATAAAATATTGCCTATAGCCGCCTGTAGGTTTATATTCGAAACGAGGAGTAGTCGTCCAGCATGTTGCACTGTTTCCCGGTTCAGTGACCAAGAAATTAATATAAGATTTATCATCATTCCATGGATCCCAATTAGAGATGGCAATCACCACACAATCGGGAGAAGTCGGTAAAGACGAGAAGGACATTCCACCAAGTGTGTAGTCATCTGGTAAGTCTGGAAGATGAATGGTCGTTCTTGTAAAGAGATTATAAAAGAATATAATTTTCTTACCGCTAGACAACAGAAGCCATCCGTTTTTCGAAAAACGAATTCTAGCACCTACGAGCAACTGATCAGACGGTTTCATGAGGTACTTGTCATTATTATGCATCGGGTCTACTATATTGCAGATGGTCTCTTCATTATCTTCATAGATAGACACCAGCCATGGAGACAAATATGTTGTTGTTGTGGCCCTTGTAGAAGCGGATATTCGGTTCAATGCGGGGAGTGATTTAGAATTTTGTTTACAGACTAAACGGAAATTGTTGTAATCCACTGGATTGAGAAATCTTGCAATCGCCTCTGTACTGTCATAATCATTAAGAATATTCTTATGTTTTAATTCTTCTAATTCTTCTCCATTATGACTCATCCTGCTCGTACTCTCAGTTGCATCTTTGCTTAGTAGGAAATCTTTTACTCTTCTCCTCGGGCCAACCATGTTCCTATTCTCTGTTGTAGGCATCATTATCCAAGTAGGCAGAAAGAACGGAGTAAGAAGCTTCAAACACGGCAAGACAGCTGTAGTAGCATTATCATCTACTTCAAATACGTACAAGGTTTGATCTTCGGGTAGTGTATAGAACAAACAACCCCGTTCCAGCCCCATATCAGCTGCTGAGCAACACGCACTGGAAGTTGAATAACACCTTCTGAAATATGTATCTTTTGTACATGATTCCATGTTTGTGCCCAAAAAGAGAACATGGTCATCCAACGTTTTCATCAAAACCCAAGCCATTGATGAGAAATCTAACTTGAGGATATGTACTGAGTAAACTTTTCTATAACTTCTTGGACTACAATTAAAATATACTCTGAAGATTTCATTACCAGACTCAAGCCAGTGTTCCATCCACCGATTGGAATGATATTCTTCACCTCCTCTTATTATTGGCAAATCAGCATCCTCTATCTTAAATGTTCTAGTATATTGTGTCTCATTATCAACATCAATGTTATGCCATAGTTTCTTGATTTCGATCTCTCTTAACCGATTTTCAACACAAAAAGCATATAACTTACCTTTACAGCAAAGCAGGGACTCGATATATCCTAATAAATTATCCTGCCGGTCACGATAGAAATCCTCCGTTCTCCATTGTTTGTCTCCTGGTCGACAAAAAACTAGAATGTGATCCCAATGACAAACTAGACCTCTATCATCTATGCCTCTAAAAAGGAGGAATACCGTGCAGTCATCATCATGGCCACTATAACTAGTACATTGAAGAGGTGGTGAGGATAACACCAAGTCATACAGAAAATAATTTTTTGATTCTGATTTGGTAGGGAGAGACCGACGATCAAGCTTAGGTAATTGAATAGTTTCTAATGATACAGGATTCCACAAGAAACAATCATCCAAATTTGAGTTAGCCACAGAAAACTGATCATTATTATCTTCAACACCACCGATAACGATTAGCCATCCTTGATGAGAAGTTTTGTGATAATATGCTCTACCTCGCATCTCTGGTATAGACTTTATGCAGTTTCTGTTATTGGGTTCGCAGGGGTTAAAAAAACTCTGAAATTTCCTACCTTTTCCATGTGGAAAAACAAGCCAAGGTGCTACCTTTGGAACCGGTGGGCGTTGTCTTTCACTCCTCTCATGTGGTGCCTCTGCTGATGCGGCCCCTGATACTAATTGCTTGGACATGAAAACAGTGTAGCTTGTCAGAGAGGAACGAAGTTTAGGTACTGCGCTGCTCTATATGTTTGCAGAAGAGACAGCTAAGGTGAATGAAATTGATGGTGAGGGAAGTCTAATGTATTTATAGACAGCCTGACTTCCATATTCGACTTAATAGTTTTCCATATTCAGTCGCCCGAAATCCAGCCCAATGCCCAACATCTCTAAATTTGGTAAGCTAAGTGCATGAACAATATGAGCGCCATATTTGAGGCAACTAAACAGATTTTAGATCAGACGAACGAACGTTTTGGGTGTAATTTTTTACCGTCAAATATCATAACTGAGTTTTATGGATGGGAAAACCATCAACACCACAAATTAAATAAGCAACCATAATTTGATGATGTAAGTTCATATGATGTTATTAATCAAAGTACCAGACCCCATATGAGAAAAAAATTCTGGATAAGATTCGCTTGGTTGTAGGGATGGCAATAGGGGGGTATGGCAGAATCATAGATTATGGCAGAATGGTACAAAATCTTTCTCAGTGGCAGAGTGTTATAAGTCATTGGAGGATGATGGTTTGCTAGTTTTCCCCTACAAAAGTGTGTGGAATCCAAAAATACCAAAGAAGGTGATTTTCTTTGTTTGGTCTCTCTGCTATAATGCTGCACCACATATAATATGAATGGCTGTCTATTATGCAAGAAAAGTGCTGAATCAAACCAACACTTATTTTTGCATTGTGATACAACTAGAGAAATTTGGTTCTACTTCTTAAGTGTCTATAATCTTCAATGGGTGTTTCAAGGCAGTGTGAGGGATACATTATGGGAATGGAGAAGAAAAAAAGGGAAGAATTTAAGTTTGAAAACTAAAATTTGGGACATAATCCCATTTGCAATATAGTGGGTTGTTTGGCTTGAAAGAAACTCAAGAGCATTTAATGGAAGATATAACTCAACAAGTAACTTGAAAGATGGTATCAAAACTTTGATTTATAATTGGTGTGTGGGTACTCAAATCTTTGAAGGAATCACCTTGGATATGGTTCTTCATAATTGGGAAGCTGTTCTTCATTAAGTCTGTAATTTTTGTTACAATCTTTGTATTTGTATTTTGTTTTCACGAATACCATTACTTTCTTAGCGATGTATTGGTTTTTAATAAAACTTGCCTTTTCTGAGTCAAAAAAAACAAATAATAGTAGAAGATTAAGATGGGTTTGAAATTGTAGAAAATCTGATATCAAAGACTTAATGAAACACAGAAACTAAACTCAAACAAGCTATATATTTCGACTCATGGCTCAACAACCTATTTATAAGATTAACAAACTTGACTCTCAAGTAAAAAGACTTTAATCAAACTCTAACAAAGAAACTTCTAGACAATTCTCACGTAAACAAACTCTTAAAACCAGTAATACTTGCAACCCAAGTAAGCTTCTAAAAACCGTACCACGCGTCAACAATACTTGTTGATCCATTCACTTCATGTCAACCATACCAGTTGACCCGACCATATTGGATCAACTCTCATAGTTGATCCATACTGCTTTATTCAAACTGGATCAACAACCAATGTTGATCCCTTCTATTGTCTTCATAGTATCTTGGTTTATTCTTCAACATCCTCCCTTAAACCAAGATACTCTTTGCTAATCATACCAAGCTTTCCACGCAAGTAAATGAAAGTGTTAGACTTCAAGGACTTGGTGAAAATGTCTGCAACCTGTTCTTTGCTTTCAACAAACTCCACAGCAACTTCCTTATTACTGACTAGCTCTCTAATGTAATGATACTTAATATTAATGTGTTTGCTTCTCCCATGAAACACAGGGTTCTTAGTTAGTGATATTGTCGACTTATTGTCACAAACTATTGTTGTTGGTGTCTTCTGTTCTTGAAACAAAGACTTCAGCATTATTCTTAACCATACAGCTTGTGTAGCACAGTTGCTAGCAGCTATATACTCAGCTTATGTTATAGATAATGCAACAACTTGTTGCTTCTTAGATGACCAGAGAAAAAACCGGTTCCCCAACCGAAATCCATAACCTTGATGTACTTTTTCTTCCTTCATCTCCACCCCAATCACTATCGATGAAACCAACCAACTTTGGATCTTCGAGATAGTATAAAATATTCCCATGCTTGTTGTTCCTTTTACATACTTCAGAATACGTTTTGCAGCTTGTAAATGTGATTGTCTAGGAGCTTCCATGAACCTACTAACCAAACCAACTGCATACATGATGTCAGGTCTTGTAGCAGTCAAATATCTTAAACATCCAACAAGACCTTTAAAATCTGTTGAATTCACAAGCTCTCCAGATCCATCTTTTGTCAACTTCAATCTTTCTTCTCTTTTGGTGTTAAGATTGGATTACAATTATCCATCTTGAAACGCTTCAAAATTCCTTCAGCATACCTTTGTTGATTAATAAAAATTCCTCTTTCAGTTTGCTGTACTTCAATACCAAGAAAATATGACATCAAACCAAGATCTGTCATCTCAAACTCCTTCACCATATCCTCCCCGAATTCATTGATCATCTCAAGACTATTTCCCATTAAATATGAGATCATCCACATACAGACACACTATGATATGATTGCCAGCACCACCATCTTTCAAATACAAAGTATGCTCATGTGGACATCTTGTAAAACCTTTCTTGAGAAAATAAGAATCTATTCTTGTATACCATGCTCTTGGTGCTTGTTTCAAACCATACAAAGCTTTGTTTAGCTTGTATACTTCATTCTCTTTCCCCTCCATAATGTAGCCAGCTGGTTGCTCTACATAAACTTCTTCTTCCAAAACTCCATTCAAGAATGCTGACTTCACATCCATCTGAAGTATCTTCCATTGCTTTTGTGCAGCTAAAGCAATGATCATTCTTACTGTATCAAGTCTTGCAACTGGTGCAAACACTTCTGAATAATCAACCCCTTGTCTTTATCTATAACCCTTAGCAACTAACCTTGCTTTCTTTCTCTCTATTTCACCATTTGACTTATATTTTGTTTTATAAACCCAATTAACACCAATGGGTTTCTTTCCTGGTGGAAGTTTTGTTAATTTCCATATGTCATTCTTCTCAATTGACTTCAGTTCTTCATTCATGGCTTGAATCCAACCTTGTTCTTTAGATGCTTCTTCATAAGCTACAGGATCACAATCTCCAAATAATGCAAAGTTCACAACATCATCATCATCTTCATCATCTCTTGTTAAAACATAATCATTCAACCTAGCAGGTATGACATATTTTCTTCTTGGTCTTGTAGTTTCTTGTTGTTGTACTGCTTCTGTTCTTGCTTCTTCATGTTGTTCTTCGACATTGTCTTGAGCTTGCACTTCTTCTTCAACTACATTTGGAACTGTTCTGAAAGCAGGAGGTGGATCAACATTTCTAGTTGATCCAATATCATGTGGATCAACATTCCTTGTTGATTCATTGTTATGAGGATCAACACTGGTTGTTGATCCATTATTCCAATTCCATTGTGAATCTTCATCAAATATAACATCTCTACTTATAACTATCTTTCTAGTTTCGGATTATATAGCTTGTATCCTTTAGTCACCGAACCGTAACCAACAAGAATACATTTTTCACTCTTATCATCCAAACTTCTTTCTCAATTCTTTTGGTACATGTGCATATGCAATGCACCCAAAAATTCTCAGATGTCTTACACTTGGTCTTACTCCTCTCCATGCTTCTTCTGGTGTTTTGTTGTTCAAACTATTTGTAGGACATGTGTTGAGTAAATACACAACTTGTATCAATCGCATAACCCCAAAAACTTTTTGGTAAATCTTTTGTTCTTCTTATTATTCTTGCCATCTCCATGATGGTTCTATTTTTCCTCTCTGCAACTCCATTTTGTTGTGGTGTATATCTTCTTTGTTAGGTGATGTTGAATGCCATGCTCTTCCATAAACTTGTCAACAACAGTGTACTCGGTTCCTCTATCGATTCTCAAAATTTTGATACTCTTACCAATTTGTTTCTCAAAGATAAGCTTTGAAACTTCTAAAAGCATGAAAAGCATCACTCTTTTGTTTAAGCAAATATACCCATGCTTTCCTACTAAAATCATCAATGAAAGTTATGAAATAGTTATTACCTCCATGTGAAGTTACTTCAATAGGACCACACAGAGATCACTATGGACAATCTCCAATTGTTGATCAGCTCTTCCTGCTTTGTTGACTGGGAATGGATCTCTGTGCTGCTTGCCAAAGATGCAATTTTCACATCTTGCTTCTGGAAGTTCAATAAAAGGTAATCCAGATACCATTTCTTTCTTTGCTAAGGTTAGTAAACTGTTGAAGTTCACATGCCCCATTCTCTTGTGCCACAACCAAGCATCATCATGAACATGACTACTATAACATCTTTCCTTTTGATACTGAATATTCAAAGGAAACAATCTATTCTTAGTCATCTGCACTCTTGTAATAAGTCTTCTAAAACGATCTCGAATTGTACAAACACCATTGAAGATGTTCATAGAATAACCTCTTTCATATAATTGACCCATACTCAAGAGATTTTGATGCAAACCTGGTACATAAAAGACATCCATAATATATGTTTTTGCACCATTCTTCAGAATTATTCCAATTCTTCCTTTTCCCATAACTGGAATTGTAGAATTGTTTCCAAACTTCGCAGTTGAACGCACTGATTCATCAAGATTATCAAACAAATCTTTTCTTCCACACATATGATTACTGCAACCCGTATCTAGATACCACTTATGTTGAGGTTGTTCTTCGGTGTATGACAAGCCAACAACATATTTTCGGCTTTCTTTTCTTCTTCATCTTCTTCTTGACTTTCTCGCTATATTTGCTTTGAAATTTGCTTTGTAGTTATTAGCAATCGTCTTTCTTAGTGTTGAACACTCGGTAGCAATATGTCCAAAGTCTCCACAGTCATAACATTGTATTTTTTGATTTATCATATGGCTTCTGTAATTTCCATTATTTGATTTTCCTCCATTATTGTATCCTCCTTGAGAACCTCCAAGATTAGATTTTCCTTGATTACTTCTCCAACTAACTTGACTTTGAAGTGCTTTGCTTCAACTTGTTTTGCAGCTTTGTTTTCTCCAACAATCTTTGTTCATAAGCTTGTAATGAACCCAATAACTCATTAAGAGTCATGGTTGCAAGCGTGTTGCATTCTTCTATAGCAAATAACCTTTGATTCAAACTTCTCGGACAAGCTTCTTAAAATCTTCTCTCTAACAGTTGAAATCTTCTACCGTATCGCCATTGGCCTTCATCTCATTAACAATATTCAGTGTTTTTGAGAAAACTCGAAATTGTTTGATTGTCTCCATCATGTGAGTTCATATTTTCTTTTCAAGGTTTGTAATCTAACCTTCTTAACTTTTCGGAACCTTGTGTAGTAGCTTATTAAACCATCCCATGCTCTTTTCACATCTTTAATGTAGATAACTCTATCCATGAGATTCATGAATACCTTGATGAAGAATGTATGTAGCTCGGAATTCTTCTTCTGTTTTCGATTAACGAGTTTGCGCAGACTCCTTCAAGTACAACTCCTTTTGCTGGTTCTACATAACCATCTTTCACAATATCCCATACCTCTTGGAATATGAAAATATTCTCCATCTGCAACCTCCAGTGTTCAAAGTTTTTACCTTCAAACACCGGAACCTTAATTGAACTTAAACTTGTCATCTTCTTCAAATCAACAACTCATACCCAAAGCCCTAGAACACGATATTAAGTGCTCGATACCGATGTAGAAAATCGATATCAAAGACTTAATGAAACACAGAAACTAAACTCAAGCAAGCTTCTCTTAATTGATATATTTCGACTCATGGCTCAACAGCCTATTTATAAGATTAACAAACTTGACTCTCAAGTAAAAAGACTTTCCTAACATAATCAAACTCTAACAAAGAAACTTCTAGACAATTCTCACGTAAACAAACTCTTAAAACCAATAATACTTGCAACCCAAGTAAGCTTCTAAAAACCGTACCACGCGTCAACAATACTTGTTGATCCATTCACTTCATTTCAACCATACCAGTTGACCCGACCATATTGGATCAACTCTCATAGTTGATCCATACTGTTTTTTTCATACTGGATCAACAACCAATGTTGATCCCTTCTGTTGTCTTCATAGTATATTGGTTTATTCTTCAACAGAAATCCTAGTAAAAAGTCTTAGGTACGTACTCATATTCAGTGAAAGTTTATGAGAACATTTTCAAGTCCTAAGACTTCTACTAATGATTTCAAATCCATCTTAATCCTTTTACTAATGATTTCTCGTGTCTGCCAATTTTATAATCTGGGTTGATTGTTTGTCGCAGGCTCCTATATTCTTTGAAGTGAAGTACTCCAGTTAACGACAAATGCAAAAAAAAAAACTGGCGAGATTGGGGTATACCCAATTTCAAGGGGACATGGTGTGTCATTATTAAAAAGTGTGATTTTACTTTAATACCCTTGGACTAATTAAATATTAAAAATAAACCCATTTCTTAATTTCATTAACCCTAAAATTAAATAACTAACCAACTCTTAATCTTCTCTTCTTCTTCATCTTCATCTTCCATCAACCAAAGCCATATAAAAATCTTCAACTTTGATTTTCCAAAAAAATTGTTGACTCTACCAAACGAAAAGAAGACTATAAATGATGTTTAAACTCAAACCCATCATTGTGTTGTGTGATTTGATTGTTATATTAGGTTAGAAATCGAAAATTATGATTTCTGTGTTTTTGGTCGGCAAGGTCGTAACATGCATATCTTGCCGACTTTTCATAACAGCCATGTCGGCGACAGAAATTTTTTCAAATTTTGGGGTATTTTTTTTGAATACCTTGCCACCAAATACTGAGACGGAAGGGTATTTTTGAATACCTTGTCGGCCAAAAACAAATTTAAGGGTATTTTTGATTCCCTTGCTCTACCAATAAATTTTTTTATGTCATCTCCTGTATGTCAAAAAATAAAAGTCGTCAAGGTCGACAATGAAGATCTTGCCGGCCACTTTTGGCCGGCGAGGTCGACGATGAAGATCCATCCTGCCACTTTTGGCCGCCATGATCTTCATTAGTCGACCTTGCCGACTTTTCATACTTTCAGAACTGAAAGTGTTGATTTATTCTTTGATTTTGAGTATTATTTCATATAACAGATTTGCAATCCCCTTTTTAGAAGTATTTCGGTTGTGTGCTTCATTTTCGTTGCAAGAGATATTCTCAAAAAAAAAAAAAAAAAAAAATCATCAAAAATCATCCCACAAAAGTTCAATCAAAAACAAAATTTCATAACTTAAAACTCATAATTTAATCTATTCAATCAATTTAAACTTAATTAATTAATCTAATCAAAATTTTAGTGTTAATTAAACGAGGGCAATTTTGCCATTTTGAAAATATTGGGTTAAGGGGTGACCTATTTTACTTCAAAATGACTCTATTTTGTCTCATTGGGTATACCCCAATTAGTTTGGGTATACCCCAATCAAGGGAAAAAAAACGCTCTCTCCATATGCCACACATTTTTTTCTTTTCTTGTTTCGTGACCGTGGTACAAATTCCAATCATAACACATTTATATCGGTTTGTTTTTAAACTAAAATAACATGGTTTCGGATCATGTCAATATGATATTAGACCTTGGCTTAGAGAGTCATCTGAGACCTTGGAGTGACTCTCTAGTTTCTAGAAACGAAAATACTTTTGTGTGATTATACTATTAAAATACTCAACCTCGTCAACAAACTAAAAGTCTAATAAGCCTTGGCTTCTCACTCTCACTCTCACTTCTCACCCTCCCCAAAGTCCCAATTGGTAGCTAAGCTAGGGTTCTTCTTCAGCTTCATTTTCTAAACAAGAAGCCTTCATCATGAGTTCCCTAACAACAACAAGGACCTGTACCTTATAATTAAGGGTTGTTTTCGTTTTTTGCTTTGATTTCATTCTGGTGGTGCTCATGAGCTGAAACTTCTAAACAAGCTGAAAGAAGATTTAAAATAAGTCTAAATCTCTTGCTAAGGTGTTCAAGAATACTGCTTACAGAGAGTACTTTTACTAGGAAGAGATTACATTTGTCTATTAGTACTTCTTATCCCCTGTAGTACAGGTGCTTTGCGGAAATTGGAGGCAATATGGGAAATCTTGCAGCCTAGAGATGGAAAGGGCGAAGGGGGCTCTTAATCTCCCAAAAGTAGGAAGAGCCATCATCACCTCCTAATTGCTCCAAGGGAAGTCTATATGCCAGTCAATGGTTTTCATTCATCCCTTGATGAATGCAACCAGTAATTGACATCTACAGCTGAAGAGAGTTATTATAAGTTTCTTAAAAATTGAAATGAAACGCTGGTACACTATGAGATGATTCGTTGATATCACCTACGGTTGTCTGGCCTATGAAAGTAACTCATGTTGCTGCACGGACTAAAGCCGGTAGAAGTAGCAGCTGCTCACGGTAATCGTTGAGGTGTTGAGATTCTTTTCCCGGTGACTTCTCTTATTCCAACATACGGTGACTACTCATGTTTTTTTATTCAGGCCCTCCAAGTGAAACCTGGTGATGCAGCTGTTCTTTCCAACGGGAGTTTGTGCTATGTGTATTTAAACAAAGGAGATGCTGCTTTTGAAGATGCTGCTCAATGTGTGTTGGCAAGACCATAGGCCTAAGGCGTATTATAGGGCAGGCGTAGCACTCAAACTGCTGAAAGTCATATTCGTTTTCATTTCCTTGTCGGTTCATTTTCTTCTTTTCTTTTTATACAAAGAAGTCCTTTTTGATAATATTTTCTGCATTTGCCGGCAGAGGCTTGATGATGCATCAGATGCCTTTTCCAATGGTTTGAAACTAGATCCTGGAAATAGAGAGCTTCAAGATGCATTCAGGTTAGGTACCAGTACATTTATTATCAGTTCTATGGTTTCATGTTTTACCTCTCGTACTACTGCTTAGCAAGCTTACATTATCATTGGAACCTGCACCTGTCCTGATTGGAGAGTCAAGTGACTAGATTACCCATAACCATCAACAAAATGGAGTTAAAACTATGGGCTTGGGTTCCTTTTATACTTGGTACTTGGTAGATAAGATGGTCTAGTTCGGATCGTCTTACCTCCCCAGATATTTGTTGATAAGTTTAAGTTTAATCTTCATTCATGTTGAAGTTAGAAATTAGTTATAAAGTTTTCAAGATTTTTGCTGTCCATTGTTTAGGATTTAGGTGCCTTCACTTGTTTCCACAAGATGCTCATAGACCCACATCTAACTTGGGCGTAGAGCTACTGTGTTGCTTAAATTAGCATAGAGGCTTAAAAGGCTGTTCTAGTACTGGGGGTCGCAGGGTTAATTTTGAACCCTGATTTTGGGCATACCAAAATCTTTCTAGGCATACTCAATAAAGACAAAAAGGGTTGTGAAATAACAAAATCAGATATCCCCTTAACCCAAAAAATCTTAAATGGCAAATCTACCCTTTACGTATTAGGGTTAGTAATCTGGATTAGTGATTAAATATTTTATTTAGTGATTAAGATAATTTTCAGAATTATAAAGGTTGTTAAGATGAAAAAAATTGGGGAAAAAAATAATCAAAGTTTTGGTTAAGAAGGAGAGAAAGAGAAGGAGAAAGTGAGCAAATTTCAATTCTTGATTCAATGGAGGATGAGGAGGGTCATAATTCATATAAAAAACCTAGGAAAATACATATCAACTACAACAATGATTCCCAAATGGCTGATTTCTTAGATTATGAGAATGATTTTACACAAACTCAAACTCAAGATGATAATTTTTATGAGCCAAATCCAGATGATGAATACATAAATGAGGAACCCAATGCTTCTAACACACATGTACACTTCTATATTATGTTTAATCTCACTTTTGTAGCTTGAAATCATCAAAAAATTGTATTTTTCATCATGGTTCGCGAACCAGACTATGTTCGGCTTAAAAATATAAGCCAACCCACTAAATTGATGAACAGTTCGGCTAGCTTTGAATTTGTTAACGTTATACGCCGAACCTTCATTTTCCAACTTCCAACCTATTTGTAAGATCCTAGTTCGGCTTATATTAAAGTCTAATAACAAGCCGAACCTATTTCTGAGAGTTAGGTTCGGTTTTCACTCTAAATATTGTATCAAATTTAACTATATATTTTTCCAAGTTCGGCTCATATTCAAAAATTCACATCAGCCGAACATGATCCTGATTTTCCATGAAACACTTAAATTCATACACATTTAGGGGTTAGGCTTTTTATTACATATGTTTTCTATTGTGCAAACAAAAAAAATGGAAGTTACTAAAAGTATTAAGAAAGTGAAGTCTAATGATGGAGAATACCAAGGTCCATATTAAACTCATTAAAATCAATGATATCTTATCTTCAACTTCAATAGAATGAAAAGACAAACACAACGCAAAAAAGAATGAGGTCATTCCGACATCGGACGAAAAAGTTATGGCCAAAACAAGATCGAAAAACTTGAGTGTGCAAAGAGAAGGTTCGGCTGATAACTCAACAACACGAGCTAGCCGAACCTAGAGCCAGCAAATCAATATTTTCGAAGTGTTTACAGAGAGAGGTTCGGCTTGAAAGTGATCTAATCGAGTCACCAACCCGACAACCACATTGCAAATTTCACTTCACTTCGGTTCTACTGGGAAGGTTTGCAAGGTATTAGCCGAACCTGACACTGTTCTGGGACGTATTTAATACGCATTTTGGGGTTCGGCTAAAATTGACATTTACGGTTTAGCCGAACTGTTCATAGACACTTTCAGGGTGAAATTTCAAGAACAATTCGGCTCAAAACTCAACCCAATTATCACCCCGAACCCGCTTATCAGTAACCATCAAAAACCCTAAGTTTTTAGCAATTTAACCCATTCAATCCATGAAAAACAACAATTAAAGATTGGATTTGTAGGGAATACCTTCTTATCCTCATTTCAGTATTTGGAGCTTCAAATGGTTGAATTTCCGATTCAATTTCTGGTTCAATTGTAGTTTTTACACCTTAATCTTCAATTGGTTCTTCTTCTTTAATTCATGGATTGGAAGAGGATTTAGAACACCCGATGTTTGCTTTTTTCTTTGTACGATCCATTATATAGTTCAATTTAACCGATGATCGAATTTTCACGAATCGATAATTAATTACGGTGATGAAAAAAAAATCTCAGAGAAAAGGAAGGTGGTTTGGATGGAGGAAGAAGAAGAGATGTTTATGATAGTTTATTTTTTTATTTTAGGTTCAAGGGTATATAGGTAATTGATCTACCCAATAGACACCCCTTATAAGGTCACCTAGGATGGGAAAACTATTTTGTATGCCTTGAAAGTTTTTGGTATGCCTAAAAACGGCCTTCTTAATTTTTCTGAACTTTTGATCGAGGTCTTCTTAGGCCCAAGTCGCATATGTATGTGAATGTTTAACTAGTGTATATTATGTAGAACACAGAACCATGATAGTCAGTTCTTATGATTTCCTTTTTCGAATTATTCGACCTTTTCTTATTCGATTTCACTCTTGTTTCTTACAGGTGTAGGATCATAATATCGCAACGTGCGGGGCTCGCGGGGTTACTAAACAGCGACGCCGCGAGGCAGTCGCAGACAGCTAAAATAAATGACGCGATGAATAACGACACACAAAACAGCAGAAAGACATGGAACCGGGCGAGGGTTAAGAAGTGTCGCGAGAATAAATGTTTGTACATCTGCGACACTTCGCGGAACATTTCCGAAATAAAAGGGTAGATTAGCTGTCATCCACTATGTATCGCCCTATATAAAGGGTTGAGTGAGTCTGTTGTAAAGGAGAGATCTTTTTGGAATTGTTGGGCAAGTCATTAGGAGAGAAAGTTCAAGAGTGTTTTACTTGCTAAGTGTAATCCTACTTTTCCTGTGTAAACAACTCATGAAATTAATCAATAAACATTCTCAATTATACAACTTTCAATGGACTAATTAATCAAAATATAGTCGGGGGTGTAGTGTGGGAAACCTCGCTACTACATATGCGCTAGAAACAGGACCTAATCTTGTTGGTTCAAGAAAGAAAATCGCAATTAAAGTTGTTTGGATCAAGAAAATGAGAAAGGAAAATCTTAGATCGGATGAAGCGGGGGAAAAAGATATGGTATGTGACACGGATACGGAGTAATGATTAGTGAATTTCATGAAAATATCGGAGGAAGAATACACAAACGGGATTTTGAAGGAAAGAAGGTTACGGACAGAGAAATGATATCACCTTTGAAAGATTGGGAAAAACAAGAGATAACATTCACAATGGGAGATGTCCAAAGAAAATTTGGATCACCTATCTCCATTAGTGATCGCAATTAACGCATATAAGGAGAGAGAAGAATCGGAGAACACAAATAAAAACATGGATGGTAAATGGAGTTTTAATTGATACGGGGAGTCCGGTGAACATAATGTTCTATCACACTTACAAAAAGATGGGATATGAAGACGAGGATATGACTTTCGCGGCATACAATATCCAAGGTTTTGGTAAATCCATAACCAAAGTTAGAGGGGAGATAAAAATACGTATTCCATTAGGAAGAATCGAAACTCGGTGACATTGAGTATAGTAGATATGGAATCACCGTATAACTTGTTACTAGGAAGACCATGGGTACATGCAATAAAAGGCATGGCGTCGACGCTTCATCAATGTATCAAGTTTCCAACACCAACCGGAATAGGCGAGATCAAAGGGGAGGCTGCTAAAGGAAGAATATATTATCAAAAGGAAGTAAAATGTTGCGAGGAACAAATAAACAAACAAAAGAATATATCTAAGCACCGCAAAAGATGGCGAGGGCGGCTAAGAAAGAAGAAGAGTTCGAGTTTATGTGATCAAAGCGAAGGAAGGAAAAGGAATACCTAGCGAGATCTCGGGAGAAGAAAATGACCCCGCGATGGAACCAAAAGGACCAACCCCTATGGGAGAACCGAAGGCCGCTTACGTCGCGGCGGCGAGCAAACTAAAGAAGTGAATATTGGAACTAAGGAAAAACCCAAGATGCTCAAGATTGGAACTAACATGGGAGCGGATGAAGAAGAAAGAACTGCTGGTCTGTTAAGAGATTACGAAGATATCTTCGCGTGGGATATGGATGAAATGCACAGTATAGATCCATCGGTAGCTTGTCACAAGTTGGAAATTGATAAAAATGTGAAGCCATTCAAACAAAGAATTAGAAAGATAGCAACAAAGATATCACCCTCGAGATAGAAGAAGAGTTGCTGAAGATGTTGGACGCAGGAATCATTAGACAAGCAAAATATCCCGAATGGATAGCTTAATATGGTTATAGTTCCAAAGAAGAACAAAGGAATAAGGATTTGCATTGATTTCACCGATTTAAATAAAGCCCGCCCGAAAGACAGCTTTCCATTGCCGATATTCCCAGCTAGTCGAATCGGCGCGAGAGGAATGAAAGGGTATCCTCATTGGATGGATACAAAGGTTACAACCAGATCCCCCTCGCCGAAGAGGATCAAGAGCATACTTCTTTTTCGCTCCAAGAGGATTATACTTTGCTATACTAAAATGCCATTCGGTTTGCGAAATGCTTTGGAGCGACATATCAAAGGATGGTAGAAGAGGTATTCGCAGAATGGATACATAAAACACTTTGGAAGTCTATGTAGATGACATGCTAGTAAAAAGTAAGAAGGCGAAAGATCATGTGCGAGACTTGAAAGAAATTTTTGAGCAAATGAGGCGTTTCAACATCAAAGTCAACCTTAAAAATGTACCTTCGGAGTTGCGTCGGGGAAGTTCTTGGGTTACATTGTATCAAAGGAAGGAATACACGTTGACCCTGGAGAAAATAAAAGCGGTTCATACATGCCGACGCCTCGCGACAAGTAAAAGATGTTCAAAAGCTAAATGGATTGTTAGCATCACTAGGAAGGTTCATTTCATGGTCGTCTCGATAAATGTAAACATTTTTTCAAGTGTTCTAAAAAAGGGATCGAAATTCGAATGGACGGACGAATGTGAAAAGGCTTTACAAGGAATTAAGGAATATTTAATGGATGTATCCATTATGCGTAAGCGGGAACCCGGGGAGGAATTATTAATATATCTCGCGACGACTTCGCACGCCTTAAGTGCGCTTTTATTGCGAACGGACGCAGGAGTGGAAAAACCAATCTATTATATCAAGAAAACTTTTAATGCCGCAGAAAAGAAATTATTCAAAGATTGAAAAAACTAATCCTAGCGTTAGTCTATGCGTCATTTAAACTTCGCATATATTTTCAAGCACACACCTGTTAGGGTGGTAACAAAGGTACCAATTGAGTCGGTAATGAAAAATTCAAAAAGATCGGGAAGAGTCGAAAGATGGAATGCTCAAATAAGTCATTGCAAACTCAAATATGAAATATTATCTTCAACCAAGTCACAGTGTCGTCGCAGACTTTCTCGGGCAGAATTTCCTTTGGAGGAAGATGAAGCGAGTGGATGAAATGATGGATGTAGAGGAAGAACATGGAGATCCAAAAGATTTGTTAATCGAGCCAAACCGGTGGGAAATATTAGTGGATGGATCATCAAATGGAGAAGGTAAAGGAGTGGGAATTGTTATGATTTCGCTTTAAGGCAATAAGTTAGCTTTTGCTTTTAGATTGGAATTTGAGTCTACCAATAATGAAACGGAATATGAAGCCATAATACATGCTTTACGATTTGCAATAGAAATGAAATCGGAGAGTGTGAGAATTACCGGTGACTCGCAATTGGCAATTCGTCGATAACGAAAAGTATGCTACAAAATGATCCATCCCTACAGAAATACAGGAAGCTTGTAGAAGTGTTATCAGCACAGATACCGAAAATAAAATGGAGGCACATATCAAGAAGAGATAACAGACTCGCAGACGCTTTTGCCTTTATATCAAGTATGATGACAGACCCAATCGCGAGGAATATCAAAATACGACGCCACGGGCGCCATCAATTAATAAAGAGGAAGGACAAGAAGCGAGATATAATGATGGTGGTAGATGATATGCAACGTCGCGAGGAAGATTGGAGGATAGAACTTCACGCATATTTAATGAAAGGCGAGGTACCGAGAAATAGATTGGAAGCACACAAGTTAAAGAGCCGAGCGACAAATTATGAATTGCGAGATGGCGTGCTTTATCGGCGCTCTTTTGATGGACCTTCGCTTCGATGTCGACAAGGAAAGAAGGAGAAACCATATTGAAGATGCTTTGCATAGTGGGGATGCAGAAATCATAGCGGCGGAAGATCTTTGGCATATAAGGCAAAGACGCAAGGATATTATTGGCCATATATGCATGAGGACGCGAGAGCAATAGCCCGACGCTGCGAAGATTGTCAAAGACACGGGAAGAAGATACATGCACCGGGAGCACCATTAAATTCTTCAAGAAGTGTGTGGCCTTTTGGAAAATGGGGTTTAGATATTGTGGGACCATTCTTACCGAACAGGACAAAGAAGGTACCTAATTGTCGCAACGGATTATTTCACAAAGTGGGCAGAGGTGAAAGCGGTCCAAAGACATTCGCGATAAAGATGTTTTTACTTTCATATTTGAAAATATTATATGCAGATTTGGGATCCCCGCACAACCGGTATCCGATAATGGGAAGCAAAGCTTGAAGGACAAAATATAGAGTTGCCGCTTAATGCATTTCAAATAAGATGTGGAAAATCAACTCCATTATATCCACAAGCTAATGGCCAAGCGGAGGCAACAAACAAAACAATTGCTTGATATATTGAAGAAAAAGTTGGAAGGACACAATAGAGGATGGTGCGAACAAGTACCCAATGCAAGGTGGGGCTATAATACAACTAGAAGAGAAGCCACAGAATGTCTCCTTTTGCTTAACTTACTGAGTTGAAGCAAGTACTCCCAACAAGTCGTGATTCCGACAACCAAAAAAGAGGTCCTGGATAAAAATCTTAGCGCAGCAACATTTTAATCAAGTTGGATGAATTGGAAGAAAAACGAAAAAAGGCCTTGCGACACATGGAGAATTATCAAGACCGGCTAGAGAATATAACAAGCGTGTAAAAATACGTGAGTTCCAACCAGAGACTTGGTATTGCGAGAAACCCCAATATATCAACGTGAAAGTGGAGGCAAGTCGAGAAAAATGGGATGGACCTTATATCGTCAAAGAAGTAGTTGGTACAATGGCATATAGATTGATGGACCCCGAAGGAAGAGATGTGGGACAAAAATTGGATAGGCCATGGAATAGGTTATATCTAAAGAAATATTACCCGTAATAACGAAAGATAACAAAAAGAATCAAGATGAAGTACTTCTTTGCCGGATATTTGCGACATTCAATAAAATGCAGAGAGAATCCGCGAAGAGATCGCGATAAGAATAACAAAAGTCATGAATGGCTTAACAAAACAACAAGAGATAAGGAATGATTAAATGAATGAATCGCGAATATCTCATGAACAAAATAGCAAATGATGAAGAATGATTGAATAGAAAGAATGAATGAATGGGACGAACCTTTATGGCGTACACCTAGTTCGCGAATTATATTTCGTAAGAGGCAAATGTAAGACCTAAAGTGCGTCATATAAGGGGGTATCTCTTAACATGGCTCGTGGAAGGTTACACCGCCTCCCGAAGCCCGAGTCATGAAAATTTGGGGCCCATGAAAGCCTATCCTAAGAGGTACCTTGGATTCCCAACTATATATGTAGGTTATACCGGTTGGGCGACCGAGGGTCTCTTCTTAGAGTCGGCAGTATGCACAAGGCGCCGAGGTACACGGTTGAGCCGCAGTGCCCGGGATGGATGAACCTACCCTGGCCATTCTTGGCAAGTCTTGGCATGCGTTGCACTCGCTCAAGAAAACTCCACTTAGGGTGCAGTCTCGTAACCATAAACCATATAGGTATAAGGGATAAGAGGCTGCAAAAACAACTCGGTTGTTGTTAAGACCGGATGGGAGGAGCTAGTCTTGTATGGCCGATGTTTCGCCTCCTTGAAGGGGCAACCTAGGAGATGATAAGGGCGACGCTCTCCATTAGGGGGGTGTCAAAACAGACGCAAATGTCATGAGGCTTTGTTTTCGCAAGGAGACTTAGGCTTGTCATATTTGTGCAATGATCCCGAAGAGGCAATAATACTAACGCGAGGGTAAGGCGAGATCAATGGGTCTTTACATGAAAGTGTACGGACGTCCTGCGATTTCGTCGCACGACGACGAATGTCATGGAGCTTTGTTTTCGCAAGAAGACTTAGGTCTGTCATATTGTCGCAAATAAAACATCCCGCAGAGGCAAAAATACTTGGAAAATGATAAGGCAAGATCAATGGGTCATTACATGCGAGTGTAAAGACGTCCCGCGATTTTGTCGCGATGAAAGGTGGCAGGGAGGACCTCTAATTAGGGAGGTCTAACTCGGAAGACCACACAAAAATGATAAGGCAGGTCAATGGGCCTCTCGCATGAAAATGTAAAAGCGGACTGCGACTGACTGTCGCAAAAGAAAAATTAAAATCAAATCCCTAATTGGGATAGATTTACTTAATAAAATATTCAAAGTGAGCAACTACGCTCACACGAGGTATTAACTAAGAAAGAAAGAAAGAAATACTAAATTACTCCATCAAAGAGTTAAATCGTTCACACGAAAGAAATTCCTGCAAATTACAAAGAGCATTTAATTCTCTACACCAACATTATCAGATACAGAGGATGGTTGAGACTTTTCTGCGCCTTTATCAGCTTCGCCCCCTCCAATTGGTTGATTTTCATCAGAAATGTTTTCATTACCTTCGTTCTCTCCAGTTACTGGATTTTCATCAGGAGTCTTTTTATTTGGATCTTCATCGACGATTTCCTTATCGTGGAGATCCTCGCAGCTTTTCATATTCATAATCACTATCCGGAGCATTAGGAACTTCATCATCACTTACTTCCAAAGGATCGACGTGAATAGGATCAAGAGACTTCGACAAAGAAATGTTATTCACAAGAACCTCCGCTTTTAGAGGGAATTGGCGAAGCAAGGCCTTTTGACGATTCTTACTATCAATGTCCTTACAATAAGACATATAATCAAATCTTAAATCACGGTCGCGAGAACGAGCAAGATGCGCGGGAGAGTAGTCCATTTTCCTTGCGAATTTTAGAATAATCGGACACGAGGGTGGAGATAGTGGAGCGAAGCTTTCTCTCGTAGTCCGCATAACAAATACACAAGGTCGAGAAAATTCTTATCGAACATTATTGGCATCTTCGGGTAATAAAGCATTCATGGAATAAATACATAAATTAAGATAGTCAAATAATTTGACTACCTTCCTTTGAGAAGTAAGATGTTGGATTAAAGTCGCGGGTTATTCCCCAAACGGTCCATGACATCATCAAATGAATCTCCAACTAAGCCTTTCAATCGAGATCGCAGATTCTTTTCATTAGAAACAAGTATGGAATTTTCTACGCCAAAGTAGAGTTGGATTTTTCTAAATTGACACATTGTTCTTGGAATTGCTTCGCTTTTACACTCAAAGTTATTCTACCTTGAATAAGTTTATCTCTCTCAAAGAATTTCTTCCGAGTTGGTGTTTCAAAATATGTTTAGCTTGTTCGCGTTCTTCACATAACTTTTGACAAGCGGTATACTTTTATGAGTAGCTCGCCATCTTATTCAACAAAGAACGTTTCTCTTGAGAAAGAGTTTGATTCTCATCTCGATAAAGTTTCCAACTCCAAATTAGTTTTAGTCAAAGTATAAGAGAGGCGAGATAAATCGTTACTTAATGAGTCTTGCTTTTGCGATAAATCAAAATTCTCTTTCGACAAGTTATTTATTTGATCGAGTTGCATAGGTATGAAGACTATCTAAGAGATTATACTTGCTCCATCCAAGAATCTCTTTCAACTCGAACTTCTTCAAATGATAGACTCACTGATATATCTCCATTATTCGTTTCTGGTTTAATACTTCGAAGACGAGCAAGGATTTGAGTTGTAAAAAAAAAAAAAAAAAAAAAAAAAAAAAGTGGGGGGACGGCGAGAGCATACCTTTTAATTCTTCATTCTTCTTGCGAAGGTTATCACGATCAAGGTGGAGACTATTGCACTTCGCGGTCAAAACCTGGAGATCATCCTTCAGCTTACTAATTTCTTGAACCAAAGACGCTTGCGAGACCTTATCAGGACCAAGGTGCTTACTTAAAATCTCGCAGACGTTGGATTTGATAGGATCAGCAGAAGTTTTCTTGGCATCATTCACAAGATCCGAAAGAACCTTAAAGGCCACATCTATACCCTCCAAATTTTCCGCCGTTAGAGGAATTTGCTCTACTAAAAAGATGAGTCACCCTTTGTCAAAGGAACCTCATGAGAAGAGGAAGTTTCGGGAGAGAAGTGATTGGAGAAATAGTAGGGACATTGATAGCGAAGGTGATATAACATCGTTTGTAGGAGGACAATTGTAAGGAACTTGGTCTATGAGGAGTTGAGGTATAGGAATATTATCTTGCGACGACTTCGCAGCAGAGATGAAGGTGTGAATGAAGGAAATGGAACACTGGGAGTAACAGGCTTGGGTTGGCGAAGCCTTTAGGAGTTCCGTCGCATTTCCATCATCCTCGAGTAACAAGTTAAATAAGAAACAGAGAGGCAACAATATATTGTTCATAAAAAGAAATGTTTCTTAAATACCTTGTCACTCAGTGCTTTCTTTTATTAACCATAGATTTTGCTCAAGTAGGCTTTGGTTGCGTAATAGATTCTTGTTGCGAAGAAGGTTTCGATGGCGAGCCCAAAGAAAGAAGAGGGGTCCTTCACGGTAAATTTGGTTTTGGGTTGATTCTTGCTAAACAACAATGGCGAAAAAGAATTATGAAGTTAAGCATACCAAAGGTGATTACAACAAGAAAAACTAATTTCAAAGCAATCAACCACAAGATCAAACTAGATATGGCAAGATTAACAAACCTGGATGCCATGAGAACAACAACTAGGATGTAGCAAGAGAAGAGAAGAGTATGAAGAAGGAAAATAGCAGGCAAACACTTGCGTAATGATTACGAGAATGATGAAGAAGAGGAACACTTGCGGACGATGAAGAAGATGAAAGGGAAAAAGAAACTTCTTCACAAGGAACACCCCTATAAATAGATGAACACTAACATTAAATGCACCTATGAAAGAGGTAAATATAGACACGTGTAAACACCATTAGATCCAGGGAATTTTAATAGAATTCGAACATCGCACAACATATTTCCTAACAAAGTAGAAGAGTTTGCGAAATTGATTATTTTCCGTAACTCATGAGGCAAGAGGTGCCACTTCATATATACAGAGAAGCTTCTAACTTCGCAAAAGAATAGAGGCAAGTACGTACTTTTCAAGTCCAAGATTCTTTCGCTTCGTTCCTTCGTCAACAAAGACCAAAGATTACTACAACAACGATTTTTCCTTAAAAATCGCTCTTCAAGCAATATTCAAGGAAAAAGAGGCAAGATGTAGGATCATAATATCGCAACGTGGGGCTCATGGGGTTACTAAACAGCGACGCCATGCGAGGCGTGCAGATACTAAAATAAATGACGCGATGAATAACGACACACAAAACAAAGAAAAGACATGGAACCGGGCGAGGGTTAAGAAGTGTCGCGAGAATAAATGTTTGTACATCTGCGACACTTCATGAACATTTCCGAAATAAAAGGGTAGATTAGCCGTCATCCACTATGTATCGCCCTATATAAAGGGTTGAGTGAGTCTTGTAAAGGAGAGATCTTTTTGGAATTGTTGGGCAAGTCATTAGGAGAGAGAAAGTTCAAGAGTGTTTTACTTGCTAAGTGTAATCCTACTTTTCCCCGTGTAAACAACTCATGAAATTAATCAATAAACATTCTCAATTATACAACTTTCAATGGACTAATTAATCAAAATATAGTGAGGGGTGTAGTGTGGGAAAACCTGCTACTACAACAGGGAGGTTTCTTTAAACAGGTAGAAGCCCATCAATGTCCCATTTTTAATAGAAAGGCATGTCATTGGCATATATGCCCGATGTTGCGAAACCTTGTTCTAGTGACAGTTTTTTTGTCAGGTTATGTGAAAAGTTTAGAGCTTGCTAACGTAGCTCTTAAAACTAAAATATTTAAAAAATCAGGCCAGTGCAGTCTTCTTATGTGTGCAAAAAAATCATAGCCAATTCGTAATGCTACGAGGTTTGTTAGTATAATTTTTTTTTTGTTTTCTCATTTTCAAACTGTATTAACAATAACTCCCAACCAACAAACTCTTGGTGTTCTTCTAAGTGGTCGTTGATCTTGTGAAAGTGATGTCTGGAATGAGCTGACACCATCCTGATTAAACCCTTTGCCATCAAGCCCTTGACTGCCCTACGAGCTAGGGATCCATTAACCCTGAGTCTCTCAGATAAGACTGAAGGAGTAATAAGCTTGGATTTAGTCCGAGCGAAAAAAAACTTGTACTATGTAGGTGCTTCTTATCATAACTTGCTTAATCAAACGATACCAGGTTGTTTGCCTCCACCTCGAGTTGGTCTGGCGGTGTCGAGCCTTGTCCTTCTTCGGTGCTATTTGTTGAAATATACACCGTATCTTTGATATCTTAGATATTATTCTCATATATTTTGTGTATTCATTAGTTTATATTTTTGGTTATTCTGTTTCCTTTTATTATGTCAGTAATCTTGTATAAGAGTGTGTTGTAATCTCTTGGTTTTATACGATTTATAATAGAGAAAACCATTCCGTAATCAATCTGTGTCATGACAAATCTTGTCATGGCATCGAGCCAGAATCGATCTGAAATCCATTTCACCGCAAATCAAAACCAGAGTTGTGAGGTATCCTTTTTCATATTAATCCTGTTTTTTATTTACATATCCTAGTTCAGAAATTCTGTTTTCTATCATGTCTCGTGAAGATATCCAACCCATTACCGTCAAGCTAGATGGTACCAACTATAATCACCGGTCCTTTTTGATGAGAAGTTTTCTCAAAGGCAAGAGTATGTGGAAGTATATTGATGGCAAAGAGAAGTGTCCTAAATCAAGCGAAAGATTCATAGTAAGGAGGCACCATCAAAAGATCCTTTGGAAGAATGGGAAATCAACAATCATACGATCCTCACTTGATCGGCAACACGTTGATTACTTCTATTAGTATGCGCGAACTGATTTTGACGTAGCAAAAAGAAGCGTGGGATTTTCTCGAGAAGAGGTACACCCAAATCAATTTTGCTCAAAGGTATAAGCTAGATAATCTTCAGCAGAGGGCCGACAAAAAGATGATCGCATTGCAAAGGGGGAGAGAGATAACAAAAACGATTGACATCGATAAAATATCAGACTGAAAAATTGCTTAAAATGTACTCCATACCAAAAGCATGAGGTCACCTAATAGTGGGATGGAGGTAGTATAATTTTGGAGGTAGTATAATTTTGGAAGCTTTAAGAAAAAAGTTTTCTACATTTTCCGACATATATAAAAAAAATTCCTACATTTATTTCGCTTATAAATTCGACATGTAAACTCGATATGCATCTAGTAGATTTTACATGATTTATAATGGAGCATACCACTATTAACTGGTTGATACCAAACTGAGCGATCCGACGGTCGGATCTCGTATTTATTTGTCTTATGAAGTAGTGATATCACCCCCAAATAATACTTTTCATTATCCCCTATAAATCATGGCACTTTGATAGATTAGCAATAATAATGAGATCATGAAAAGTTATTATATATGATAATTAAATAAATTATTTATAGGGGAAGGATCCCTTCACATTTTTATTATCACACTTTTATTATCATACATGGTAATCACTCTCTTCTTCCTCTTCTTCTTCTTCTTCTTCTTGTAGGTTTTGTAAATGAGAGGCGGTTCCTTTTAAAAATGAGAATTAGGGTGTTTATACACTCTACATATAGGGTTTTGAAGGATGATTCGCTTTGTATAAATTACTCTCTTGCTTTGATGATTTATTTTTGTGTTGACTTTGATTTTTATTTTTCATTTCTAAATTTGGTTATTAAAGTGTTGAGTCACTACACCAAATTCCCGGATTCGTAACAGCAATTCGTAACGGCTTATGAGCCGTTACGAATTTCCCGTTACAAATGGTCACACAAAAATTCGTAATAAATCAAGTCACACTAATTTTTTAAAAATTTAACGGGGGTGAAGCCGTTATTTAATTTTTTTGCGTGCAATCACACGCTTGGTCACACCAGGGTGGTCACACTTGCAATTTTGGGTGTGCCATTCACATGCGTGCCATTATTTTTTCCACCCAAGATGAGTAAAACTAGGGATATTTCCTCCCCTGCATGTGTCATTCACATGCATGCCTCTCTTCATCTCATGCCTTAATGAAAATCGACAAATCGATTTTTCAGCTTTCCTCTCTTCCCTTTTCGCTCCTGCGGTCTTGCCTCTCTTTCTTTGAAACCCTAATGAAACTTCATCTTCAAAAATCGACAAAGAGAAAACCCATCACGAAACCTCTCAATAATCTTCAATCATCGACTTATTAACTTCTCATTTTTCATTTTCTTTTCTCTCTTTTTCTCCTCCCGCCTCTCCTTCTCTTCCCTCTCGATTTTAGGGTTTCGATTGGGTTATTCATCTGCTTCGATTGGGTTAACAGATCTTCAATCAATCATCAGCTTTCGATTGGGTAAGTGTTTTATCATCATCACTTCCTCGCTTCGATTGCTTTTTTCATCATCTACATGTTTTACGGTTTCATTTGTGATTCCGTTTTTCTAATAAGATTTCGATTTCATCATCTACTAATCGAGTTTAGGGTTTGGATTTCATAATCTGTAAGTCTTTCATCATCTATTTTAGGGTTTGAGTTTTTCGATTTTAGGGTTTTTAATCGATTTTATGGTTTGTTGTTCAGTTTGAGGGAGTTTCACGTGTAATTATAGTTTTGATTAATTTGATAAAACGAATCTTCGCATAGAATCGGTTTGTTTCAACCATGAAGATAACAAATATGCTTGATTACCCATTTATGGTGGCTTCGAGCCACTTGTTCCGTATATAGAGCCGGATGCTAAACCAGCTAAGAAAACAAATATTCCAATCACTCTATCCATTCACACCGGCTTTTCATTCTCTATCGTGCATCTCCTTGCAGCGATTCGTGGGCAATTGTTACTCCGCTCCCAGGATGATGGCTCACAGATTGGTAAACTTCGGTGAAGACAGAGGTTGGTGTTAATGGGGATCCGGAGAAAATGCGGTGGTCAAAGTGTAAAATCTAACCCCTGGGATCCTTGTATTCTTGAGACACACGAGCTACTTCAAGATTTAGTCCGAATGGTATTGAAAATGTTTTCATCTAAGATAGCATCTTTAGGGAGAGCATTTGTGGTTTAAGAAAAAACTACAAAAGGTCGTTCTGGATTGGCCCAGCTTTTACCCGCTAGCTCTTGAGACCAGACATAGTGGAAGAGGAGACCTTTCCGAGGCTTGGGGTCTTCCTCATTAGGTACTTGTGAAGTTGGTTGATTCATTTGCTAACCGGTTGAAAAGTGGTCAAGAAATCCCTGCAAGAAATCGGAAGTCTACCCCACCTCACCTCCTATGGCTCGATGCAACCCATTTTGAATGAAAAGGAAAGGTTTAGGGACTAAGAGCTCGGAAGAGTCTCACAACCGATAGGATAGGCCCACCCCGAAGAAGTGAGGGTGTATTTTCATGGAGGAAGTGCTAAGAATTTTAGTGCCCGACAGCCTTTTCTTACACCTTCCGATGGTAAGAAACTACTGTTGCTCCACCGAGGAGTGGTGGTAAACCAACGTCAAAGGTTGGAGATCACTTTATGCTTAAAATTGATCGGCATGTCACGAAAAATGTATTGTGAGAGATGCAAGCGGTAGATTGCCCGGGAGGCATTGGCACAAGAGCAGATGTTTGCACCCTAATACGAGACTCACAGTATATATTGTTGAAGATGTTGGTGATGCACAAGTTAACCAGGTCGTTAGTGGAGCGTTGTACTGTCTGCGTTATGAGTTTAGATGATAGAATGGAAGTCATGTATAGTATAGATTTGAGGCCATCGGTGTTGAGAAGTCCGAGTCATTTGTTCTCTCGGATCAAATTGGCCATCGAGTTAACCAAAATGCTTGGGGTTTGAATCTTCTACAATAAAATGGCGTGTCAAGAAAACACAACAAACGAGGTGTTGGATGACAATACATTTAACGAGAAAGGATCTGTCGGTGGGCTCATAAGTGCAAGCTTATTATGAGTACTTGTTGAGGAATACATGATTTAGGAGGAAGCAGCATGCGTTATTTTTCCAGGTACCCTTTTATTTCCCTTGTGCTTATTAATTTTACTTGAACGGCTATCCTTTTTGTTGCAGACGTATGAACATATAATAATACTCCTCAATATCTTCTGTTTTATAATTGTATATCTCATTGACATATTTACAGCTTTTTCAAAATGCTTTTTAGGAGGTTGCGCTTAGGCGCCTCTCATCTTGTACTTCCTTTTTCTTTTTTAATAAAATTTTAACCTTTTAAGAGAAAACAAAAATGCCTTTTAAGAAACACAATAGCTCCTAGAAAATACGATACTTCTCTATGGGTTACTGTAATTGTATTTCAAAGAAACTTTCTCAGATATTGTAGTGCTTTCTGAACTTTTAATATATACTGTGTCATATGTGGATTGTTAAAGCTTAAAGTGTCTCCACTCTAAGTTTATCACCTGATTGAAAACTCAAAGCTATTCTTCTTGCCATCGATGATATATCTGGTTATTAGATCACAGGGAACTTACTTTTGATGCATGAAGTTCAAACATCTGTCATTATCTGTATCTTGTTTTAAACCCTGACATAGACAAAAAAAATCCACCAAAACACTAGTTTCGGTAATGTAAAAGGCTTTAGGATCAGTCCTTTACTCATTTTTAGCTTAAGGAAGCGGAGGCAACAATGATTTGCATCCAGTGCACTTAAATCAAAAATAAAGTACAGGAGTATATGTTATCCTTTTTTACATTAATTTTAAATGTTGAAATCTCTGTCTTGCCGTAACGCATATGAACCGATATGATTCTATGCATATCGAAAGAAGGATTCTATGAGATTTAGACAATCTAATTCAATTCTATGCATATCACGGATTCTCTGAGATTTAGACAATCTAATTCAATTCTTCTTTAGCACTGATATTTGGCTCACACCCTGAAACAGGTCTTGCTATTTTTGGAGCATCAATGGCTGGCTTTTTTTTTTTTGGTTTCCTTGTGCACAATGGGTATATGGCATCCATATTTATGGGTGATACAGGTCCCCGGCCCTAGGTGGGGCATTAGTTGCAATGACAACTTGTACAAAAATGTTCTTTCCCTTGCTCATTTCACTGGAGTCTTCGTCAATGAAGCTCACGTTGATAATGCAAGTAAGTTGTTTCTTTTATATCTCTTGATTTCTACATATAGATGATACTGACACTTCCTCTTCCACATTTATGCATCAAATATATCTCTAGGATTAGTTGCAGACTGGCAGTTGCTTTGTACATGATAATTACATCATCTGCGTCAAACTACACTAACTAGTCCACTGGAAAGATTAAGTTGGATTTAAGAGAGTCATACTTAACTTATCTTCTTCCTTTTCATCCATTCTTATATCTATTTCTGGTTGTTTCTCGATCAGTTTCTAAGGGTTCACAGATACATGGGCATGATAACCGGTATAAGTGATTTGGATTTAGTGAATGGAAGAGTTCACGGTGGCGCAATCTTCAGGTTGGCTTTCTAGTTTCTACATATACTATGAAGAAGACTTATATTCCATTACGGATCAAGGAAATCTGCTGGATACTTTTTTTCAAGCATTAAGTGTGTATTTGCATTTGAATAGGTTGAGTGGGATGAATCTGCTGCTGGGGAGTGTCCAAGGCGAGTTTCCATTTGGGACATTGAATCCGTTGCAACTCCTTTCTACGTATGCCCACCCCCATCTTCTCGAAACCTATATGTTTTTTGTTTCATTCATTGCAATATGTTGGTGATACCTATATGCTCCTTTGCAATTATCATCCAGTGTTAAATGCAGTTTCCCTGAGCTTGAATTTGTTGTGACAGAGAATGAATGTAAAAGAGTGTTTAGGTACTTATTAGAATTTGATACTTAACCTGATTTTTTTGGTACTTAGAAGAATTTGTGTTCTTTCATTGATTTAATGTTGATGTGAAGTGAATGAATGTTGATATGAATTGATTGAAGTATTGTTGAATGTGGATGAGATGAAAGATTTATGCGAGATAAATTTTTTTTTAATTCCTACTTATTTCCATTTGAATATGAATCGCAGTCAATATTGACCAGTCAAAATTGGTCAGTGTTGACTAATTTTGACCAGTCAATATTGATCGGCAATAATTTTTTTGTCAAGTTACAAAAAAGTTCGTAACGGCTCTAAGTCATTCTATCTCTGCGTTGTTACAAAAAAATTCGTAACGGCCCTGAGTCACACAACGTGGCAAATTGTAACGGCTCGCAGATGCTTACGAGGGCCATATAACCAAAATTCATGAACGGCCACAAAGCCGTTACAAAAAATGTAACACCCACTTTTGCAACAGTAAGAGCCGTTACAACCCGTTTAGTAACGGCTTAGTTCTGTTTCTAATCCCAAAATTTGGTGTAGTGAGTAATGTAATGTTAGTGTACTAGTGTAATAGGAGTGTCAACTTTATATTTAGTTATGTAGTGGGTGCCTAGTTAGTAATTCGGCAAATTTTTCGCGAATCCGTACGAACTGTCCGAATCCGTTGCATTCGTCCGAATTATCCAAAGACCGAACTAGGTACGCGTATAATATGAGCACGGAGAATAATTCGCGAATTATTAGCGGATCCGAATAATTTGCTACTAAGATTCGGGCTGAGTTCGCGGATCCGAATAATTTGCTACTAAGATTCGGGTAGTGACTCAGCCGAGTCAGTACCAGTCCACCGATTTGAATCCACGAAAATTTACTGTTCATAAGAAAAAAAAGAAATGAAGGAGGCGGGGTTCGATCCCTTGACCCCTGGGATGTTTAGAAGAGTTCCAACCACCGAGCCATGCGCTGGTTGTTAATAATTCATTAGATAAATATTATGTATTCAATTTCAAGCCTTATTTCTATGTAGTTTATACCAAAATATCTTCTCTTATAGTTTGATGTAGGCCGAATTTTCCGTACCGAACTCACATTTCTAAAAAGAATTATACACGTACGTATCCGTTCCGAACTACACCCCGAACAACGAACCGTTGACCGAATTTTTGACCGAATCCGACCTAGCCAAATCCGTATAATTCCCGAACGTATGCCGTACCGAACTCCTCTCTGTATCCCGAATTGCTAACTAGGAGTGGGTGTAGCATATCCACAAGTTGTAAGGTCTATTGTAGACCAAGTAGAAGAGTTATCTCTTCAACTCAATGAAATTAGAGAGAGAGTGAGAAGAACCAAAGAGGTTCCCACTACTCCATTATCAAAATCATCCATAAACATCTATCTTTATCACCCAAAATCCAACAATTGGTATCAGAGCTTAGATCTATATAGATTTGATCTTGGTGAGTGAAAAAAACAATTTCTACCCATTAAATCAAAAAAATCAGCAACATTCAAATTTTTCAAAATCTAGATCTAGAAAAGAAAAAACCCAATTTCTTCAATCAATCATCAACCAAATCAATGGCAAGTAGTAGTAACTCAAGTTTCTACATTCAACAACCTTCAATACCACTTTTTCATGGAGAAAATTATGATTTTTGGGACATCAAAATGAAGACCTTGTTCATGTCACAAGATGTGTGGGAGATTGTACAAAATGGGCATGATGAAGTTGAACATAATCAAATCTAGAACAACCCCAAAAGGATTTACTTAAGGAGAGTAGAAAGAAGAATGCAAAAGCATCCATGTACATTCAACAAGGAGTTGGAGACACTATTTTACCAAGAGTAATCCATTTTCCTATAGCTAAGGAAGCTTGGAATATCCTTCAACAAGGGTATGGAGGTAATAAGAAGGTAAGAGAATTGAAATTACATTCATATAGAAGATATTTTGAGAATCTAAAAATGAATGAGAATGAATGTTTGAATGAATTTTCTTCAAGAGTAGTTGAAGTTGTCAATAATATGTTGATGTGTGGTGAGAAGATGGAAGAAAGGAGAATTTGTGAGAAGATATTGATATGTTTGCCGGAGAAATTTGAACCCATTGTGGCGGTTTTAGAAGAGACTAAAGATTTCTCTACATTAAAGTCACAAGAATTATGGGCTTCTTTGAAGGTGTATGAACAAAGGGTGTCGAGGCACTCGGAAAAATCAATTGAAAGTGCATTTCAATCAAAATTGAACTTGAACTCAAAAAATTCAGCAATGAAGCAAAATGGGTACAAGGGCGATTCTTCATCTAGCTTCAAAGGAAAGGGAAAATGGAAGAAAGGAGGAGCTAATTCCAACAACTACACAAAGAGTGATTCGTCTCAAGTACCAAGATGCAATTTTTGCAAGAAGAATGGTCATTTGGAAAAGAATTCTTGGAACAAAGGAAAGCCCCAATGTCGCAATTGCAAGAAGTATGGACATTTGGAGAAAGATTGTAGACACAAAGAAGATGAAGAACAAGCCGGTAGAGCGGAAGAAAAAGAAGAAAAACAAAATTTGTTTTATGCTTGTCAAAGTGCCATGGTGACTTCCAAGAGTGAAGTTTGGTTTGTAGATAGTGATTGTACAACTCATATGTCCGGTGTTAAAAGCTTGTTTGTTGACATGGATACATCCATAAACTCTCTAGTGAAGATGGGAGATGGAAACATGGTTCAAGCTAACGGAAGAGGTACAATTTGCGTGCAAACTATCAATGGAGCAAAATACATTAGAGATGTGTTATATGTTCCGGATTTGGCACAAAATTTGCTTAGTGTTGGGCAACTTGTGGAGCTTGGGTATGCGGTTCACTTTGAAGATGGGTATTGCACCATTATGACAAGAAGCACCACAACAAGAGACAAGTAATGAAGAGTATCAAGATGGAGAAGAATAGAAGCTTCCTAATTGTGTTTGAAAAGGAGAAAAATGTTGCATTGAGGATGGAAACCATTGATGAAACATGGTTATGGCATAAGAGACTTGGGCATTTGAATTTCAATAGTCTCAAGGTGCTTTCTAACAAGAACATGGTGCAAGCACAACATATCAACCACAAAGATGGAGTATGTGAAGGTTGTGCACTTGGGAAGCAATATCGCCAACCATTCCCAAAAGGTGTAGCATGGATATCAAATGAACTTCCTTGTTTGGTACATACCGATGTGTGTGGACCAATGAAGACACCAACTCATGGAGATAATAGATACTTTATCTTGTTCATTGATGATTTATGTCGTATGACTTGGGTGTACTTCATGAGGCAAAAATCCGAAGTTTTTAGCATCTTCAAGAAGTTCAAAAGCCTTGTTGAAAAGCAAAGTGGTCACTACATAAAAGTTTTAAGAAGTGATAGAGGCAAAGAATACAACAACAAAGAGTTTGATAAATTTTGTGAAGATGAAGGCTTGGAAAGGCAACTAACCGTGGGTTATACTCCTCAACAAAATGGTGTTTTCAATAGAAAGAACCAAACCGTGATGGAGATGGCGAAGTCCATGCTTCATGACAAGGGTATGCCTAAAGTGTTTTGGGCCGAAACCGTCAATACCGCCGTCTACTTGATGAATAGGTGTCCAACAAAAGCCGTATGGGATAAAACTCCTTTTGAAGCATGGAGTGGGAGAAAGCCATCGGTAAGACATCTCAAAGTTTTTGGTAGTGTGTGTTATTCTCAAATTCCAAAGGTGAAGAGGACAAAGCTTGATGAATCAAGTGAGAAGTGTATATTTCTTGGCTATAGCCTCCAATCAAAAGGTTATAGGTTGTATAGCTTGAAGAACAACACAATGATTACAAGCCGTGATGTGTTATTTGATAAAGGAGCTTCATGGAATTGGGAAGAATGTAAAATTGAGAAGACAACCATTATTGTTGATGAAGATAAAGAAAATTCAGCAACAAATGAAGTTGAAGAAGGTGAAGAAAATGAGGAAGAACTACCTCAAACATCTCCAAATACAAGACAAGGAGCATCCCCAAGTATGTCTCCAAGTACTAGTGCATCAACATCACCACCGTCGGCACCAAAGAAGTTGCGAAGGTTGAGTGAAGTCTATGAAAGATATAACTATTGTGTGGTTGAACCGGAAAATTTTGAAGAAGCATCAAAAGAACCGGTTTGGATAAAAGCTATGGAAGAAAAAGTTTTTGTCATTGACGAGAACGATACATGGGAGAAGGTAACAAGGCCAAGTGACAAAGAAGTTATTGGTGTGAAGTGGATCTACAAGGTGAAGTAAAATGCGGATGGAACGGTTCAAAGATACAAATTAAGGTTGGTGGCAAAGGGCTACTCACAACAACCCGGTATCGACTACAATGAAACGTTTGCACCCGTTGCTCGTCTTGACACCATTAGAGCCGTGATTGCTATGGCTTCCCAAAAGGTTGGTTACTTTATCAACTTGATGTCAAATCGGCATTTTGAATGGAGAACTCCATGAAGAGGTCTATGTAGAACAACCACAAGGCTTTGTGGTGGAAGGAGAAGAAGACAAAGTATACAAGTTGAAGAAAGATTTGTATGGTCTCAAGCAAGCACCAAGAGCTTGGTATAGTGAGATAGATGGATACTTTAAGAGGAAAAACTTCAACAAAAGCAAGAGTGAGCCTACATTATATGTGAAGACAAAAGGTACGTCTATTCTCATCGTTGCCTTGTATGTTGATGATCTTATCCTTACGGGTAATGATGCTCATATGATTGAGCAATTCAAGAGAGAAATGATGATGAAATATGAGATTAGTGACATGGGTTTGCTCAAGTACTTCCTTGGTATAGAAGTTCATCAAAGTGAAGATGTAGTGTTCATTTCTCAAAGCAAGTATGCCGAAAAGGTGTTGAAGAAATTTGGTATGCTTGGTTGTAACCCCACATCTACACGACTTGTAGTGAATGAGAAACTCAAGAAGGATGATGGAGGAAGAAAGGTTGATGAGACTTACTATAGAGGTATTATTGGAAACTTGTTGTACCTTACACATACAAGACCCGACATCATGTTTGCTTCAAGTATGCTTTCTAGGTTCATGAGTTCACCTAGTCATTTACATCTTGGCGCGGCAAAGAGGTTGTTAAGGTATATACAAGGAACAATGAATTTTGTAATCATGTATTCAAGAAATTTGGATGTCAAATTAGTTGGCTATTGTGATAGCGACTTGGGAGGATGTATTGATGACATGAAGAGTACATCGGGGTATGACTTTTCTCTTGGTTCGGGTTTATTCACATGGGCATCAAAGAAGCAAGAAACCGTATCTCAATCCACGGCGGAAGCGGAGTACATTTCGGCATCAATAGCTACATCTCATTTTGTATGGCTAAGAAGAATCATGGAAGACATTCAAGAGAAGCAAGAAGAAAGCACCGTAATCTTTTGTGACAACAAATCGGCAATTGTTATGTCCAAAAATTCGGTTGAGCATTGTAGAGCAAGGCACATCAAACTCAAGTACCATTTCATTCGAGAAGCGGTTGAAGATGGTGATATAGAACTCAAGTATTGCAAGACGGAAGACCAATTGGCGGACATATTCACCAAGGCACTTCCCAAAGGAAAATTTCAACATTTCCGTGAACTACTAGGAGTAGAAGAACATCACATTAAGGAGGAGAGTGTTGAGTAATGTAATGTTAGTGTACTAGTGTAATAGGAGTGTCAACTTTATATTTAGTTATGTAGTGGGTGTAGCATATCCACAAGTTGTAAGGTCTATTGTAGACCAAGTAGAAGAGTTATCTCTTCAACTCAATGAAATTAGAGAGAGAGTGAGAAGAACCAAATAGGTTCCCACTACTCCATTATCAAAATCATCCATAAACATCTATCTTTATCACTCAAAATCCAATATAAAGTGTTGATTTTCCTAAATCGATTTTTTTTTTTTTACGTTGAAAAAGAAGTTCGTTTTTCTAGAAAAATTAATTAAAATAATTGAGCAGACATGGATCAAAAAATAATTCAAATTAATAAGTTTTAAAAATAAATATAAGCTAAGTAGAGTTTAGGGATTATTATATCTTTATGGGCAATTTGTAGAGATGGGTTGCACGGACGCGGACGCGTAGACGCGGACACGACACGACGCTGACGCGGACATTACAAAATTTTCAAAAAATTAGGACGCGGACACGTATATACATATTTCATTTATATATTATTTATATATATATTTATACAACAAAGTCAAGTATTTCGACCCTAAAAATTAGAAAATGATGTTATATATGTATAAATTTCAAAAGAAAAGAAGATATTGTTTGTTTATACACGCCGAATGTTAAATAATCAGTCACTATTAAATACATAGCACAATCAAAATGCATTCTTAGATCAACACATGTCCAACTAAGGGTATACGTGATGTCATTTCCAATTACTAAATCCGAATGAAGACCTAAATTATTGATCGAAATGTTTGTCTTTCTTCATTTGGTTAATAATAGTAAAAATAAAGGAAAAAGTTTATATGAAAATGAAAAAAATGCGTCGGACACGCGTCATCGGTGCGTCAAACCGGACGCGCGCGCAGGGACGCAAATTGATGCGTCGGACACGCGTCGTGTCAGCGTCCCACGCGCGTCCCGTGTCCGCCGCGAGTCGGACGCGGACGCGGACACGGCTCAAGAAATGGAGCGTCCGTTCAACCCAGAACGGGAGGAACAGATTAGTTCACAATAAGAAGAAGTCTAAGAGATTCAAAAATATTGCTCGAGCTATTACTATGGCACTAGAGAGGGAACAATATGTGTGGGCTTTCAAGGAAAGCTCGCAACTGCGATCCAAATAGGAATCAGGAAGATTGAGGTGGAATGTGACTCCACCTATGCCATTCAAGTAAATTTATTGTATTAAATCTTCATTACTGACAGATAATTCGTAAAGCAACAGAGTATTTCCTTGAGGCCATTCAGCGGGAATATGTGCATTCTAGAGGAATGAATATTGGTACTCAAAGGTAAGAGGCACATGTTCCTCTTGTAATAGAGTTGAAACTGGTAACACTATTTTCTACATTGGGTAGCATTTACCTTTAGTTCATGAACCGGTGTGGCTATCTGTTTAGCGAATACTCAAGTGATCTCTGAATATGATAACCGAAATTTCATCCTGATTAGATATGAACATGCTTTATCAGGGCGTATATATGTTTATTTGTATTTTTGGACAACTATTTAAAGCTAAATCCTATATACTGTACACGATCATTGTTGAGCTGAATCTCTTTTGATATAAATTAAATTTCGTATGACATGAGTTGAAATATGTTGCTTTATAAGTTTTTTTCTTTCAGCTTGAGCGTACGCTAGTGCGATCATAATACACCAAAGGGAATAGGGATTGTCTTGAGTACTTGGTCCTTGCTTTAGAAAGGCACAACTTTCTTTAGTTCTTTTTATCGCTTTTACTTAATATGAAAAGCGATGGTAAACTATGAGAGGATTCGCTGATGTCACATATAGTGGTCTGGGTGATGAGAGTCAACTTTTTCTTGTCACAGCACGGCCTAAGGCCAATAGGTTTGTGTTTTTCTTTTTTATTTTTTTTTGGCATTCAGTAGTTTTCAACATTCTCCTGAATATGTGAATCAACTATTTAATTTTCTTTACTGACAGATGAATTGTAAAGCAAAGGAGAATTTTCTTGAAGGCAATATTAAAGGAACCAACTGCATTCCGGAGGAAGTATATATTGGCTGGCAGTGTATTTTACAACAGTTATATTACACGAGGAAAAGAGTGTCATCCTTGTTGATGCTAACAGGAAAAAGAGTTATTACACAAGACCACACCACACCAATTATGATTTTGGTTTTATTAATTGTGTTGGCTTAACATAAATGAAAGAAAATATTCAAATGATTAAAAGAATTACAATGGTAGAAATTTTATTCAAATTCAATTCAATTCACTGGATAAAAAAACAAAACAAGAGCCACTAGTACTACTGGCTTTTAAATGGTACTCTCAAACTCTCGGGACCAGTTAGGTTCAATCCAGGTGCAGTTTGATCTTTCCATTGTATTGTGGAAATCTTGTGAAGAATATTCATTACTCCCAACACAATGATATATACCTACATGAATCAAGAGAATAGTATAAAGTCCTTTCGCCGTATAATTTAGGTAAGTATATTTTATTCTCCATGCAACTACGTGGAGCAACTGCCGAGAAACTGGATGTATAGCTGATGAAAATTGCATGCTTTCCTAAACTGTGCAGTTTCACCCAAACCATCTTGGATTCATCCAATCTATAAATGTCCATCGACTTTCCACTCTGTCCTACATTCACTAGTAAAAGCTTATCATCACACTCCACCAAAAAACTTGGAAGGATGCCACTGAATCGTTTCAGGGACTTCGAAAGTACTCTCCAACTGAAATCACCCCCCTTCGCGTTGAAAACCCCTAACATTCCGTTATAATCTAAGCAGTAGAATTCCCCTTTATAAAAAACTGGATTGTTAATGCAAGGCATAAAATATTGCCTATAGCCGCCTGGAGATTCATATTCGGTATACATAGTCGTCCAACATGTTGCACTCTTGCCCACTTCAGTGACCAAGAAACTTATATGAGCATTAACAATATTAGGCGGCCCCCAATTGGAGATTGCAATGACTACACAATCGGGAGAAGTCGGTAAAGACGAGAAGGACATTCCACCAAGTGTGTAGTCATCTGGTAAGTCTGGAAGACGAATGGTCGTTCTTGTAAAGAGATCATAAAAGAATATAATTTTCTTACCTCTAGACAACAGAAGCCATCCGTTTTTCGAAAAACGGATTCTAACACCTACGAGCAATTGATCAGACAGTTTCATGAGGTACTTGTCATTATTATGCATCGGGTCTACTACATTGCAGATGGTCTCTTCATTATCTTCATAGATAGACACCAGCCATGGAGACAAATATGTTGTTGTTGTGGCCCTTGTAGAAGCGGATATTCGGTTCAATGCGGGAGTGATTTAGAATTTTGTTTACAGACTAAACGGAAATTGTTGTAATCCACTGGATTGAGAAATCTTGCAATCGCCTCTGTACTGTCATAATCATTAAGAATATTCTTATGTTTTAATTCTTCTAATTCTTCTCCATTATGACTCATCCTGCTCGTACTCTCAGTTGCATCTTTGCTTAGTAGGAAATCTTTTACTCTTCTCCTCGGGCCAACCATGTTCCTATTCTCTGTTGTAGGCATCATTATCCAAGTAGGCAGAAAGAACGGAGTAAGAAGCTTCAAACACGGCAAGATAACTGTAGTAGCATTATCAGCTACTTCAAATACGTACAAGGTTTGATCTTCGGGTAGTGTATAGAACAAACAACCCCGTTCCAGCCCCATATCAGCTGCTGAGCAACACGCACTGGAAGTTGAATAACACCTTCTGAAATATGTATCTTTTGTGCATGAGTCCATGTTTGTGCCCAGAAAGAGAACATGGTCATCCAACGTTTTCATCAAAACCCAAGCCATTGATGAGAAATCTAACTTGAGGATATTGTACCGAGTAAACTTTTTTAAAACTTCTTGGACTACAATTAAAATATACTCTGAAGATTTCATTACCAGACTCAAGCCAGTGTTCCATCCACTGATTGGAATGATATTCTTCACCTCCCCTTATTATTGGCAAATCAGCATCCTCTATCTTAAATGTTCTAGTATATAGTGTGTCCTTATCAACGGCAAGGTTATGCCATAGTTTCTTAATTTCGACCTCTATTAATCGGTTTTCAGCACAAAAAGCGTGTAACTTACCCTTGCAGCAAAGCAGGGACTCGATGTATCCTAACCATTTATCCTGGTGGTCACGATATAAATCCTCCGTTCTCCATTGTTTGTCTCCTGGTCGACAAAAAACTAGAATGTGCTCCCCATGACAAACTACACCTCTATCATCTATGCCTCTAAAAAGGAGGAATACCGTGCAGTCATCATCATGGCCACTATTACTACTAGTACTTTGAAGAGGTGGTGAGGATAACACCAAGTCATACAGAAAATAATTTTTTGATTCTGATTTGGTAGGGAGAGACAGACGATCAAGCTTAGGTAATTGAATAGTTTCTAATGATACAGGATTCCACAAGAAACAATCATCCAAATTTGAGTTAGCCACAAAAAACTGATCATTATTATCTTCAACACCACCGATAACGATTAGCCATCCTTGATGAGAAGTTTTGTGATAATATGCTCTACCTCGCATCTCTGGTATAGACTTTATGCAGTTTCTGTTATTGGGTTCGCAGGGGTTAAAAAAACTCTGAAATTTCCTACCTTTTCCATGTGGAAAAACAAGCCAAGGTGCTACCTTTGGAACCGGTGGGCGTTGTCTTTCACTCCTCTCATGTGGTGCCTTTGCTGATGCGGCCCCTGATACTAATTGCTTGGACATGAAAACAGTGTAGCTTGTCAGAGAGGAACGAAGTTTAGGTACTGCGCTGCTCTATATGTTTGCAAAAGAGACAGCTAAGGTGAATGAAATTGATGGTGAGGGAATAAGCCTAATGTATTTATAGACAGCCTGACTTCCATATTCGTTGTCACCAGATTTCTGTGTTTGAATATAAGAAAGGAATTGTTTTCCTAGCCGACTTAATAGTTTTCCATATTCAGTCGCCCGAAATCCAGCCCAACATCTCTAAATTTGGTAAGTAGAAAATATTTAAGCAAAACGTACACAAATGGCTCTCACTCTCAGAATAAGCCAAGTGCATGAACAATATGAGCGCAGGCAACTAAACAGATTTTAGATCAGACGAACGTTTTGGGTGTAATTTTTTACCGTCAAATATCATAACTGAGTTTTATGGATGGGAAAACCATCAACATCACAAATTAAATAAGCAACAATGATGTAAGTTCATATGATGTTATTAATCAAAGTACCAGACCCCATATGAGAAAAAAATTCTGGATAAGATTCGCTTGATTGTTTGTCGCAGGCTCCTATATTCTTTGAAGTGAAGTACTCCAGTTGACGACAAATGCAAAAAAACATATGCCACACATTTTTTTCTTTTCTTGTTTTGTGACCGTGGTACAAATTCCAATCATAACACATTTATATCGGTTTGTTTTTAAACTAAAATAACATGGTTTCGGATCATGTCAATATGATAGACCTTGGCTTAGAGAGCCATCTGAGACCTTGGAGTGACTCTCTAGTTTCTAGAAACGAAAATACTTGTCTGATTATACTATTAAAATACTCAACCTCGTCAACAAACTAAAAGTCTAATAAGCCTTGGCTTCTCACTCTCACTCTCAATTCTCACCCTCCCCAAAGTCCCAATTGGTAGCTAAGCTAGGGTTCTTCTTCAGCTTCATTTTCTAAACAAGAAGCCTTCATCATGAGGGCCCTAACAACAACAAGGTACTGTACCTTATAATTAAGGGTTGTTTTTTTTTTTTTTGCTTTGATTTCATTCTGGTGGTGCTCATGAGCTGAAACTTCTAAACAAGCTGAAAGAAGATTTAAAAGGTGTTCAAGAATACTGCTTACAGAGAGTACTTTTACTAGGAAGAGATTACATTTGTCCATTAGTACTTCTTATCCCCTGTAGTACAGGTGCTTTGCGGAAATTGGAGGCAATATGGGAAATCTTGCAGCCTAGAGATGGAAAGGGCGAAGGGGGCTCTTAATCTCCCAAAAGTAGGAAGAGCCATCATCACCTCCTAATTGCTCCAAGGGAAGTCTATGCCAGTCAATGGTTTTCATTCATCCCTTGATGAATGGAACCAGTAATTGACATCTACAGCTGAAGAGAGTTATTATAAGTTTCTTAAAAATTGAAATGAAACGTTGGTACACTATGAGATGATTCGTTGATATCACCTACGGTTGTCTGGCCTATGAAAGTAACTCATGTTGCTGCACGGACTAAAGCCGGTAGAAGTAGCAGCTGCTCACGGTAATCGTTGAGGTGTTGAGATTCTTTTCCCGGTGACTTCTCTTATTCCAACATACGTTGACTGGAGTGTTAATGGAATAATGAAGCATGTAATTCTAAGGATTTTGACAATAAGGTAACTACAATATGTATATTTATTTTGAGGTTTTGAATCGTGTCTTAACATTTTGGAATAAAAATGACCTCACTATCTTTTCACTGGCATACCATTTACATTCCTATCATTTCATACTTTCTGGCATTCAGCAGCTTCCAACTTTCATGCAAAGAAGCTCATGATTTTGTAGTTTATAGGCAATTTATAAGATATTATGATTCGTAAAACAGAAGAAAATTTTCTTGAGGCAAAATCAAGGGGAAGCAAGTGCATTCCAGAGGAAGGAGTATTGGCAGGCAGTATATTGGTACACGGAGGTACCTTATTTTTTCTTGAGGCAAAATGAAGTTTAAGCGTTTAGCTGAATTTTACTTTAATTGATTACTTTTAAATGGAAGGTGAAACAGGAATACATCCTCCAACTATAATATAGTGATTTTTAAGCATTCATATCATCATATGGGCTACTTGAGAACTGCAGGGAATATCTACATTTGTGCTAGAAATGTACATCTGCCAAATCATGAAGTAGGAACGAAATAGGTTACAGCAAGCCTTCATCTTTTTCTTTTTGTCAGTTAAGTTTCTTTTATGCTTTTTCAGAATCTGCAATCAAGTTTCAGAACAGTGGCTTTTCAAGTCTCAACTACACAGTTTTACGCTAGAAAGATAGCTTCTCTGCTGAAATCATTGTCACTTAAGCTGAATCTATAAGCAACTTGAGTGTACATCTCAGTTGATGTTGTAAAGTTGTTACTTAATTTTATTCATATGCAGGTCACATGCATCTCCCTTAGTGGAGTTAAGATAGGAACCACTGATTTCCACATTGTCGTTGCATATTAATCTCAAATGTGGAAATCAATCTTCAAGAACTTTTGGTTCTTAGACTATTTCTTTCAAGCTTTCTTGTGTTTTTTTTTCTCTCCCATAGATGGGTTGATCTCTCTAGTGTTTTTTTTCTTCAGGCCCTCCAAGTGAAACCTGGTGATGCATCTGTTCTTTCCAACAGGAGTTTGTGCTACGTGCATTTAAACAAAGGAGATGCTGCTTTTGAAGATGCTGCTCAATGTGTGTTGGCAAGACCATAGGCCTAAGGCGTATTATAGGGCAGGCGTAGCACTCAAACTGCTGAATGTACATATTCGTTATCTTTTCCTTGTCGGTTCATTTCTTTTCTTTTTATACAAAGAAGTCCTTTTGCTAATATTTTCTGCATTTGCCGGCAGAGGCTTGATGATGCATCAGATGCCTTTTCCAATGGTTTGAAACTGGATCCTGGAAATAGAAAGCTTCAAGATGCATTGAGGTTAGGTAGTACATTTATTATCAGTTCTATGGTTTCATGTTTTACTTCTCGCACTACTGCTTAGCAAGCTTACATTATCATTGGAACCTGAACCTGTCCTGATTGGAGAGTGAAGTTGAGGTGCTAGATGTTGACTAGATTACCCATAACCATCAATAAAATGGGAGTTAAAACTCTGGGCTTGGGTTCCTTTTATACTTGGTAGATAAGATGGTCTAGTCTGGATCGTCTTACCTCCCCAGATATTTGTTGATAAGTTTAAGTTTAACCTTCATTCATGTTGAAGTTAGAAATTAGTTATAAATTTTTCAAGATTTTTGTTGTACATTGTTTAGAATTTAGGTGCCTTCACTTGTTTCCACAAGATGCACATAGACCCACATCTAACTTGGGTGTAGAGCGACTGAGTTGCTTAAATCAAGATAGAGGCTTAAAAGGCTGTTGTAGTACTTGACTACTGGGGGTCGCAGGGTTAATTTCTCTGAACCGTTGATCGAGGACTTCTTACCCAAGTCGCATATGTATGTGAATGTTTAACTAGTGTATATTATGTAGAACACAGAACCATGATAGTCAGTTCTTATGATTTCCTTTTGCGAATAATTCGACCTTTTCTTATTCGATTTCACTCTTGTTTCTCATAGGGAGGTTTCTTTAAACAGGTAGAAGCCCATCAATGTCCCATTTTTAATAGAAAGGCATGTCATTGGCATATATGCCCGATGTTGCGAAACCTTGTTCTAGTGACAGTTTTTTTGTCAGGTTATGTGAAAAGTTTAGAGCTTTCTAACGTAGCTCTTGAAACTAAAATATATAAAAAAAACAGGCCAGTGCAGTCTTCTTATGTGTGCATAGAGCCATAGCCAGTTCGTAATGCTGCGAGGTTTGTTGGTATATTATTTTTTTTCTTTTCTCATCTTCAAACTGTACTAACAATAACTCCCGACTAACAAACTCTTGGTGTTCTTCTAAGTGGTCGTTGATCTTGTGAAAGTGATGTCTGGAATGAGCTGATGACACCATCCTGATTAAACCCTTTGCCATCAAGCCCATGATTGCCCTACGAGCTAGGGATCCATTAACCCTGAGTCTGTCAGATAAGACTGAAGGAGTAATAAGCTTGGATTTAGTCCGAGCGAAAAAAAACTTGTACGATTTAGGTGCTTCTTATCATAACTTGCTTAATCAAACGATACCATGTCGTTTGCCTCCACCGGAGTTGGCTGGCGGTGCTGGAGCCTTGTCCTTCTTCGGTGCCATTTTCGGTTGTTCGGACCTCCAACGAGATGTAGAAAGAGTGTTTTCTTCTTATTTGATGACTATAAACGTAGTTCTACAGATATCGGCAGGAAGACTGCTACTGGTATTCTCAGCAGTTCCGTTGATACAGATATGACAGGCGTGTAAACTGGTTGGTACCGGTAATTAAAAAAAGTTGGAGCAAATATTTTCCGCATTTACGAGGTACACTTTACGTATTCCTTTGTCCATGAGTCCGTGACCGAACCTTAATAAACCAGTAAAGAGGTGTACACTGACTAGGTCGAGACTCCCACCACAACTCCGAACGTCTCCGGATCACTTTTCCACCGTCAAATCCTCGGCGCGTCTTCTCGTTAAAAGTTAAAACACATTTCTTCTTCTGTCGCCATGGAGTTTGTTGCATCCGCAGGTCCGTAGTCCGTATTTTCTAAAACTATATCTAGACTTTTGTTTCTCACTTTAGCCTCTCTTCACTTCCATTACCTCTTTACTAAATCCGTTTGTTTATTCTTTGGTTTTACAGCTAGCTAAGATCTCATGACATCAGTCCTGAATTATATCAGCAAATCCGGCGGGCAAGGCTAATTCGCTTTATTCGCCAAAATTTCGTCCTGAATAGATGTGAACTGCCTGATCAGTTTACATATGTTTATTTCTAATTTTGAGAACTATTTAAAGCTAAATCCTATATACACGATAGACTGTATAGTAGGCTTTTTTCATATAACTAAAAAGATGAATCTCCGCCGGCCATATGTTGGTTTATAAGTTTTTTCCTTTCAGCTTATTTATTTAGTTACTTGTGAGTATGCTAGTGTGGTCATAATACCCCGAAGGGATTACTTCGTCCTTGCTTTACAAAGGCACAACTTCTGCGTGGTGCTCCTGAATGCGTGAATCAACTATTTAATCTTCTTTACTGACAGGAAAAGAGTTACTTCACAAGACCACACCACACCCATTATTATTTTGGTTTTGTTGATTGTGTTGGCTTAACAGAAATTAAAGAAAATATTCAAACGATTAAGTTATAATTGATGGTAGAAATATTATTCAAATTCAATTCAATGCATTAGATAAACAAACAAGAGTCACTAGCTAGGACTATTGGCTTTTAAATGGTTCAATCCAGGTGCAGTTTGATCTTTCCGTTGTATTGTGGAAATCTTGTGAAGAATATTCATTACTCCCAACACAATGATACCTGCACGTATCAAGAGAATAGTATAAAATCCTTTCGCCATATAATCTAGGTAAGTATACTTTATTCTCCATGCAACTACGTGGAGCCACTGCCGAGAAACTGGATGTATAGCTGATGAAAATTGCATGCTTTCCTAAACTGTTCAGTTTCACCCAGGCCATCTTGGACTCATCTAATCTATAAATCTCCATTGACTTTCCACTTTGTCCTAAATTCACTAGTAAAAGCTTATCATCACACTCCACCAAAAAACTTGGAAGGATGCCACTGAATCGTTTCAGGGACCTTGGAAGTATTCTCCAACTGAAATCATCGTCCTTCACGTTGAAAACCCCTAATATTCCGTTATAATCTAAGCAGTAGAATTCCCCTTTGTAAAAAACTGGATTGTTAATGCAAGGCATAAAATCTTGCCTATAGCCACGTGGAGATTCATATTCGGTATTCATAGTCGTCCAACATGTTGCACTCTTGCCCACTTCAGTGACCAAGAAACTTATATGAGCATTAACAATAATAGGCGGCTCCCAATTGGAGATTGCAATGACTACACAATCGGGAGAAGTCGGTAAAGACGTGAAGGACATTCCACCAAGTGTATAGTCATCCGGTAAATCTGGAAGATGAATGGTTGTTCTTGTAGAGGGATTGTAAAAGAATATAATTTTCTTACCGCTAGACAACAGAAGCCATCCGTTTTTCGAAAAACGGATTCTAACACCTACGAGCAATTGATCAGACAGTTTCATGAGGTACTTGTCATTATTATGCATTGGGTCTACGATATTGCAGATGGGCTCTTCATTATTTTCATAGATATACATCATCCATGGGGACAAATATGTTGTTGTTGTGGCCCTTGTAGAAGCTGATATTCGGTTCAATACGGGGAGTGATTTAGAATTTTGTTTACAGACTAAATGGAAATTGTTGTAATCCACTGGATTGAGAAATCTTGCAATCGCCTCTGTACTGTCATAATCATTAAGAATATTCTTATGTTTTAATTCTTCTAATTCTTCTCCATTATGACTCATCCTGCTAGTACTCTCAGTTGCATCTTTGGCGAGTAGGAAATCTTTTACTCTACTCCTCGGGCCAACCACGTGCATGTTTTCTGTTGTAGGCATCATGATCCAAGTGGGCTGAAACCATGGAGTCGGAAGCTTCAAACACGGCAAGATAACTGTAGTAGCACTATCATCTACTTCATGTACGTACAAGGTTTGATCTTCCGGTAGTGTATAGAACAAACAACCCCTTTCCAGCCCCATATCAGCTGCTGAGCAAGACGCACTGGACGTTGAATAACACATAATGAAGCCGCCTCCGTCTTTTGTGCGTGGGTCCATGTTTGTGCCCAAAAAGAGAACATGGTCATCCAACGTTTTCATCAAAACCCAAGCCATTGATGAGAAATCTAACTTGAGAATATGTACCGAGTAAACTTTTCTATAACTTCTTGGACTGCAATTAAAATAAACTCTGAAGATTTCATTACCAGATTCCAGCCAATGTTCCATACATAAATCGTCTCTTTCACCTGCTCTTATTATTGGAAAATCAACGTCCTTAATCTCGAACGTTCTAGTATATCCCGTCTCTTTATCAACATCAACGTTATGCCATAGTTTCTTAATGTCGATCTCTCTTAGCCAATTTTGAGCACAGAAAGCATATAACATGCCTTTGAAGCAAAGCAGGGACTCGAAGTATACTGACCAACAATTCTTGTGGAATTCCTTTGTTTTCCATAGTTCATCCCCCGGTCGACAAAAAACTAGAATGTTATCTGTGTTACAAACTTCACCATTAACATCTACACCTCTAAAAAGGAGGAATACCGTGCAGTCATCCTCATGGCCACCATTACTAGTACTTTGTAGAGGTGGTGAGGATAACACCAGGTCATACAGAAAATAACTTTTTGATTTGTGTTCGGTAGTAAAAGACTGGCGGTCGAGCTTAGGCAATTGAATAGTTTCTAATGATACAGGATTCCACAAGAAACAATCATCTAAATTTGAGTTAGCCACAGAAAACTGATCATTATTTTGACTATTGTCTTCAACGTTACCGATAACTATTAGCCATCCTTGATGACAAGTTTTATGATAATATGCTCTTCCTCGCATCTCCGGTATAGACTTGATACAATTTCTGTTGTTGGGTTCACAAGGGTTATAGAAACTCTGGAATTTCCTACCTTTTCCACATGGAAAAACAAGCCAAGGTGCTGGCTTTGGAATAGGTGGACTTTGTCTTTCACGTCTCCCATGTGATGCCTTTGCCGATGCGGCCCCTGATACTAATTGCTTGGCCATGAAAATAGTGTAGCTGGCTTGAGAGGAACGAAGTTTATGTGTAAGTTTCTACTGCGCTGCTCTAGATAGATGTTTGTAGAAGAGAGAGTTAAGATGTTGATGGTGTGGAAAGTCTTGTGTATTTATAGACAGCCTGACTTCCATATTCATTGTCACTAGATTTACAAAGGAATAAAAAAGGAATTGATTTCCGACTTAATTTAGGAAATCGCTGTTCAGTCGCCCGAAATCCAGCCCAACATCTAAATCTTGCATACGAGAAGACCCTTTTTGGTAAGTTGTAGTAGCACTTCCCACAAGAAAATATTTAAGCAAAACGTACACAAGAAAAATGGCTCGCAGGTGACAACCATCAACACCACGAGAAAAAAATTCTCAATAGGATTTATGGTTAAACTAAAACCAGTATAACGTGTTGATTATAATTTCTTTTTTGCCACCATAGATATGATTGCTAAACACATGCTCAGGGGCGGAGGCAACATGTTGCAACCGTGTGCAGTTGCACCCCTTAAATTTTCAAAATCAATAGAACCTCTAGAATTTTCAAGCCGAAAAAAACAAAATAGAAAGGTTTGCACCCTTAAAATCCAAGTATTTGCACCCCTAAACCCAAAACAAAACAAGCCCAAAAGAAAAGTCCATTTTGAAATTTTTTTCTCCCATAATCGTTCACATTAGGAGAGACTAAACACATCGCCATTACGAAAGCGTAACTCTCATACGTTTTCTCTCTTAAGTTGTAAGATTCACATCGCTGATCACTATTCATTAGGTTGTTAACTTGTTGTAAATCACGTTACCAGGCTTCGTCTCTCAATCCAAGTTTCCAGTTTTGGCCAAAAATAAGAATAGCTTTCATGTTAAAATTGATGTGTGTTTAATTTAATAGTAAATTAAGAAATTAGGTATTTATCTTGGTCGAAAATGTATGTTTCTGTGACTATCAGGTTGATTCGGTGGAGGTTACTTAACAAACTACGACACTGGAGACGATGATAGTCGATGACATACTTAAAAGGTACCCAATTCTTTAACGTGCAATTTATTTTTTTTAGCCTTTTTTTTTTTTGCACCCCTCTCTTAAAATCCTGGCTCCGCCCAAGCACATGCTTGACATTGTATGTTTACCCAAATTTTATGCATTATGGGAATATTTTAAAGAGATGCAAAACAGTGCGAGCAAATCCATATCTTAAAAAGTTTTAAGATATTTCTGGCCAGGAATATTTTAAAAAGTTTTATCCATATCTTGATCTCCACCTTAGTACCTTTTCTCAAAGCCATCTCAAGTTGTATCACATTGCTAACTTCTAATGTGTAAATACTGTGCATTTTGAACTTGACGCAAAAATGGTGGTGGAAGCGATCAATAACAATGCCTCCATTGATTGGCAATTGCTTAATATTGTGAAAGATATTCAAGTTTTTTTCATTAGATTTAGATCCTGGAAATGTTCATACATTCCCAAGGAAGGTAATAAAGTGGCAGACATACTCTCTAAACTCGCTAGAGAGAATGCTCTTTCCATAGCTTGGTCTAGTTTTACTCCATTAGAAATTAGAGCACAACTTGCTCTGGATACTTCTCTTGTATTGAACTAAGTTTTCAATCAATAAAACTTTTCCTGTTTCAAAAAAAAAAATGCTAACCAGCCACAGGATGGTGGACTCAACGGTAACCAGCCAAATAACTGGTCTCTTCAGCCATCATAGGATGTTGCCCACTTGCTGTCAAATTTAGCTTGTAATTCAAATTGGGAAACAACAAAAAAATACAACCACAAAAGCTTGTCAATGGTGCAGCTTGTACATCAAATTTGTTTAAATTTCCACAAAGATTTCAGTATAGAGCAAGTAAGTTTCCACCACATATAAAAGGGCGTACACAAGATACAGTAAAACTTCTTTAAAATAATAGCTTTGGGACCGAGAAAAATTATTATTTTAGAGAGATTATTATTTTAGCGAGAAGAAATTTAACCTATGCAAGCCAAGTTGGGACTAAATAATTTTATTATCTTAGAGAGATTATTATTTTAACGAGTATAATTTTAAGAAGGTTTTACAGTAGCATACTTTTGTGTTTTGGATTTTACCAGTTCTCATGTTGTGTTCTCTGTCATTTTTTATCTCTATTTGTAGGTTGGAAGATCAGCCTCATTCCTATATTACCTCATCTTGATTCAACAGGAACAGCGGGTATGATTTTGCTGAGCATTTGAAAGAGTTGAGAAAATGTACAACTTCCTTGAATGATTACACAAGGATCATCACACTGTTGTTTCTGATGGAGCCAGTGAGTGTTTCCTAACCTGTGTTACATGGAAACCGCCACGGGTGTCCGATACGGAAACGTTTCCGTGTGTCCAATACGACAACTCTAAAATTTCATGATACGAGGACAAGGAAGTATGCATAAAAATATTACTAAGTTAGTACTCTCGTGATGACATAATTCTAGTGTTAATTGTCCATTCATAAGTTAGTACTCTCGTGATGACATAATTCTAGCGTTAATTGTCCATTCATAAGTTAGTACTCTCGTGAACAAAGACAACACTCACATAATTTTTTTTTTAATAAGAAAAGAGGATTAAGCCTCAAAGACTACAAAAACTGGTAGATGGTGCTGCTGAGCAGACTGCCAGTCCCTACATGGTTCGTTAATACATTTCCATAGTTGAAATAGTGCATATTGTTGTTCAAAAGATTAAAATTGCTATTATTGTCGGAGATAGCTGGGATCAGTTGCTGAATGGAGGCTTGATCCCATTTCCTGTGAAAATTGCAGTCATAGTTGAGCTTAGCTAAATTGACTGTTAGGTGATTATCTCTGTTATTGATCGTGCTCCGTGTTCCGATCTCAAAAGGTTCTTTTCCTTCATGTTGTAAAGTGAATCTGGTTCCTATCTTCACTGCATACCTACTTCTGATCAGCTTTATTAGTTGGCAGGAGTTTGATTCAAATTCCATTCTGCTTCCTAGTTCCACTGCCCAGTTGTAGGCTTCCATTGCAGCCTCCCTTGTTATTGCTTCTGTGGAGCTTTGGCCATAATTTGATCCCCTTGCCCCTCTGCAACTACCTGTGTGATCAAAAAATAGCATTCCCATACCAGTGATTTTAGTTGCCTGGTTAGTGTAATACGCTACATTGATTTTCATAGTAAACAGCTCTGGGCCTGCCCAAGTATTCCTGTATTCAATAATTTGTTGTTCAATATCTTCCCTGGAGGGATCCACAGACAATAAATTTTTCCTTTTTTTTATCTCTAGCAGCCCTTTGGTTATTCATGTAATTTGTAATCTCCTTTGCAATATGTTTTGGGTTAGGAGTTATGTTTTGGAAAGTGAGGTCACATCTGGCTTTCCAGTTCCAGACATGTCATATAACAGTTGCACATAACTCATCCCAACAGTGGTGATTTTCTCCCTTTTTATTGTAAAGAAGGAAATGGTTTAGCCAATCATGAAAATCAAAGTGTTGGTTTAAAACATCATAGGGATCAAAGTATAGTTCTCTCCAAACACTTTGAATAAGGGGACGATTGATAAACAAATGAGTTAGGGACTCATTTTGGCGTGGTGGGATGAATCTTGCGGGTAGTGTTATGTAGTTCGTGTGCCTTCCAATTCTTTCCCAGATTGGAAGTATGGTGTGGGCGCTTTCCATAAGAAGATTTTAATGGAAGGGAAACTTCCAGTTCCATATGATCATCCAATTTTTGTTTTGAACACTTGGATTGACCTCTATGTGTTAGTTTATTGTATAGAGACTTGACAGAGAAAGTTACCATCCTTCGTTAAAGACCATTTTACTCTATCCTCCCGGATGGTTCTTATTGCTGTGTGTATGACCTTATCAGCTATATTATGAGGGAATAGATTGTAGATAGGGGATCTATTCCACTGATTATTTTCAGTTAATAGATCAGAAACCTTTTCTACTCCTTCAGGGAAGATGTTAGGTCTGATTGGGGGAGCATTCAGGCCTTTTACCCAATTATCCTTTCAAATGAGGATTTTGGTTCCAGAGCCAACTTCCCACTCTGCATATTTTTGTATATTAGCTACTCCTGAGAGTATCCCTTTCCAGACCCATGAGTCAGTTGGTTTTGGAAGAGTAGACATATGCATAATGTCTTCCTTCTCAAAGTATTTAGCCTTCATGACTTGAGCTCCTATACTATTGGGTTGCTCCATCATGCGCCAACCCATTTTTGAGATAATGGCAGTGTTGAATTTCTCAAGGTTGACAAAACCTAGTCCTCCCTCTTCCAAAGGTTTACATATCCCTACCCAAGCTTTTGGGTAAAAGCCTTTAGATTTTTCCTTATCCTTTCCCCAGAAAAAATCTCTTTGGATTTTATCTATTTCATTAGTGATTGTTTTAGGAATTTTGAAAGTGCTCATTTGATAGTTATCCAAAGAAGAGGTAACATGTTTTATGAGGACTCTTTTTCCAACTAGATTTACAGTTTTGTTGTTCCATCCCTGGATTCTATGTTTGATGCTGTCAATCACAGGGTTGAAAGCTTTAACCTTGGATTTATTTGTAAATAGCGGTGAACCTAAATACTTGTCCTTTAGCGAGATAGGACTGACCTGCGTTACTGCAGTAATGTCCATTTTTAGCTCAGGCGAAGTATTATTACTGAAAAAGATTCCAGATTTAGCAAGATTTATCACCTGCCCTGAGCCTTCACTAAACTGAGCTAGTAGATGTAAGAGCTTGTTAGATTCATTTACATTTTATTTACAAAAGATGATGCAATCATCTGCGAAAAGCAAGTGGCTTATAGGTGGGGTTTTTTTTACTATTTTTATACCATGGATGTTACCATCATTTTCAGCTTTCATTAGAATTCTAGAGAAGACTTCCATACATAGTATGAATAGGTAAGGGGAGAGGGGATCCCCTTACCTGAGCCCCCTAGAAGGTTTGAAGAACTCACAAGACACGCCATTTAGGAGAATAGCAAGGCTGGTGGTGGAGATACATTGGTTAATTCGATTTCGCCATTCAATGGAGAACCCCATTTTTTCTAAGACAGCTAGGAGAAAAGGCCATTCCACCCTATCGAAAGCCTTAGACATATCAATTTTTACCCCCATCCAGCCTTGAGTATCTCTTCTAGTTCTCATATTGTGTATAACCTAATGTGCTACCATGGTGTTGTCATTTATTTGTCTGCCTGGGATAAAGGCAGACTGATAAGGGGAGATGATTTTACTTAAGAGAGGTTTCATCCTCTGAGCCATGATTTTAGATATCAGTTTGTAGGTGGTATTACATAAAGATATTGGTCTAAAATCACCGGGGGAAGATGGAAACTGAACTTTAGGAATTAGGGAGATGAAAGTGGAATTCATTTCCTTGAGCATATATCCTGAAGTAAAGAAATTTACACTAGTCTGATTAGGTCCTTTCCAATGATCTCCCGGGAATCTTGGAAGAAGTTTGGAGGGAACCCATTTGGACCAGGTGCCTTATTTCCTTCCATAGCAAAAAGGGTACTCTTAATTTCTCCCTCTAGGGGTATTTCCATAAGACTATCATTCTCAGTTGCTGTAATGACTGTGGGTATCAAATCTAGCATTTCCCTGTCAAGGGTAGGATTACTTGTAGTGGACATATTCTGGAAATGAGAAATAAGACAGCTAGAGATAGAATTTCTATCCTTTAGCCAAATACCCTGAATATCTTTCATAGCATCAATTCTGTTTCTACGATATCTGGTTCTTGCAGCATTATGGAAAAAAGTGGTATTTCTATCACCCAGATTTATCACATTATTTATACTCTTAGTTTTCCAGAAGTTTTCCTCTATGTTCTGCCATTTAACCAAGGAAAACTCAAGCTTTTTCAAGGTGGAGTTGTTTCTGTTGCTGCTTCCAGCCAGAAGGTCAATCCTTTTCTTTATATTAGCTATATTGTGTTGAATGACCCCAAAAGTGTTTTTATTCCATCTATACAGGGAATGTTTCACATTTTTGAGATTTTTAGCAAAGGAGAAAACCGTAGAACCATGCTAGTGGTTTTTCCAAGCCTCTTTTATAACTCTAGTACAATCTGGGTGTTCCATCCAAGGGCCAAAATACTTGAAAGGATAAGCACCATCCTTCCAGTCAGGATTAGTTTTTAGGATTATGGGACCATGATCTGAACCCCTAGCTATGAGGTATTGGATGGAAGATTTTGGAAATAATTCCATCCAGAGTTCATTGCTTAGGGCCATATCAATCCTTTCCTCCACTCTTGAGTTATCAGTTCTTTGGTTACACCATGTGAATGGATAACCACTAAAACCCAAGTCCTGGAGATTCATATCAGTTATAAGATATGTGAATAAATCAGTTTCATCTCTATCAAAAGGTCTTCCACCCTTTTTTTCCTCTTGTTTTAGAACAACATTTAGATCACCCATGACAAGCCAAGGTATATTAAATTTGTGATCTATGTTTTGCAATAAGTTCCAAGAATCTATTTTCCTGAAGGAGATGGGGGTTGGATCAAAGAAGGTAAGATAAGGACTGCCGTAGAAAGCGAAAATCATGAATAACTTGTTTGTGCGGTTATCCTTTATGAGAGCATTTATTTGATTATGAGAAGAACTTTCTCTGGTGAGCTTCAGGTGATTTTTCCAAATAAAAGCCATGCCTCCAGCTTGGCCTCTAGGTGGTTCTAACCAATAGTGTTGAACATTTACAGATTTTAGAATCTTATGCATGTTATGGTTTTGCTGTTTAGTTTCTAGTAAGCATAAGATGTCAGGGTTTTCCTTGTTTAATATCTCTATGAGATATTTTTGAGTGTTTGGTTGGCCAAGGCCACGACAATTCAGTGTAATGACAATAATGAATTCCCAAAAATATGAAATTATAGGGTATTCCTTACCCTTTTTCCCTAGGAAGTGAGTTATATGGTGTGTGATGGAACTTAAGCTAAGGATAATATGCAATTGTTCATCAGTTATGTTGTAGTAAATGCTATAGTTTAGGATTACCTTCTGCGCATTTGGAGTCCATTCAACCTTGATTTCTGGGACCTCCTCTTGCAGTGTCTCCCTTTTCTTTATAGATTCCTCACCATGTTCCAACTTTGAGCTGTTGTTGTTAGTAGCTTGCTTTGGTTCTTCGTATCATCTCTTTTTATTAGATAGTCCAGGATTCTTAGCACGTTCCTCTAGGCCTTCTTTTTCAAATTTACTTAAGAGATTGGCTGGACGTTTCTGTCTGGTCCAAAACTTTGTGGTGATTCCCAAATTGGTAGCTTAGGGGGATGACATTTTCGAAGCCAGGAGGGATGACATTCTCAAAACCAGGTGGTATGGATGAGGGAGAGGTCCTTATGTTGTTCAATTTAGTTCTTGCAGCGTGTTTGATGGAGGCAAACCTTGGACTTCTACAGATTTGAGTAATCTTTTTGTTGGACAGCGATCCTCATGCACCTGATGTCAACATCAATTCATTTTCCCATTCCACCAGCTTTTTACCAGAAGTGGGGATGAAAGGGTCGGAGAGGTCAGCTGGCAGAAGGTTGTGAAGAAATTCTTCCTCAGACATCATATTGTTGTTCACTTCATTTTCCTCTTCTATTTCTTTCTGTTTATGTTGCTCTTTGCCTGTGAAACCCACTATGTGAAGGGCATTTGGGATTTCATTCTTAGTCACCTGCACTGTGATATTGTGTGAGTCTGAAGAATCAGATTCACCTTATTCTCTTTGGGACACTTGTGATAATCTGGTGTTGGAGGTACCACCTAATTCCCTAGCTCTCTTCTCAGTTACCTCTTTTTGGTTGGTGTTGTTTTCCTCAGGCAGGACACAGATCTTAGAAATGTGATCTGGGATTATGCATATTTGACACAGCTGTGGAGAAATGGCATATGAGTACTCAATTCTGGTTCTCTTACCCTTCAACTTGAGCCCACATTCCTGTTTGCATCTTCTTCTTTAAGTTAATCATTACCATCACATCCACATTCTTTTCATCGACGTCTCTACTATATGGTTTTTTTAAGTCTTTGAGCACTCCGGCTGATCTGCAGGTTTCGAATAGAGCTTCCCATCCTGTCATTCTGACTGGGACTCTCTTTAGGTGGATTTTCATGAGGACAAAATCAAACCAGATTGGGTTGAAATTAGTAAAACCATATCTTGGAACTTCAATTAGGACCATGAATTTTCCCAGAGCAATCCAAGGACCTCTAGTAGCCAGATGAATTCTATCTTCTTCACTGTTGACCTTGATAACATAAAAATTGAAACCTTTGTTGAATTTAGAGATGTTGAAGCCTTTAGAGATATCCCATGTTCTTTTGATGCAATCAGTCATATCCATTAGGAGAGGTTTATGATGGATAACAAATCTTCCCACAAAACTGAGTTTCCATTCTTTCTTTTCTGGGGTTTTGAGGTAAGATGGATCTATCTCTTTACAAGGTTCATCAGAATCTAAGATAGTAGCAGATTTTTTCATTTTTTTCAGTAAGGAGATTTATGGTGTTTTCTGATTCAACCATGAGAAAGAAGATGTTGAAAGTATATCTACTAGGAATTGGTTGGGGTTTGTGGGATCTATAGGATACTGATTGGAGACCAATTTATGGATGAAAGGTATGAGCTTTTGAAATTTGAAATTTCCCTGATCTCTGTGATGATAGGAATTACAATTGAAAGTGATGGGAGATGAAAAGATTCCCATGAAAATGAAATAACTTGAAGTTTTGGTTCTTTCTGGAGATTTTTGGTCAAAATGTCAAATTTCTTGACCCAATTAGCTAGAGGAGCTTTATTGGTGTTGCGATACCATTGGATGTATGGTACTATTGGCAGTATTGGGACACGTGAGATCCTTTGGGTGGGTTGTTTTTTTGTTCTCTTCACAGACAGAGACTCTTCAACCATGTTATATTGGTGATAAGTATGACACCAATTTTTGAGAGGATTGACTCCTAAGGAGTATAAACTCACATTACAGTGGTGGATTTGTATATAAGAGCCTCTGGCGTAGTGTTTATGCATTTTTGTGGATTGGTTAGACCAAAGAAAGCTTTGCCAACCGAAGTATGTAGTGGCCACAACTTTAAAGTTGTCATATTTACCAATTTATCGCTTTAAAACGGTATAGACAATTGAACTCACATGTTGTGTAGTACAAAGCCACACACAGTGGCCAGGAGAGTTGCCTTTAAGGCTGTTAAGGTGTCTGACTTCATTCAGAGATCCAGATATCTTTAGAGGATAATGACTTAACTCTTGGGGATATGATATGTGCCAAAATTGGCAGAGACTCACAATTGAGTGCTCACTTTTATTGGTGATGCAATTTTCTCTAACCAGGATTTTATTGAAGTAATCAAGGCATTGATTATAATTGCGATCACCAGAAAAGATTAATAGATAAATCCATGACATTTTAAGCAAAATTATCTTAGTGAGCCTTGTATCGAATATGCCCAACTGGGTGTATCAATTTATTGACTTTGGGCTGTTGCTAGCATTTCATTGAATGACAAACCCCCAGTTTATCTTGGTAGCAGTGAGAATGCGTACCAACATAGCTTACTTAGATAGACTGTGGTTTTGTATTTCCCTTAGATTATAAATGCTCAAAGCTTTCCAATTAATGTACAGAAATTGTAGACCTTTGCCCCTTACATGTGATAACAGGCTTCCTTGTTTATTGTGGGCAAAAGTCAAATTTGAGTCAATTGACTCCATCACAGTATATGCCAAATTTTATTGTTAGTAGGATTTTTATTACCGTTTGGGGAGTGGTAACTCAATTCCAAACGGTTGAAATGGTGATCAGTATTTCTGACATTTGTTGATGGGGCCATGTACGTCTTTGTCGTGTATGTAGAAGCTCCATGTTGGATGGGTCTCCGAAAGATGGAGATAGTTGAGATGGTGTTGCAAATATATTGCCGTTGAGAGGTTTTTGTTAACCAATAGATCCGATTCGACCCGCCATGAATCCGGTGGAATTCATGAGACCAATGACTCGTGATTGTAGGACTTATCATGCCGATTCAGATACACATTCATTGAATTTTCTGAGTAACCGAAGTTTATTACTGCAGAGATCATCAATTGTTGCGTGAGGCCGTAAAATTTCCTGAAGTTAGATATCCAGAACCAAGGTAGGTGATGAGAATTGAATACACTTTCGAATCGATTGAATTGCCTCAAATTAAATGTGATGATATGAACAATGTAAATCGTAGTTTCCTTCAACCTATAAATTGGCTTCTTCTCCTTTCCAGAGTATACCTCGAACAAGTATAGAATTTGATTACAATGTCTAATCCTGGACTTTCCAACCATGGTTATTTGAGTGATGAGAGTGAGAGGAGTGTTCAAGAGGTCTCCCCTCCCCCTCCTGATCCACCAATCGAAATCAGTGAAACTGAGATGAGTACTGATTCCAGCGATAATCAGTATGGATTCGTTGGTTTTGATGAATCTTATCTCGCAGAGAAGTTTGAGGCCGTTGGTACTGGTGAAGATGGGTTTCAATTCATCCGAGTTGGGAGAGGTTTGCATGCTCATCGTGATTACTTTGTTGGTGGTCATTCTCTTTTTTATTTGTCTTCCTTGATTCCTATTGTCCCTAGAAATGTTGGTACTTCTGTTGGTGAAGGGTGCAGGCATAAGGTTATTGTCGATAGAAATTTGAATGCTGCTCATTATGAAGCTTTTCCAGAAATTTGCCCCTGTTTTTATTTTTCGCCGCCGTCTGGGTTTGATTTGGGTTGCAAGAGAAAGATTTCTACTGCAGAGCGTGTTACTGCGAGTGCTGCCGAAGCTGTTTCTTCTCGAACTCGAAGTAAGGGAGCAGTTTATGAAAGACGGCTTCATGATCTGAAGGGGAAAAATGGGAGGAGAGGCTAAGATCAGAAAGCTCAGAAGAAACAGAGAAGAAGAAGGAGAAGGCTAAGGTGAAGAAGTTTTAGAAGATGGTTTAGTTGCAGGACTGAATATGTTTTAAGAATTAGTATTTTCTTTAGATGAAAAGCCTTTATGAATGTAAGAAACCTTTTAAAGTTAAGGTGATCAAATGACTGAATCAAGAATCTTGAGATCAAAGAACTGTAATCAAAGAAAACTTGGGATAGAACTGTAATACTCACATAGTTAGAGTTTCTATTATAATGCTTACAGAAAGTTGGTCATATTAAGCCAGTACTAGGGTCTTACTTCAAGAGGAATACGAGTGACCAGATATTTATCTTGTGGTGGATTGTTGGCTTGCTAACTTGAGATTTAATTAGAACCACACATGTGGTAGCTACATTAGGTTTTTCGAACTTAAACCTTCTATTTACACCCACGGAAGAGTTCTATGTGAATAAAGTAGTAATTCATTGCTTAGTATTCAAGCTGTGTCCAAGGAGTGTCAGTATCTGTGTCCATACGTATGGACACGGGACACGAGCATACACCTGAAGTTTCCGTGTGACGCAGTTCCTAGCCCTTTACCAGAATGCCGCTTACAAGTTACAAGTTCATGTGGCAACAAAAGGTGAGTATTTATCCTTTGAACTACTGACCATATCTTGTTTTTGGTTATCTTGCCCTTGTTTTAGTTGGTCTATTTCTGATATTGATATTTTTCTTTGAACTTTTCAGCAATATTTGATAGTTTGTACACCATGTCACTTGAATCGTCTCTGTTGTTGAGAAAAGTTGAGGATTCCCATTTGAAAAGTTGAGGATTCGCATTGGACCACTATCTTCTCAGTGTTAATCGGATAGTGACAACACCAGAATCTTGCGCCACTCCCTTTATAGTTTCAAAACAGATGGAGCAGTTGGTTCTGCAAAATTTTAAGGAATCAAATGATTTTCAGAAGGATATATAAAGGTTCTAAAGAGAAATATAGTGGTAGAAAATCTGTTGCACGGGCTTGGCCGTTTTGAAGATGTTCTTTACAAGGTATGCGTGGATTATTTCTCTTGGCCTAGGAGTTTTTCTGTCAGGCTATCTTTTGATATCTTCTTCGTTTGTTATCTTGTCAACCAACATTTTAAAAGAAATTTGAAGATAAAAATACTTCACTTTTTGCAGGGAAAATTGATAATGGGAAAATCATTCCAGTGTGGATCCTGAGAATCAGTCAATGTGTGCATCTGGTGGGTGGTTCTTTGGAGACCATTACCAACCTTGAATCCGCATTTGCTGAGTCTGTCAAGAAAACTTTGGAGCAGATTAATGAAGCAGTTCAGAAGTTTTTTTTTTTAACGGTTCTATTTATAGTGTGGCAGTGAAGTTTTTGGTTGTAAAATAAAAGTAATTTACAGTTTAACTGAGTGTAATTGTACAGGGACAACATTTTCACTTTTAAAATGGTACACCCCCAAGAAAATTAGTACTCCTATTAGTATCCAAGAAAAATATCTCCTCCCCAAAACCTTATGACACTGTCCACTCCATCATTGTACTCCCCATGGTGTTAATCTTTCCCTGCAATACCCACTGCTCACCCATCTGCCCTCTTTAAAACTCTTCTTCCTCCTCCTCTCACTGAATCCAAAACCCACTTTCAGCAACCACTCAACTTTAAAAACCGCAATTTTTAAACCATCATCAGAAAACCCCATTAAAATGTCTTCAGGTTCTTGCCGTGAAGCTCCTAAAAGGAAGAAGAGTACTAATTATTCTTCACCTTCATCCTCAACTAGTCATGATTATCCATCTCTTTGCCTTACCAATGAGTACAAGAATTTAAGAGACGACCTCTTCACAGCAATGCCACAGAACCCACATTACAAGCCTCTACAGAAGTTCTGTGCAGGTGTTTGTGAAAATATCAAGGTAGCTTTGGATGTAGTATTCATTAACCTTGCACAGGAATTGGTTAAGTTGAGTAGTCCTCTTGAGTTATCATCAAGTGATGTACAGGAGGAATATATTGCAAGACTATCACAACTTGAAGAAATGGGTTATGATTGTGCAAAGCTATGGGCGAAATTTGATTCTCTAAGAGCAATTTCAGAAGAAGGAGAGGGAGTTTGCCTCAAATTAGAGGACACTACTTCAAAGAGGAGAAACAAAGAAGTTGAAGCAACAATATATTATACAAGGATTTGTGGGTTAGAAGCTAAGTTGAAGAAATTGAAAGCTGTTTCAAAGACTGAAGAGGAAGAGATTGAAAACTTGAAGCTTACTGAGAGGAGTTACATTGAAGAAAGAGAACAGATCTTGAAGAACACTAGATCTGCTGCCACAGCTCCATGGTAGACAGCTAGTAAAATCACACCAAATGGGTCTTTTTCTTTTTCTACTGATGCTGATCAATCTTACTATATTTTTTAACTTTTCTGAGATTTGGTAAAATTATGGTCTGTTTTTTAGATTGTAAAACTGGTTAATTTTGGGGGTGAACTCTATGGATTTTTAATGGATTGCACTGCATTTTGATTTCTAAGTTCTGTCTTTGCTTACTCATAACTGTCACTGCTTGAAAGCTGTAACTGAATGACTTCGAAGCAACAATGTGCAGGAATTTCTAAAGTGGCCATCATAACAGCAAAAATGGTTGCTGTAGAAAGAATGACTGTCCAGGAATTTCCTCATCGATCATGGTTTCCATTAGCATTTACGATTTTTTGACAACTTACATGGGTTCTGAAGGAGTTTTCAGGTTCCAACTTGGTTGAAATAGATGGTAAACTCAGAGAGTTTGCTGGTTCTGACAAGTCTCATCCTTCGCCTAATTTTATATGTGAAAACTATGGCTTAACTGGCTAAACTTTTGTCATTTGGTTTGGGTAGTTCTTTGGATTGTAACAATCATAATGAAGAGAACAAAATTATCTCCAAGGCTCGCTTGCATTTTTACGAGGTACGGAAACTAGACTACAGACATGAGGAATTTATGAAAAAATGTAGAAAACCAAACACCATTTGGCGAAGCTGCATTTGTATGTTTAGAAAGCTGTACCTGAATGATTATGAAGCAACATTGCAGTTAATTGATAGACCGGCCTTTAATTGAAATTTTTACCAAGTGACTGATCCAAGCGACGAGTTCAAGATCAAGTCATCCTCGAATTAACTAGGTTGTTGTTTCTACTCGAGGAGTGGCCAGCTAGTGATTATAATGAAGTGGACCATAGAGTGTAGTTGGGTGCATCCCTAGTAAATGGCCTACTAACGTAAGCTTTTCTGTGGGTAGCAAGGTTTTGGATTGAGTAAACCACAGCTATGGTCGACCTAGATAGAATGACACAGTTCAGTTCCTGCAAATAAGGCTATCACTACACTAGTGCTACATGCCATGGCAACTTCACAAATTGTCCACATATTGGGTTTACTAGTGCAGCTGCAACGAAAACAGCTTCATGTTGTTTAGGATGCTGCCCATTTTACTTAGCCTTTACCTTGTTTTGAAATTCTTTCTCGTTAGGAGAACTTGATCTTATATTTTTGTGTGAACTGCTGCTCATTTTGTAGCTTAACTCCACCACTAAACATCTCTGCATTTTACCAGGACTTCAATAAGATGACGGTAGCTATGACTACCATATTTTCAACAAGGATTTACATTTTTATTTTTGTTTCGACACTTCATGAATTGCACACAACAATAAGGAAGAGAGATAGAAGGAGAGAAAAAGGCAAGAAAAATATTTTTCCTTTTTGTAAATGGTAACGTAAGGAGTTGAACTTATAACCTTGGAGAGAAAAGGAATTTTTAACTCAGTGTTATTTTTACACTACACTTTTGTACGACATTGAAGAGAACCCAAATTCTGCTCTAGTTTTTATACCACAGCCCGTGATAATCGGCCAGCAATTCAAATGTACAGGTGCTGTTGTTTGAACTTGATAGTGGTGCCACTGCCTGTTAGTTCCCACGCCCGGGCAGTAATGAATCGCCCAGTTTTTTTCTTTTTTCTGCCCAGAATGAGAATTTTTCACGATCATTTTGCATAGTTGGTTAACGTCAAGGAGCTAAAGCTAAATTCTGGGGTGCAATTCCTGGTGTTTTGAGCTTCACGCAAGCTTTTTAAAACTGCTCAAGTTGCAGCAAAACTGCTCAAGCTTTTTAATATAAAGTACTCCCTCAAGTTGCAATTATATTGAATGGATTTTTTCCTTATATATGGTGATGATATTTATGATTTTGAATTAAGTTTATATTAAAAATGATTTTACAACTATAAAAAAAAAAGGTATATTTGATAGTTTAAGTGAAAAGTATGTCTATAAATCAAGTTCAGATAAAAATGGATATGGCATAAAGTAGAAATTAGGACAGATAAAAATGGACAGAGGGAGTATATGATGGTCTCATAGCCAATATGTTCTTGGACAAGTAAGTGTCCCATATCATCTTATGGGATGATAGTTTGAGTGGAAGCAAGAATTACTGAAAAAAGTGGAAGGGTGAAGACATCTAAGAGATGTGAAAGTATCATCTCTCTTTTGTATGCGATAACAGAGGCGATCAGTTCCTTTAAAATTGGTAGGCATATGACCAAGCATTGTGGTTCACTGGGTCCGAAAGCTGGTCAGCCAGATTCTCTAGAGGACCTTTTGCTGTCACAATAGCGTGAACGAAGAGCCTAAACATAGAGAACATCGCAAGGCGACCATTCTTAACTTCTTTTACCTTTAGCTCAGAAAATGCCTTTGGGTCCTCTCTGCAAGGCCTAATGGATCGAAGCTGCCACCAGGGTAAAGTGGATTGACGACCTCACCTAGTAGACCACAGGCAACTCTGTATGCCTCAAGAGCGCTGATCCTGTGTGGCCCAAATAGCTATGATGCTCTGTTCACGAACCTGGCTGGAACTGCCCAAAATAGTCTAGTCCTCCTCGACTGAAAGTCTGAGATCAGGCTTTGAACCAAACTGCTTCGCCGAATTTGACTCTGCTTTCTAGAGGAAAGTTTAGGGAAGACAACCCAAAGAGCGCTGAGCATTGGCAAAGGTCTCTTGGTCAGCAGATTGTCCAGCACTGTCCCAACCATAGTCACCAGAAAATTCACCAATTAGGTGAGAAGGAGACTCACCAGAAAAGGGACCAAGGTACTTGACACGGTCTGGACCATACCAAGGACTTCCAGAAGAAGCAGCAGGCTTCTTTGCGTATGTCCTCCTCATCAAGATATTACCAATTTCTACTGGATCTAACATTGGTTGGGAAATATGATTGTGAGTATAGAGTCAAAGCTTTCCCTGCAAATGATGAAGAAGAGATTGCCATGTTTGCCATTAATATGGTTTTTTTGTTAGATTGAAAATGCAAGATTACTGATGATGGTATTTTGATTCGATGAGTTAATACAGATATATCTCTTATCCATGAAGATCTTCTGCTATGTTCTTAATGGTGGTAGTGGAGTTGGCACCACAAACTCAAGAATCTTTGGCTTTTCTGGCGTCTGACACTGATATGGGGCATGAATACAAAACAAAAACAAGTGCCTACTGGCACATTTGATATTTGACATTGGCCAAAATAAAAGCATGCTATGTGATAAAGCTAAAGGTACATAATAGAAAGTGCCTATTATTATACAAATTATGCATGGACAGTAAGTGAACTTCAAGTTCAAAGCATGGAATTGTTATTTGTAAATACTTGAAGAAAAATGATGTATACTTCAAGCAGCACAGGTTAAAACTAAAGTCATAGATATTCACCTTGCTTAGTAGCCTTTCACTGAATTCTTGTCACTTGGTTTTTTTCCATTGATCAGAACTATCACCACCACAGCTAAATCCATGGACACGGTCAAGCTCTGCAACGAGACAACACATTCAACCAAATGTATTAAGTACAGGTTGTATAAGAATAGAGACTACTGGTTTGGAAAAAACATTATCTATTTGAGACACTGCAATTGCAGATTTAGATCCTTAACATCTAATCAAACAAGAGCTAAATCAATAAGAAACTAACTAACAATAAAGGCTTTCTAGCATTAAAAAAAAAAAAAAAAAAGAGGAGATGTGGGTGAAAATTCAATTCTGAAACTTAGTAGGAATAATACAATTTTTGTTTATCTCTAAAGGTATGATCTGTTTGTTTACACTAGAATGAGTGGATTACAAACACAATAAGCCATCTGATTGATTGTTTTGCACAGAACTAAACCACTGGTTGAACCTATGAAGAAAAGATTTGTATTTTCTTGGAAAACTGAATTCAAAAAGCTAAATGAAAACCCAGTTTGAAGATCAGATATAAAGTTTGAATGTGAATCAGGATATGCAATTGTAAAAGTTTCAATTTGTTGTTGTTACCGTGGGAATGCTTGTCTCTGACTACTGTACAATGAAGTAATCCCCATGGGAGTGATAAATACTCCAGTTGAGTTGATACCATTAATTAATGAAGTAAGGGTTTGAGAGTATGGAAACACCTGAATTTGAAGATTGAATTGAAAGGAAGATGAAGACCAAATATCATCTGTTATATCAACTCTTTTCATGGATGAATCTGAAGAAGAACTAACTGAATCTAAAGATGAAGAAGAAGAGGAATCGATTAACCTATTTTCTTCATTGTGAAATCGATTTTTAGCTCAGCAGAAAACAAAACTAGGGCGTACACCGGAAGCTTGATTTCAGACTTGAGTGACACAGACTTAAAATGAAATAAAAAAAGGAAGGAAAAAATGGTAGCGCGGTTAGCAGTTAGCTATGCATAGCGGCTAGGGCTAGTTTGCCCTCCTTTTTAGTGTAATGTAGCTCGCGCGACCAAGCTCAACAATGTTAAATTTTTTTTGTCGAAAAATAAAAAAAGAGTTAGAGCCACCTCTGCCACCACCACAAACCACTGCGAGTGGTCTGCCTCTTTTTTTTGGCCTATAAAAATCAAACCAAACTTTGGTATCTTATCCATGTGGGACTTGTTACTCAAACATGAATCAAATAAATGGATTTGGGTAGGTTACTTACCTGCGGAAGACCCGAAACTCCCAGGATTGAATAATTGATGTTACGAGCCTCTTATTTGAGAATCCTTCTTCGTTCTTTGATTTCAGTGAAGTCTTGAATATAATCTACTATGGAATATATTACTTGTTCACACTATCTAGTATGAAGAGTTTGGTAATGTGACATAGAGAGTACTATATTATATGCGTGCAAGCGGGAGATGTTAGTATTTGGTCGGTCAAGTCTATCTTTTAGTCTCAAAATAAAAACTCCTGGAATTAAAAGCTCTTTTTATACTTGAGGTCACATGTTCAATTCTTCCTGCGTCCATTTCAAAGAAAACACATTTTTCTCATTTTGTTCTTATAACAAGCAGTATCTCTCTCTCTCTTAAATCTCATCCTTGATAGATTGAATTTGGGTTGTCTTATGAACCAAAATCACATTATTCTTCCCCAAATTGGATTTGTATATGAATCACATTATAATTTATCCTCACCTTAGTACTTAGTCCTCCAGCTTTCTCCTTACCTTAGTACTTAGTTCTCCAACTTTCAGCAACATGATCCATATTTTTCTTCTGACAAAGGAAAGCTTGCCTCCCTACCTTCATCAAAGACGTTTAATTTCTTTAACTGATGCCAATACCTTTTTGACTTATTTAAAGCTTGATAAAATCCTACATCCTGCCCAAATTATACATGGACCCCAAACCACAAAAACCTCAATATCTATATCAACCCCATCTCCCTTTTTCAGTCAATTCCGACTTCCCTATCCCAAAACAAAATCTAAAATAGAACTTGGGTGGATGTCGTAAAAAACAACGTCTTAACTTAAGGCGAATAAGAGAATTTATTAAGTTCAAGAATCTTTATCTGGGAGAAACTTAACTTGGGTGGATGTCGTGTGTTTTACGTATAGGAGTGAAGTTGCAGTTATAAAAGTGTTTCAATAGAATAAAGACACGTGGAAGATGAGGAAAACCAAAAAGAAGTTTAATGTTAGAGTAAAAGGATATTGACAGTACTACATCAAAGTTAAAGGGATCTTCTGCAGTTTGAATGAAAATTAGAAATCAGAGAGGAGTCAATGATATCCCTAGATATCTCATATCTGATTGGAAGACTGTAGGTGATAATTGAAAGAAGTCGAACTGAATCGAAGTTTCTACAAAGACTCGACAATGAATCTGGCTATTTTTTTGAAAATGGTGCGGTTCAGTTCCAAGAGAATAGTTGGGAGGCGCATAAAGGAAAATGGTTCTAATCACATACTCTCTCAAATAACCCGTTATCCAGAAGCTTCAAACTTTTATATTCCCAAAGTTATCATCGATTTTGGGATAAACAAGAATCCAAGAGTGAATTTTGGGATGAACTAAATAATAAATGGGAGTTTTGGCAACTGCCGTGGTGTATCTGAGGCGATTTTAAGTAAGTATAAGGAGATTTTTTTCATTTACGACAGATGATGAGCTATTGGATTTACCTCTTAAGGGGACAAGATTTACTTAGTTCAAATGACTAAGAAAGGATTTTCTAACCCAAATAGCCAAATAAAGACCAATTTCTGATCACATGCGCATTTTCCTAGATCTTTCTCAACCGTCATGGGGTCATAGTCCTTTTAGGATTCACTTGGTTTCGAGAATTTTTTTTACCAAATTCCTATAAAATTATTACCAATTTTTTTTTACCAACTTGATCACACATGACATGATGTCATGCTATTTTTTCACCTAAATACTAGATCACCCTCTAACCAAACAAACTCGTGTTAGTGTAACTTAACAAGAGTTTACGGGGTAAAGTGAAATCCCGTTACTTTTTCTTCCTCCATATCACATGTCGCTCTGTTTGAAATCTCTTCGTGTAATACCCCGATATTCGGCAGTGGTTGGCCGAATGAATATAAGTAATGGTTCTTCCTTTCCTAACACCGAGGCCTGATGGGTTCACCTGACTGAGTTGTGGGAAAAACTTCTCAGTTAAGCGTGCTCGGTCGGGAGTAGTCACATGATGGGCGACCTCTCGGGAAGCTGCTGCTAGATGACCGCAGTTGTGCCGTTAAAAATCCCACACTGCTGGATGATGGATGACAGTAGTAGTGTCGTTAAAAATCCCACACTGCTGGATAACCACGTTGGGTAAGTGGGAACAATATCAGTGTTAGTTGGGATACAATTGTGCTCTGCTGGGATACTGGTCTCACGAGAGGCAGGGAACGTCTACCTTATATATACTGAGGCCTTTTCAACACAATTGGCTTCAGAGTTGGCAGAACACTCTACATTTAAGCGTGCTCGGGTGGGAGAAATCCAGAGATGGGTGACCTCCCGGGAAGTTGCTGTCGGATGACCGCAACGATGCCCGTTGAAAACCCCACACTGCCGGATAAGTGCAGTGGCTAAGTGGGGACAGTATCGGTGGAGGGACGGGTCATTACAAATGGTATCAGAGCCGACAGCGGGTCACCGGCCAAGGGTGAGAAGGTACACTAGATGGGATTGGTCCAGGTGCTTCTCACGAGGGGTAGGGAACGTCGGATATCTTGGCTTGTATATGTACTCCGGAGCCAAAGACGGCTCCAACTTAAGGTGGTGGTATTGTAATACCCCGATATTCGGCAGTGGTTGGCCGAATGGAATATAAGTAATAGTTCGTCCTTTCCTAACACCGAGGACTGATGGGTTCACCTGACTGAGTTGTGGGAAAAAAATTCTCAGTTAAGTGTGCTCGGTCGGGAGTAGTCACATGATGGGTGACCTCTCGGGAAGCTGCTGCTGGATGACCGCAGTAGTGCCGTTAAAAATCCCACCCCGAGTAGTCACATGATGGGTGACCTCTCGGGAAGCTGCTGCTGGATGACCGCAGTAGTGCCGTTAAAAATCCCACACTGCTAAATAACCGAAGTGGGTAAGTGGGAACAATATCGGTGTTGGTTGGGATACAACTAGGCACGGTTTGCTTGTGCTCGGGTGAGAGAGTATGCTAGGTTGTTAGCCAGATACTGGTCTCACGAGAGGCATGGAACGTCTACATTATACCAAGGCCTTTTCAGCACAATTAAATCCAGAGTTGCAGAAAACTCTACAGTTAAACGTGCTTGCGCAGGAGCAATCCTGAGATGGATGACCTCCCGGGAAGTTGCTGTCGGATGACCGCAGCGATTCCCCTTGAAAACCCCACACTGTCGGATAACCGCAATGGCTAAGTGGGACAACATCGGTGGAGGGACGGGTCACTACACTTCGCATCCCAAAGAACGACATCTCAAAGTCGAAAAAAACAATGATCAGTGGCAACAACGAAGATAAAATCTTAGCTAGAGTTTCAACTAAAGCATATAAATTTACTATAGTGTACCATGGAAAAAAAACAGCAGCTGGTACGTTCCCAATGTTCCTTGATGATCGTTTTAAAACAAATTACTCAACTTGAATCACAAAATGTTGGTTTTCATGAAGCTTCATCTCCTTCTAGCTATTGAATTGAGTGATTTGATTTCAATCAGGTTAGAAAACACAAGAATAATACATGAGCTATTTTTAGGCTTAATACTTCTTTTAGTTATCAATCTTCTGCCACTGGATGGTTTTTACATCTTTAAATTTTTTTAATGCTGTCTCATGTAGTCGCTCAATTGTGGTCTCAACATGGTTTAAGTTTTTGTTTGTTTATGAGTTTGATAATTTTGCACAGCGTCATTCAGGATATCATTTCCCAATATGGATGAAGTTCTTTGTTAGAGCATTGCTCGGTCGAACTCACAAGTGTTGCTATCTCAAGCTTATTGTCAAATTTAGTTGTCAAAACTATATCTTGATTTCTAGTCTACAATTAGTTAAGGCGAAGATCAACCGAAGATAGAGGTAGTTTAGAAACGAACCATTCATCATTTGCGTTCTAACGTTTAAAGGCGAAGATCAACCGAAGCTTTTGGAGAACTTCATCAACAAAAGGTAAGTGAAGATTGAACCACCTATTTCTCAAGTTATATTCACTATTCTATCCTTGAGACGTTTTTCGCGTAACTAATTAGACTAGCTTGCATAGACAAGAATTTCGAGTCGAGAACTAATTATTTAGTTTACGAATTTCTCGAAATATAATGACTAATTAAGCTTAATGAACATTTGTTCATACTTCATAAATCTCGGTAGAGAATAATTTATTGTTCAGAACCAAAATCATGATTCAAGTTTATCATTCGAAAATAGCCTGGAACAGTGATATGTGTCAGTGATGTTATTCGGGAATGTTTCGAATTGATTTAGTTATCAGTGTTACAAACTGAGATAATTGTTATATGTTTGAAGCCGTATTAAATGTAGTCGTACATGTAGTGGAGTAGCTATATATCAACTCACATATTTGTGTGATACGCATATTCGTATGCACATCATGGGAAATATGTTTGTTTCGTGATCCAGATAGGTATGCATATTCGTATACAAACCATTTTGGAACTGTGATAAGGACCCCGGGTTAAGTATCCAAACCGGTATGCGAACCAATACAATTCTATGTTCCTGAACAGTTTAGTACCCAAACCGGTATGTAAACTGAAAAGGTTCTGTGAACTCCGGAACCGGTAAAGTATTAAGGTTTCCAAACTGGCTCGCAAACTGAAAAAGTTTTGTCAACTTCGGAACTAAGTTTTGCTCATAAGTTTGTAAACCGGTCAGCGTACCATGACTCAGCCGATTCACGAACGACTCATGTATTTGTACTTTGTGCATTTACCAACTATGTCGATTGTGTTCAATTGCGATTAAATTATTTCTATGATATAATTTGGATTTGATAATGAGTGTATTTGTACTTTGTGACTCAAGATTAATGTCTTTGTGTTCATGAAAATGAGTGTTTAGCTTTTATGTTCAAACTGGCTAGTTTCGGATAACCATGTTGAACATAATCTTTATACACGGTTCGATTACGGTTTACCTAAGCAAAGTGTATATCTTGTTGATGTGAATAAGATTCAAAGATTCCATCTAACGGTGAACATTGTTTGCTTGGTTCCAAAGCTATCTTAGCTTAAACCTAAAGCAACATATACTTTGAAGTCTATATAAGGGGATATCTTGGCAACTGGGATCTTTGAATCCTGACACTAATTTTTGGTGTGTCCTAGTTGTATCTAGATTCGTCCTCCCTAAAACCCTTTTAGGGTTTTGCGACTATCAAAGACTTCATTGGGATTCGTGAAGCCGGGTCCAGTTATCTTTTATCTTGATAACTTGAGTATCCTAATCTTGTTCGATTATTGATTTATCACTTGAACAAGATAGATAGAAATCACAAAGTTCTCTTCGTCTCAACTTTGTGATTCCACAAGTTTTATACTTGTGAGATGAATAATAATCTAGGCTGCACTTCGGGTTGCATAATTCCTGATTTTGAGGATAGCCGTATTTTTGTCAAATTTCTATCGATTTTCATCACCTTGATCCTACGTTTGATTTGATCATCCGTTTGATCGTAATCGAAATCAATTATATAGGCTTAATATGTGGGAGGTAGATTTGGTTTAAAGTCTTCAATTGAGTTGAAGCAACTCTTAGTTGGTGTAACGTCATCTAATGGAATCAATTGGGCGAAGTCCTGCTGGAATTCAAGAGGCGTAAGGAGCGCGACGTACCAGCATCAGTGGGAGATCGAGTTCGAGCTCAACTACATTTCTCTTAGGGTTAATTGGTAGTAGGCTAGTGTCTATAGCAGCTTAATATAGTTTGGTGTTCAATCTGGATTAGGTCCCGGGGTTTTTATGCGTTTGCGGTTTCCTCGTTAACAAAATTTCTGGTGTCTGTGTTATTTCTTTTTCCGCATTATATTGTTTATTTTTATAATTGAAATATCATAGGTTGTACGTTGATCAATCACAGTAGATACGTCCGACCTAGTTTGTTGGATAATACTTGATTGATCCTTGGATATTGGTCTTTGGTACCGTCCAAGAACTCTCTTTGTGATTAGGTTCACGGATTCAATCCTCTAAACGTTCTAATAACAAGAGAGATAGAGATATAACTCTAGACACTTTCCTTGATTGAGTTTTAACTCTCGGAGTTATGTTGAGTTTGTCCATACATATTGCTTACAAAAAAGTTGGTGGTGTATTTTGGTATCCCTAGTGTTTTCATTCTTCATATTTATGTTTTGATAGACATTAAAGCACCGCAATTGCATCAAAATTTTGTAAGGCTAAACGATTGATACTAAAAAATAAAGCAAGATAATAATAGTTTTTCTTAACCGGAAACAATTGAATCACACACATCCATACACAAATAATGGAATAAAACATCAATTGTACCAAATTTTGTTAAGCAAAAGCAATAAATATACGTAATAAAATCAAGCTTTTTCTTAAACAAGAAAACGATTAACTAACAAAGTCGAACCTAAAATTTTGCATCCTCTTCTTCAATAATTTTTGCATATTTTTCTTTCCAGGGAGAATTGATATCGAAATATCACTATGTTGTTATCCTCATGCAAGACAAAAGAATAACAACAACCAACCTTTACTAGAGAAAGGTTGAAAACCGGTTTTAACTTATGCAATGCAAAAGTTGAAACCCTTGAAACACATATGCTTTTATGCTAAACCAAACGATTCAACATATTATGACTTTTTCACATATTATTTCAATCGGAACCCCTCATGATCCTTTGATAAAGCCTACCAACATGGGCTAGGTATTAATCTTGCTAAACCAAAAGTCACCCAAACCATAAGGGTTCACAACATATGAGATCGAACATTAAGGTCATGAAAACCAAATCAAACATCCCATAAACATACATAGCAACAAGATAAAGCATTCAAGCACAGCAGCTATGGAAACGAAAAACTATCACAAGAAAAATTATAAACTAATAATTTTATTCATAATAAGATAGTTTTATTCATAATAGACCAAATTGAAATAATCAAACACTAATGTCTATTTTTCAAGCAGATTTTTCAAAGATCATCTTCAATTTCCTCAAATTTTTCGTGATCTTCATCAAAAAGCATCTCGATGATATCTAGGATTAACACAAGACCCGATTATGTTCACAAGCTAAGGAATTAACCTTTCGATTAATATTCGAGCATACTCCCTATTACCGATTCCAAGTTTAATCGACTTTCTTTGGTTACGGATAACAATTCTTAGTAGTGATGCACTGTCTATGATGAGTTTCAATAGTAATCGAGGATGACTTGGCGTGAGATTGATAATATCAATCTTAGCATCACATCTTCCTTTTCATTTTTGATATCTTCACAACTTATTTCTTGAAGGTATCATCAAGGTGAACAGATTTCCTTAGAAGTCATTCCACTCAAGGCTTTTAAAGTTTTGCTTGAGATCTGGTTTGAGAATACATCCTTTAGTATAAGTTCTCAGACATATTGAGTATATATACTTGAAATACCGTTAACACATACCAAACATAGATATCATCCTTAAATAAATAATTATGATAAGATTTGAAAAGATTTTCGCATCTTATGTGTTACTGAAACACAACTTTCTCCAAAAAGAGATTATCTTCAAGATCAGTATCAAGAGATACTTTAGATAGAAAACTTATCTTGTTAGTACGAGTTGTTTGCAATATAACTTTTCTACCCAAGGAGATAGACCAGCATCTTTATATAGATTGTGTAAACTCTCTATGTTGAATAAGAGATTATTGACAGGATACAGATTGCCCCAGATATGTGTGCTTCCTTACATCAGATATTGGGAATTGTAAGGATGCACAATTCAATGCAACTAAGCGTTAGGGTGAGGATCTTGATCACTAAATACCGTTCGAGGAATTTCTTCCTTATTTCTTTTTAGGGACATGATCATGTTCCCTTGAGTGGGTTTTAAATACATACTTTTCACTAGGAATATTGCGAGATGCTATATCCTTGATTACATCTTGTGCCCGTGATGGTATGTTCCTTGAACTTGAACCCGTGTGATCTAGATCTCCGTCCGACATATTTGATGTCTTCTGTTCAAGACATTCTATATGTCCTCTTAAGGTAACCATTCCTTTTTAGAGATGTTTTTCTAAGTACTTGTCTAGAAATACCTTTCGACATGTCTTTGTAAGAAGATCTCAATAAGGACCTTATTCCTTATTTGTGAATGCTCCAGCGATTGGGTAAGAATTCACACTCTGTAGTCTGCTGATGAAGTTTGTTGCATAAATCCAATTTTTGTTCTAAATAATCTACCAGATTATTTTGAAGACTGAGTGTTTCTCGCTTTCCTTCAAAAATTCTTACATTCAATTGAACAATAAGTTATAGGACATCATTTAGATCACAATGGCTTTTCCCTTTTCTAAATAGTTTTCAATATGCTTGAAAAATCTTTTTAACATTTTACGAAAACTTAATCAATGGGAGACTAGTGAATCTAATCTCTTTTGAGAAGATTTTTCACTAGGTATTGACTTGGATCCAAAACATGTTTCTTGAGTTTGGATTCATTTCTTTTATGATCAGAGACCTGATTCGCAATCAAGTTATTAGTCAAAGACTTTTTCTTTGATTTTCGAAAAGAATTACGAGACCAATTTCCATTGACCTTCTCTGAGATATTATTCTCATTATCTTGACATACGTTAACTGAGTTCTTCATAAGTTTAGCTTTGCTTTTCTTATTTGACTCATTTCTTATAGGTTGGATCGCAACAAACACAGATTGTTAGATCTTTTCGTGTTTGCCTGCTCTGATACCAATTGAAAAGACAAGGGTACCCAAATATACCTCAATCTAAAACTTTTTTACCTATAAGTCCTTTCTCCGAAAGTGATCGTCTATGGACTGAGTCGAGACAATACTACTAATCAGTTCACACTTCATGTGATCGTCTATGGATACGAGATCGATACAATACGACAACAAGATAACTTGTGTGATTGACTATAGATACAAGATCGAGACAATACAACAACAAAGTATGTTCAGTTGATAAATGGTTCGGACTTAACCAAACACAATAGGATTACTATTAAGTAAATAGGAATTAACGTTTGTATATTTTAATACTAATTATAATAAAAATAATTATAATTATAATTGTAGAAATAGAAAAGTAAAAGACACAGCAAGATTTTGTTAACGAGGAAACCTAAATGCAAGAAACCCCGGGACCTTGTCCAGATGAATACTCTCAGATTAATCCCATACAAAATCTAAACCAACTTCGATAGTTGAGGCCAAGCAACTAAACCTATAGTTCATCTAGTTCGTCTATCCCTACGCCTCCAACTTGTTAATAAGTCACGCACTTGGAACAATTCCTTTGTTTCGATTCCAAACATTAAAGGAACAACAAATCTTTTTCGATAACAACTCTTTTCAATCAAGTGATATGAGTTCAACAAAGGCTCTTTCCGTTTATCCCAATAAACTCTTTATCGTGTCCTTAGATCCATCTTATCAACAACTACCAAAGTAATTGTCAAGATTTTGCAATCAATACTTTGAATCACAAAGAATTGTATTGATGCCGATCTACTCAACTAATCAATCAAATCTATCAAAGAGATAAACCGAATATAGTTGGATCCTTTTTTCACTCCGAAACAAGTATTGTGCACACTAAAGATTATGAACCCAAATCGTAAATCTTCTTCGCCTTCAAATCTTCCTAGATCTTCCATAAACACCGCACACAATCAACTTGAATCTCTTGTGATCAATCACACACGTAACGGAGTCTCGCTAACAATGGATTATCAATTAATTAAATGCAATGAGAAGAGAGCAATTAGGGGTTTACAATTCCACCATATTTTCAATTAAAGAACAAAATGAAATCATGCATTCAATTGTGTCCATTTCCATCATCTTTGTGTGAATACACCAATCAAATGTATAGCTTCTCAAATATTGCATACTTACTCACATGGCATAACTCGTCAAAGAAATCCCAAGCATAAATTATCAAAGACAGAAGCAAATAGTTGGGTGAAGCTAATTAAGCGATTAAAATTAAGGTGAAACAACTGCATATATTCTATGTAAATCAATGGACAAAATTCTAGGAATGAAAAATTGCATTCATAAAAGCATAGTTGCCAAATATTCAATTTATTATTATAGCCTATTGCAAAATCATGGCTTCCTCCATAAACCCCTAATTACAAATTCTAGCTAGACATCGATTATAGCTTTTCTTCAAACCAAATAAATGACCAAGAAGAAACAAAAACCGTTGTCCACCCGACTTATTTTCTTGTTTCTTGTTGATTCCCCCTTCGTCGGCCTCCTGAAGCAGTCTATCCACTTTCCTTTTATCTCTTCCTTTCGCTATGCCCAAAATAATGCAAATCTTGCACTCAATTAGATGTAGTGGATATTCGAATCTCATTTCCCCCAAATGAAAACTTACTTGCATCATACTCCTGAGGTCACTCGAATTAGTGATCGCTACGTGTCCAAACATTTAAATATTTCCAAATATGAGAACATTAGTTTCCTTCGATTCCCCACTTCCATAATTGTGACATCTTATGAGCACGTGATCCAGGTATTCTCATTTAATATACAAGGTAATAATTGCTCTTTTATCATTATTCCCATTTAATTGAATATCTACTTCTTGCAAAATATATATTATAGTATCAATCGACAATTAAAGAGAATAAAATGTCATTTACCTCATAGATATATGCAAATGGGACCCACTTTATTTTCTTATTCTATTTATATTATATTATATAGCAATGGAATTAAAATATATATCCCATAATCTCATTTGTGGCATGATCATTATTAGGCAATGAAAATATATTCTCGTCTGAATGGAAAGAAAGTCGTCCAAATATCATTTTCACTAGTGGAAAATGGGATTTTTAAGTCTGATTGGGCTTTATAGAAAAGACTACCCTAGGCTTTCTTTTTATATTAGGCTTTCAAAAACAGACGTATCCATAATGAAAATATTGAAAAAGTAAATCTAGTTACTCAAACAGACTTAATGCCAGGGATTAGTTTAAGGAATAAAATACTCCTCCGTGTATTTGGGGAGATAAGATGCGGCGAAGGTAATTGTTTCTATAATCCGAGTTTTCGGCGGAGTTGTCCGAGGTTTTCCTCCGAGTAATAAGGGTCGGATGTAGTCCTCGAAAAATGTCTACTGGTGATGATGAAATCTCCTCGTTTCTAATGAAATATCTTATCCCTTTTACAATAAAATATCTCTTTCTCGTTTTCGTTTTATCATTTCATTTTCATTCAGACAACCTTTATTTTCTCCAGTTTAGAGCTCCGGAGAAAAAACTCGATGATGATCCGATTAGAGCAAACCAAATAAGCTCCACAACCGCTGCCATATTTCTATTCATATCTAAAAGCCCTTTTTTTTATTCTCGAAAACCTATTTCTCTTTATAACTTCATAACCCATTTCCTAAACCCTATTTTAGTTTTCAATCTTTATCGGGTAAAGTTTTGATTCTTCAATTTTGTTGATTTCTTCTTCAATTTTTTGATGTTGGGTTTTAATCGTTTTTTTCTTTTTTTTTTTTTTTTTGAGGTAGAAGACCTTCCTACTGTGCGATTGGTTGTCTTGTGTATACCATATACATCATTTGATTTGACCTACAAGTTAATCTCATGTTAGATTTTCCTTGTTTCTTTTTCAATTTCTTTGTCAAGGTTTTAATTATTTTTGTTATTTTTTTTTTTGAATGCGTAAGACTTTGGTCGGTTGGATTTCTCAAAGAACCACAAGTATAACATCTCGATCGATTTGATTCGGCATGATATAAATTTCGATTACTTTGCTCTTATGAATTTCTTGGATGATTTTCTTTCTTCTTTTTATTTTTATTTCAAGTAATCGATTTCTCTTTAGATGCTAACGGATTCTTGGGATTTCTTTTATTTCAATCTCTTATAAATATACTTTTTTTTCTTTTTATGTTGAATGGGTTAAGTGTTTGATAATTTATGCTCTTGAATTTCGATATTTCAATAATTTCCTGTTTTAATCAACTTTCACTAATTTGAGTAGGTTAGGTGTTTGATGAATTGTGTTACTAAACCCAAAGTTGTTTTTCTCAAATTTCATTATTCTTAGGTTAAGTGTTATATCAATTTTTATCCTCGACATGTCGTTTCTATACTTTGTTTAGTTCTAGTACATGTAGGTTAATAGTTTGATTAATTGTACTCAACGAGTAAGCTAAGGATCACAATTTCGATTGTACTTATTTTCTTTTGTTAGTGTATATTAAGCTTGGTGATACCAATCTGAGTCAATTACATACATTTTATATAATGATTTGTTTCCTTACTTTCGTTAGTATCAACTCCAGAGTTGGCATTCATATGTTAATATCTAAACAGAAATAAACACATAAAATACTTTTGGTTCAATGTATGAGCCAAACCCGTTCAAAGGGTAATATCTAAAAAGATGGGATGTCCACATCATTTATGTTTTTGACACCCTTATCTATTTTCATATGTAGCTATCTCGATTTCCTTAAGCTTTTGCATTGCATATGATTTCGATATGGGTGTACACCCTTATCTATTTTCATATGTAGCTATCTCGATTTCTTTAAGCTTTTGCATTGCATATGATTTCTCGATATGGGTGTATGTGGTTTAAGAGATACTTATTATGTTTTTTTTGATTAGATAACTATGGCCCGGGTCCTAGAAGTAGCAACAGATCTCACATTCCGCAACTCCTAGCACAAATTCAGCATCTGCTTGGCGTCCTTGGTTGATACACGAAGATCTCCATCAAATGATGGTTTAGGCTGATCATGGAAGTCCATCTTCAAAGTAATGGGAATAGGTCTCTTCCATCGTCCAGGGTGAGCATTCTCTGGTCGTGGAGTCCATTGTCCGGGGTGAGCCATGGCCGAGGCTACGGCAGACAAACACCGATAGTGAAGGCGACAATAGTGAAGAAATCGTAATTGGTAATGCAACGAGATTTTTTCTTTTAATTACCTTAATATATCAGGCTTTGTAGAACCTCTAATGATTTTTGTATTGTTTTGTGTAGGTGATCAACGTATTCCAATTGCATTTAATGACAATGGACAACCCATGTGCCCTACCCGTAGGACATTTTCCACCAAACTTGGAAAGATAACCAGAAATCTTGCCTCACCAAAAGTTATATAACATGGAAGAATGTCCCGCTGCTGAAGGAATCGATATGGAAGAGTATTACTAATGACTACATGGTTCCCGAAGTTCAAGGACAAAGTACCTGAAAAAGGGCACATAAGGCATGGAAGAATTCAAAGACTCCCCTAAGGCCGATATGTGATAAATATACCATCGTTATTCTTTGAAATGAAAAATAATAGACTTGGAAATGTGAGGAAAAGAGGATTAGGAGGTATTTGTTGATAGAGTGAGTAAAGATGAAGATAGGGTCATTAGGGAAAAATGAAGCGAGATAGGAAAGAGTTGAAAGCGTTGCATAGCACGTGGGGCCGGTATTGCATCTCACGGAGGAAATGGAGAAACAAAATCCTTTATTCAAAGTAACAAGAGTTGATTTGTACCGGCTACATGTACCGGGAAGTCTCTGAAGAGGACACAAATTTGGATCCCTTATCTTATGAAGGCACGATCAAGAAATCTTATCAGAAGTTTTGTGTTTTCATCGATTTAGTTGAATTCACTAGTATTACTTGCAATTACGGTTCCAATATTTTATCATCCACTTATGTATATTTTTTTCTATATTGTGCAGAAAAAAGGTGAGGGAGTTGTATTCAATGGAAGAGAATAGAAATGAGACCCCATTAGATAAGGATGCTTGCAAAGGTGGGTGGAGGTTTTATTGTTGTTTTGTTTGTGTTGTTGTTTTGTTTAACATAAATGTAAGTAACTATTGGCGGACATTTGGTGTTGATGGAAGGGGTGCCCATTGAGGCATGGGAGGTGGGGTTTCAAAGACCGAGTTACAAGCATCCGCGATTAGCGAGAGAACAACTTCTATAGAAAAGCTCAAAACCGCAGCTTCGTGGAAACTCTTGTCCGTGGTCTTGAGGAGACTTGTTCGGAACTAAGGCAGGTTGGATATAAATGCAAACCTAGCACCAAAGAATCCTAAATAATGCTTAGGTAATGTTCTATCATCTTTAGTTAGCAAAGAATGGATATTGATAACAACTTGAACAATTAGAAAATTGAATGAGTATCCCACCAATGAAACAACAATGAAAGTATAACTTAGAAGTTAAAACAAGTTTGCTTTGTTTCTTACATAAGAGATGTTTTATTGCTTATAGCAAATGAATGTGGGTGTCAAGAATCCGCAGTGTTGTGTTAAGGAATATGCCGAGTGCAAACTTGCTTTTTAGCGTATTGATAGGATTGCTGATGAAAATGATGCTTTTTATCATCTCGTCCTCATTGATGAAATAGTGGTAGGCAGTGAGGAGCTTTGTGTTGGAGAGGGAACTCTTTCTACTGTTGCACATGGTGAGAAGATTTTGTGGCCCAAGCACTCTGTTAGTCCTTGGCCAGTAACACTTGTTACAAACTTTTAAGGTTAAAAGTCTGTTTTCTTATTTTGGTGGTTAAAATGGATATTTTGGAGGTTTTTTGGGACTTTTTTTGGTATACAAATGGATGATGTGAAGTATATGGGCAACATGTAACTATCTTGAAGAAATATATGGATATGGTGTATGTATTTTGAGGTAACTAAGGATATGATATGGTGTAAGTATTTTGGGGTAACTAAGGATGGTGCAAGTATTTTGGGATCAAACTTGTGGTTTTGAGTCTCTTCTCTTCTATTGTTTTGTAAAGAAGAAACTCAAAACTTAATCTTAAGTGTCATAGAACTTGTAAGTGTAATGGTTTTATATATATGTAGCTTCAGCAGGTTTCATAGCCCTGTTATTATCTAATGAAATATTAGTATGTTCACTTATATACTTGTTGATGTCAGTAACTTGTTTAATTGTGCTTGTAGTTTTAGTTGTGATTTGCAGATTACAAATTACTGAAAATCCAGTGCTTGCAGTTTATATTTTAGCTATTGAATTTCGATTACGAGATCTAGTGCCATTCTATATTTCAATGTCAGTGCTTGTAGTTTGATTATCCAGTGATCTCGAACTATTTGATTATCAAATTGAACATGCCTTTTAGATTACAAAACAGTACTAGTTACTTGTTTTAAACTTGTAAGTTGTATGTGCTCAACATTACTAACTTGTTTAAATTTTAGTTTCAATGTCAAATTTCCAATCAGTCTAGGTAGAGTTGATGTCGAGTGCTGGATTTTTGAAAACCATATCACTTGCTAACTCTACAAGAAACTTGTATACGACAACAGTATCATCTCCAAGGAATCAAGGTTGAATGTTTTTTCACAATTGCATTTAATCTTCAATCAATTTGAGAAAAACCCCATCCCTTGGTTGATCCTTTTTTTCTGAGAATACCAGACATGTGAAAAAGATATATAGACGTTTCGACTCATTCGGATGTTCTTGAGTAAGCTTCAAATCGACTCGGTTTAGATTACTAGTGTACGAAAAGAGTATAATATCTTTCCTTCTCTTCTTATCCTTATCGTCTCACTCCATCTCTCTATTTCTCCTGTTCTCTTCTTTCTCTCATTAATATACGATGAAAAACATTCTCGGAGAAGTTTAATACAAAATCATCTTCTCACGTACGTTTTTAGGGTTACATATTATTAGTTATCTTTTAAATCAACTATCGATCCGACAATCGGTATGTTCTCCATTACGAGATTTCTTTTATTAGGGTTTTGACTAGATATCAATTTCGGTGGGAAACCCTTCTTAAATTCTTATTTTGATTTCAATTTGAGACTCCTAATCTCTGCTTGAAGTTTCGGTTAAAGTGATTCGGGTAATAAACAATTTTTAAAAGAAAATTGGGAGTTCTTTACCCCTTTGGTTAAGCTGATTGATGTTTCTCGTAATTTAGGGTTCTTAAAATTGGGGATTTTGATTTGGAGGATTTCGTATGTAGTGATTAATGTATTTGGAAAGCGAGTAATTTTACTAAAATTTGTCAAGAGTAGTTGTATTTGGTGGGTTCTAATTATGGTTTTTCATACTATCTCTGCTCAAGTACATTAATATTATTGATTGCTTTTGTCATTTATTTGTAGATGTCACGTTGTGTGGATCCTCCAAGTAAAGAATGGTTGAAGGCACCTAAGGGTTCACCTCGGTTTATTGAAGGTGTTAAGTCGTTCATTCAATTTACAGTTGAGAGGCTTGGCAAAGATATAAATGAATTTCATTGTCCTTGTATGAAATGTCAGAATTATAATAGTTGTCCAAAATCTCTTGATGAAATACATGGGGATATTCTTCAGCATGGGTTTGATGTGACATATCGGACGTGGATCCATCATGGAGAGCAATCTGGAGCGAATGATTCCAGCGTTAGAGCTCCTACGTTACCCACTGATAATATTGTGAATGAAGCTCCTGGTCAGAGAATAGTCGACTTGTTCTTTGACACACTAGGTCGCGCGATCTCATTAACAATGAAGACTTCCTTGGTGATTACGATCACGAGGTTGGTACTCTTTGCAGCAGTTGAAGATGGTTACGGTGCTAATGTTGAAGATGGTCGTTGGTGTCGATTATGAGTAAGATGATGTTGGATGCCTTACAACCCTAGTATCCAGTTGTGGTGGTGAACATACAAAGCGTCGGCGATAGTCGAGCTACTTAGTATGAAAGCAAGGTATCAATGTTCTAATGTTTTCTTTCTTGAATTATTGAAATTTATGAAAACTATTTTGCAGAAGGGAACACGTTACCAGATTCTTGTCGTAAAGCTAAGGACATGATTAAGCCATTTAACTTGCCGGTCGAGATTATCCATGCTTGCTCTAATGATTGCATACTGTATCGGAAGGAGTATGCTGATTGTGATGAGTGTCCTAAATGTCACGCAAGTAGATGGCAATTACCTCCTGAAGGGAGTAATCCAAATGCTAAAAAGGTGCCAGTAAAGAAACTAAGATATTTCCCAATTACTGAAAGGCTGCAGCGTTGGTATGGTACTCCGTGGATAGCTGAACGAGATGTCTCGGCATTCTAATGTTGAAGAAAGTTCTACACACATGCGACATCCTGTGGATTCTTCTTCTTGGAAATCAATAGATAGGAAATGGCTGCGTTTGCTGCTGTAGAAGCGTAATGTGCGTCTAGGACTAGCCAGCGATGGTTTTAATCCATTCGGAATGATGACTTCACCGATGCCTGGCTGTCATGATTAATGCTTATAACCTTCCACCATCAATATGCACGAGGAAAGATTTCACAATGTTAGCATTACTTATTCCTGGTCCAAGTGCTCCCAACCACAACATTGATGTCTATTTGCGGCCAGTTGATCGAGGAGTTGATTGAGTTATGGTTAAACGGAAAGCTAACATATGATGCTCATACAAAGACTTGTTTCACAATGAAAGCAATTTTAATGTGGTGCATACACGACTATCCAGGCTTATGCACACATGTCCAGTTTCGCGAACATCTGGAAAATTTGGTTGTCGGCATGCGGTGAAGAAGCGAGGCCTTTTAGGTGAAATGGGGTAACAAGTTTGCGTACATGGGTCATAGAAAATTTTTAAGAGATCGGTCTCACCCTTATAGACGTAACAAAGCCAGGTTTAATGGATCTGAGGATAATAGGGGTGCACCAAGTCGTTTGAGTGGCGTCCAATTGTTCAATAGGACAGCAACAGCAAATAAGGAATTTGGGAAGCTGGTAAAGCGGTCAGTTGAATCTCCTTATTGGAAGAGATCAATCTTTTCAGATCTGCCATATTGGAAGGTAAGTGATGCATAATTTTCAATATGTTGTTATTTTTGAGCCTTCACTAACTTTTATTCAATATGTTTTTGTTATTTCTTACCCTTTGCTAACTTAATTAATCTTAACTTTAGTTTTACGCATATTCGGCACAATGTGGATGTGATGCATGTAGAAAAGAAGCTGAGGCGGAGAACTTGTTTGGAACTTTAATGCGACACAAGGATAAGTCTAAGGATGGGGTTCCAGTAGCGCAAAGATCTAGAGCTACTTGAATTTAAAGCCTAACTTGTGGTTGCGGGAAAATAATGGAAAACAAGAAGTCCCCCATGCTCCTTATTGGTTGCCTAGGAATGAAAGAGAACTAGTGTGTAAAACTTTTAGTAAACTGAAGGTTCCTATTGGTTATAGCGAAGCTGGAAAAAAAAGTGGATGCGAAAGAGTTACTAATTTAAGTGTTTAAAATCTCACGACTATCAACTTGTCTTATGCGGGGTTTGATGCCAATTTTTCTAATGTCTTGTTTGAAAGAGCATAAGCCTTTGCGCGAGGCAATAAGACATTTGTCATTGTTTTTAAGGTTCTTTGTTCTAAGGTTATTGATCGTGAAGAGCTTCGTCTAATGCACGAACGTGTAGTGGAGTCTTTATGTGTGTTTGAAATGTACTTCCCGTAGGCTTTTTTGTTTCTATGACTCATCTTGTCGCACATTTTGCCGAAGAGGCACTAACATTAGGACCAGTTCAATTTAGGTGGATGTACCCTTTTGAGAGGTATACTCCTTTAACTACTGATCCTTTTAATTTAATTCCTTTGAACTTATGTACATTATATATCTGGTGTTACCTGTTGCATGTGCAGAATGATGAGAACCTATAAGCTTTATGGTCGGAACAAAAACTATATTGAAGGGTCTATTACTTGCACTGACATGATGTCGTTGAAGGAGCTCGCCATTGGATGGAGTTCATTCCAGGGTAAGCTAAAGTCTTACAAGTGTCATGGAAAGGTAGCATTGCGCGGTGAGGTTTATGAAGGTCCACACCCGCCTACTTCACGTGGAAAACCATACCGAGTTAACCGCCAGTACAACATGAGCAAGTTCGCCTTTGGGTTTTGAGACATTCGGATGAAAATGCTTGAATGGGAAGAGTAAGCAGAATCCTAAGTTTTGTCTCTGAATCATTTCTTTACACTATATGAGGCTCTTGACCATTATAATTATGTATAGTATGAACTAATAACCATGTCACTAATTATTATCTTTGTCGTTTCGCAGTAAATACAAGAGGTACATTGGAAGTCTAAACAAAAAATCTAGGAGCAAGGCTATGAATTACATTCCCTGGTTAAGAGAGGAACTTCTAGGCACACCCATGACAGAATTTCATAGGCTCGTACTTGGTCCTTGATAGGGTGTAGAATACATCCTATTTACTATCTATTGTTTATGCTTTCTTTGCTATTTTTTCTTGTAAATTATGTATTTTACGCTTGTTTTGAGTTTTGTAGCTACTTTGGAGTCACACGGAGGAAAAGAAAAGAAATTACTCTATTTGAGCCAAAAGGGAAAAATTGTCATTTCATGGGCGAACACTATCTGGAGCCCAGTCAAGGTTAAGGGGCAACTCTTTTGGGAGGAATACTAGACACGGACCAGACAAATGTTAAGGGTCTGCCAGGATGGTTAACCCTTAGCAAGGTAACCGATACTGAATAACAAACCCTACTCTTTAACCCTAAATCGAGAGAAACTTGTTTTTCATTTCTCATTTCATTATTACATCTCGAAAGTGAGAAACAAAGAGGCTCAGCTTATGAAACCGGGGAAAAATGGAAAATTAGTGTGGGAAGGAACTGAGGATGACTAAATTAAAGTAGGGTTTTGATGTTGCCATGAATTGCAGATCGAGAGAAGCAGATGGAAATTTGATTGACCTGCGTTTTATTATTCGAATCTTATGCCGTTAATGGTGTCGTTGATGCTCAGAAATGGGATCGGATCCAGAGACGAAGAAAAGAGGGTACCGTGTTGCTCGGGGAATGATTGTGAATCGAGAAGAGCGATGATGAATTTTTGCTATTGACGATATATGAATTAGATTGGGAACTCAATGGAAGATTGGAGGTTGAATCTGAGATGAAAATGAAGATTGGGGTTTGATCTAGAAGTGTGATGAGCGAGTGGGTTTTTGATGGATTATCTAAGATGGGTTTATCTCAAGATTGGGTACACTCGTGTTGCCGTGGATCGAGGCTGTTATTGATGATGAATTTGAGAGATTGAAGCTAAGATAGTGGTTCGATTTTGCAGCCATGGAAGATTTAACCAGGGTTTATATGGCTGCAGGTGGATTGAATTAAAGTTGCATGCACCGAGTAAGTAGTTGTTGGTTGAATTGGTGGATGCATCTCAGATGGTTAAGTCCCAGTAGCTGTTGTGATGCAAGGACTGCAAGAAGAGATGAAGTTGGTGAGCGCAATAACTAGGCAGAGTTACAGGGCAATGCTGTGAAGATTGGGAGTTTCTTGATGTAAAAGTGAGACAAGGTTTGTGATTCAGAGCCAGTGCTCGCCATTGGGTGTTGCGCTGAATGTATGAACCTAGCAGTGTGAGATTGAGAAGTTGCGGGAAGATCAAGTGATGGTGTTGGCTGCGTTAGCGTGGTTCTGCGGGGTAGTAGATTGACCGGAGAAGGTGGTATATTTACTGCGGTGCGCTTGGTGTTTGAATTGAAGTGCGATGTGTTGCAATGGTTGTTGGATGGGCGGTGGCTTGAGATGGATGAGACATTATAGGGAAAGTTGGTCTGCAATTGGAGCGTGCAGCCTATGGAGATGGCCAGTTTAGAAGTCTTTGAAAGTTGTGTATGGAGTCGGTGGTAGCTCGTGTGAAGGCTTAGAAAAGAAATTGGTTGTACAGCTGAAATTACAGTCAAGTATTAGATGCAGCTGAGATTGGAGATGGTGGTTGTGCTGAATGGGTGTTTTCCGATTCGAGTTTACAGCGAGAATTGAGCTCAAGATGAGGAGTTAGCTGGTGGTTCATGAAATGATCGCAGTGAGGAAGCAATGAAGTGTAGCGATGTATTCGAAGAGCTTTGTGATATGATTAGCGGTGGCAATGGAGAAATTGTGTGGTTGTAATGGCTAGAACATGAAGCGTGAAGACGTGGCACTGAGATTTTGTGTTGAGAATGGATAAGAATGAAGTTCGGAAATGGTGTTGAGATAGGATTTGCAGGATGCGCGACCATCTTGGTGAACATGAATCGATGAAGCACAATGATAAGTGCAGCGAAAGCTTAGGCCACGCAAGAGCTCACGCCAAGTCTAGTCGGGCTAGTTAGACCGACTCGGTCTCGTGGTCGAGCTGCCACTCATACTCGACTCGGTGCTCAGACCGAGTTGACCCAACCGAGTTGGATCGTTGACCGTGTTGACCGCTTCGACCTAAGGTGTCGGGTTGACTTTGCCTAGGAAACACGGATACTTTCCGACGACTTTTTCTGGCCACTTCCGGCCATAATCCCGCATTTCAACGACCTCTTTTGGGTCATATTCTCTCATGGGTGTGAAGACTTGGACTAGGAATTGGATGGAGAATTGGGCTCAAATTTGGAAAGAGAAGATGGAAGAGTTGAGAAGAGGCTTTGGATTTGGAAATTGAATTAAGCTAAAGGAAAAGGATTCTATTCCTTGGAAGATATGGAGAACATTGAAGCCTATAAGTAGAGAAGTTCTACTACACTTTTACATATCTTTTACACAACCTCTGCCACACACAACACTTGTGTTTTTGCTTGCTTTTCAAAATTCTTCTTTTTAATTATTTGTGTGAACTTTGAAAATTCTCCTTTTAATTATTATTTGTGTGAATTTCAAAGACATGAGTAGCTAATTTTATTATTGATTGAGGATGAATTCCTAGTTCTTAATACATGATTTGAGTTTTGTTTCAATTCTATCTTGAAGTTCTTTCACATAATTATTGTTTGTTTTTACTAATAGGAATGTTTATTCATTCATGATTGATTGATAGATTGTTTAGAGTGCACGCTAAATTGATTTGTTAATTTGATCTAAAGCTAGTGAAAGTTAGGGTATAAGTAATCGTTTCTTGACTCTTTACATAAGTAGCAAACACGAGACCTTACGGAGGGATTCCGTGGAGCAATTGTGTGTGAAAACAACGTTAGCAAGTAGACCTTGATCTAAGAGTCTAACTACTAATATTGACCTAATAAGTTCATAAATCTTAATGCGTTTATTTAAATTACATCTAGAGTGATCTACTACTAGGTGGTTTGGTAAATAGAATCCGGTAGTCGAGAACTTCCGTATCCGGTGATACAAGGGATTTAGGGGTTTTAGCACCGATCTAGTCGCTTTACCTACGGTTGGTGATAATTTGTGACTAATAACAAGTAGAAAAGAACATAACTTTAATCATTGTTTTGCAACGAAGAATGATTCCTTGATCTTGTCTCTCTTATTGATTTCAACTTTATCTCTTAATTGCTTTGTTTATTTTCTTTTGCTTTATACATCCCCCTTTTTTGTGACAATTTTTTACAACTAGAATCTCTTGCTCCCGTGGAGAACGAACTTGACTTCCATTATATTATTTTTAATTGAGTGGAAATATTAAATTAATTTGATTGCACTACATTCTAACTTATGCGTCAAATTTGTAGGCTAGCTGCCGGGGTGACGGACGTGATTAGTTGCTTTATATTTTCTTTTTGCTATATTCTTGCTTTGATAGATTCATACCTCATTGTCCCCCTTAGTTTTTGAGAATCTTGAAACAGGTGTTATACCTTTGGTGAATCGCTTAAAACGGCAAGACCAAGTCCAATACGTCTTCGATCCGGCACTCAAGCCAAGGATT